>JBBGZY010000017.1:6182500-6717852 GCA_037952925.1 Lithobates clamitans | reverse complement strand
TCTTTCATTCATTCATTCTCTCTTTCTTTCTCTCCCACTCTCTTTCATCCTCACTCTCTCTCCCCACCTTCTTTGATTCTCTCTCTCTCTTCCACTCTCTTTCATTCTCTCTCTCTCTCTCCCCCACCCTCTCATCCTTTCTCCCCCATTCTCTTTCATTCATTCTCTTTCTCATACATCATTGAGAAAAGGCTTCATGTCCCCATTGCCTTATGGAGCCCCACTACAAGGTGTAATATTTTTTAACTCTGATGCCGCGTACACACGATCGCACATTCCGACAACAAAATCCATGTTTTTTTTCCGACGGATGTTGGCTCAAACTTGTCTTGCATACACACGGTCACACAAATCTTGTCGGAAATTCTGAATGTCAAGAACGCGGTGACGTACAACACGCCAGTGCGGCTCTTCTGCTTGATTCCGAGCATGCGTGGAATTTTGTGCGTCAGAATTGTGTACATATGATCGAAATTTCCGACAACAGATTTTGTTGTCGGAAAAATTTGAGATCCAGATTTTGTTTGTCGGAAATTCCGACGGAAAATGTCCGATTGAGCCTACACTCGGTCGGAATTTCCAACAACAAGCTCCCATCAAACATTTCCCGTCTGAAAATCCTACCGTGTGTACGCGGCATTAGAGTTTGGTCTTAACACTTTCTTTCTAAGTGCCAGTTCACACTGGGGCGGCTTCAAAGTCGTTCGACTCTGAAGCCACCCCGCACAGCGCGACCTCAGCGCGGCATGCAAAATACCTTTTTTTTTAACAGAAGGAATCAAAACACTTCTTTAATAAAAGTCAATGCAAGCAGCTCTGAAGTCACCCCCAAGTAGAACAGGAACCTTTTTCTAAGTTGGAGCCACTGGAGTCGCTCCCATTAGAACGGTTCCATTGCACTGCATGGAGCGCGACTTTTTAGGTGGCTAAGCCGCCTGACAGGTTGTTCCACTGTGAACCGGCATTTAAAGGCTTGGTGGAACAATAAAGTTTGGTTTTCTTTCTTAAATATATCGCAGCTTACCAATTCTTAGATGTGGTGGCTGCATTTGTTTTCTTTTTTTTTCTCTTTATTTTCAGCTGGTGATCCAGTCTTCATCTTCCTTTACCATACCAAGCTCTCCAGCACAAATAGCAGATAGAGGGTTTGGACAGGGGTGCTTACAATGATCAGCTTATATTTATTCATGGAAAACCTTTATCCAAAAGGAAAAAACCTGTTGCTTAAACTACTTATAAAGCGTTAGAGTTCAACTTTTCAAGTAGAGTTAAATTTTTTTGTCTGGTCCCCTACATTTGCTAGTACATCTTATGCCGCATACACACGAGCGGACTTTACGGCAGACTTTGCCTGGCGGACTTTTCGACGGACTTTACGACGGACTTTACGAATGAACGGACTTGCCTACACACAATCAACCAAAGTCCGACGGATTCGTACGTTATGACGTACGACCGGACTAAAACAAGGAAATTCATAGCCAGTAGCCAATAGCTGCCCTAGCGTTGGTTTTTGTCCGTCGGACTAGCATACAGACGAGCAGACTTTTCGACCGGACTCAAGTCTTTCAAAAAGATTTGAAACATGTTTCATTTCTAGGTCCGTCAAACTTTTGGGGAAAAAAGTCAGCTGGAGCCCACACACGATCGAATTGTCCGACGGACTCCCGGTCCGCCAGACCAAGTATGCCGTAAAGTCCGCTCGTGTGTATGTGGCATAACACTGCCTTCTCCTTAGACCAACAATGCTGCTGTCCAAGGGTGGATCCAGAGTGGAGACACCCTAAAGCCTCATACGCACACTTTGATTTTTGTGACATGCTAGTCTCATGTCGAAAGTGAAGCGGTTACTAACAATACGAGAATTTTCGTTTGACAGAATACATCGTCAGAAGTGACGTAACGTGTTGAATTGTTTTGTATGTATTCTTTTCGTTTCTGAGCATGCATAGTGTTGCTCTTACAATTTTATTTACAACTTAATACTGCTTGTTGTAAGTAACAACTTAATACTGCTTGTTGTAAGTAACAACTTAATACCGCTTTACTTGTTGTAAGTGACAACTTAATACCGCTTTACTTGAAATGTTGTAGATTTCCTATATGAATATGCAGCTAGAGAAGATACCTAGATTCAATATAAAATGTGGGGGTAACTCATGAGTTTTGTTTTTCACTCATAAGTAAATACAAAATTGGCGTCGCCCTCTGAAGCTTAAATGTACTATTTCTGTTTAGGTTAGGAAAAGGTCTTGCCTTTTTTTTTTTTTGTACAAAAATGGGGCATCGTTCTTTTTTTTATGTTCAGTTCAATGAGTAACTCATTCAGCCAAGAGAGTGCCTTCTATGAAATCTAATTATTTCTAGACACCATCAAACATTGGCTGACTACAGCTTATGACAGTACAGGTTATCTCACAGCACGCTTGTGTGATAGATGGATCTCCAAGGTTTGCTATCCTCTGCTAAGGCAAGGTTGTTGGATGCATGTTTCTTGTCTGTTGCTGTGAATTGAGCCTATCCTCCAGTAATACACACGTTCTGTAATCCTGGAAGAAGCTCTTCACACTGAAAGTGAATCTTTGCACCTTTGCTATGTGTTGAAATACTTGTCAGCTGTAATAGTGCTAAAAATGAGATCTTTAGAATATTCTGCTTTAGCGTCTGAATATCTGATACTGGGAACTTTTGCAGCTTGCATTTGGAATATAAAAGGGCGCGTTGCATTATGAGGTTGATTTACTAAAGGCAAATAGGCTGTTCACTTTGCAAGGGAAGCTGCACTTTGGCAAGGGAATTTTTTCCAGAGCTTAGTGAATGTGGTGAGGTTTCGCTTTGCAATACCCAATCACATGCAAGGAAAGAAAAAAAAAAAAAAACTTGTTTGCTTGCATATAATTAGAAGATGGAAGTCAGCTGAGCTTTTCGTCATGCACTAAGATTTGGGGCAAATTCTTTTGCAAAGTGAGCAGTCTATTTGCCTTTATTAAACACACAAGTGGTTCTCAACAGGGCCCGTAATAAGGCAGTACAGTCCTGTTGTACTGGACCCAGGCCCCCTCAGCTAAATAGGGGGGCCCTTGGAAGCTTTATTGTACATTTCTGCCTATATGGATAATTAGATTTCACTAGACCACACCCCTGCTCCTACTTGCTTACCGGGGCTTATATTACATTTCCCTGGACCCCATCAGGTCAACAGAGGGGCCCAGGAGGTGGGAACAGAGGAGGGACTTTTTTTTTCATTTTTGGGGTGTAGGCTGATAAAGTCAGTGCTGCTGTTCCACTGCACCCCGGGGGGGAGGGGTGCAGGCGGGTTGGGGGGGGGGCGCTGTCAGGGAGGCCGTACGGGGGCCCTGTGATTTCAAACAGTAGCCCTGGTTGTCAACCACACAGAGACCAGGACCTCTGTAAATTCTTGCAAAACCTTCCATACCCCAACAGTAAAAAAATTGTGTATGGGGTCTAAGGCCTCATGCACACTGGATGTTTTTGGATGTTTTTACAGCTGCTGTTTTAGGCTTCAGATGTTTTTTCTACAGTCAATAAAGTCTTCAGCATGTTATCCTATGTGTCCATGCACACATAGGTTGTTATCAACTGTTTTCGGCTGGAAAAAAACCCCCAAAACTAGAGGGTTCTGAGAAGAGTTTTTCAGCTGTAAAAATGCTCTAATGTCAAAAAATGCCTAAAATGTCAGATAAACGCTCAAAAACGCGGCTCACCAGCATTTTTTAACAATTTTAAACCCATTGAAGAAAAAAAAAAAACTCAAAAAAACGCTATTGCAAAAACGCTGAAAAACTCACTGCAAAGCTACTGGTGTTTTTATAATGTTATTATAATGTCCAGTGTGCATGAGGCCTAAAATCTAAGCATTTTTACACACCCGGGAGCCGCAGGTGGAACATACAGCTGGCAATGGAAGCCAATGGCTGTACTTGGGCATACCCAAGCAAATGTCTATGCTTTCATGCATCAACATACACACGAGCATGTGCATATAGTGTATTCCCCCTGAAAAGGAGCCACCTGTGGCTCCCTAGGCAAGAAAAATGCTGGTATTTTGCGCTGGGCATATTTTTAAAGGGGAGGTCCGCCCAAAAAAAGGTAAATTAAAAGACAGCAGCTACACAAACTGCACCTGCTGCTGTTTAAAAATAGGACACTTACCTGTCCTGGAGGCCAGCGATGTCGGCACCGCAGCTGATGTTTCCATCAGCTGTCAGGTGCTGCCACTGCCATTGCGGGTAAGGGTACCTGGCAGTGTAGCCTTACGGCTTCACGCCGGGAACCCTACTGCGCATGTGCGAGGCCCCGCTCCTCTCTTCTACTGGCCCGGCGACAGGGTTAGGAGGAGGGAGCCCAACGGTGACGTCATGGGCCGCGGCGTGGACTCCCGGAAGTGGCGGGTATCCTGTCCCCCCCTCCCCCCGAAAGGTGCCAATTGTGGCACCGGAGGAGACAAATGAGCGTAAGTTCCACTTTTGGTTGGAACTCCGCTTTAGGACTCACATGTCCAAGTACAAGAGGCCTAAAGCATACAAAGCCGCTCGTCCATATTAAAAAAGACCTTATCCTCCATGAAAAATTCAGTCATTTTAGATTAGGTTGCATTATTTTATTTTGGTAAAAATAATTAACATGTTGTGTGCCTAATGTACATTGATGCTTTTATGGTACCACATCTTGATACTTGTAGCTCCTCATACACACAGAGATGATGAGTAGCTCAGTCCTAAACACAGCTAGCTTAGTTGGGGCTTTTGAGCATGCATTAATACACATCAGTTGCTGTTTTGCTGTGCTTGTGAAATATTTACGGTATACTGGTTTATACTAGTTTATGCATCTTAAATATGTATTGAAGTTAGATAATTATAACAATCATTAGCAAAATTCCTAAACCAGTACCTAACATGGCGTAAAAGGTGCTGCTTGGGCTTGCGTTTGCATATTTCTTGATATCAGGTAAGTGTTGCTGTGATCAGTTACAGCGTGATTACCCTTCTACTGCTGCAAAGATCCATCTAAGTTGTTAATCAGAAAGAGTGAACCTTCTGGGCATGCATTCAAATGTTCAATTAAGGCTCCTCGCAGATTTGCATCCTAACTCATGCACTGTAGCACAGGCTTAGTCTTCACTGCATTTACTCCTTAAGCCATAGCAGAATGTGTGTCTTGCCAAACGAAAAATAGAAATCTATTATATATATATATATATATATATATATATATATATATATATATATATATATATATATATATATATATTGAAGAGAGTGCTGACAGGTGGGGTACAACAGGGCTTCTAGGTAGTATTTTCTTTTATCTTTAAGTAAGGGAAGAACAGCACATGCTTAGATGTTAGAAATAGTGTCAGCAGTGCAGATTTGTTTTACGTAACATATCTTATTCTCCACGAACAAAATAGCACGATCACTAGGCTCACATTTTTGGAAAGTCCACATAGGTGGCAGCCTACAGTACAGAAATTTTCCGAAATGACAGGTTTCCTCCTATTTCTGATCTCATTCTTTCAATCTAAAAATACTGGCCATGCATTCATAAGTGATGGGAACCATCTGAGTATAAGAAATGAGAAATAAGATCAGCCTTTTTCAACCAGGGCGCCCAAGTATCCTGGGGTGTCTTCAGGTTTCTTTAGGGGATGCCTTGGCAAAATTCCCTAAAATTGACCAAAAATTGTATACAAGCCAGCAGGCGTCTCAAGCCTGCCATTTAGTTACACAAATCCACAAGTTTTCATGGTGCATCAATACAACCTTGTGGTTGCCAGCATTCTAACAACCAATGATGTTATTGGTTGATAAGGACAACGTCGGGTGCATGCACAGCATCCTCGTCTGCCCCTCCCCTACCTCTCTACACCAGCACTGGGGTCACAATAGCTGAATTTAAAACGTCGCGCTAACTCCCAAACATAAATGTGCAGAAAGTAAGTGAAAAGTCTCTGAAAAAAGTAGCAAAGTCCACAAGTGAAGTGAAATCTTAGTAATTCAGTCCCCCAAAAAAATGGAAAATGGGCAACAAGTGTATGCAGAAGAGAAAATAATAACCACATCTGCTCTTGAGAAATAAAAATATCCAGACTGTGCAAACAGGTAAGGCCATATAGGCTTACCAGATCAATCTGACCTTCTTGTTACAGAGAGGTCAAAGCACGCTCAAAACATCAGACATCCTGCAGGTCTTCCTCAGTGTAGTAATCAACAGGTAAGAGGTACCATAACCATCTCGGACACCTAAGAGGAACTCCTTAATACCATCCAGGTATTTAACATATCAAAGATAAAACAGAAAGCCTCTCGAAGTGTAAACCAGTTAAAATCGTGCTTTATTAAATGGTAAAAACACTTTTTTGAAAAGTGCTTCCAAACAAACTCGGTAGTAACAGCAAAATGGCCTCCCGATAGCTTCCGGTTTGCGCGATGACGTCACAGCAGGCTCCGTCCCATGTAAGCGCAGTTTACACTTTTTTGTTTATTATTAGGATCACAATAGCTGAGTGAGGGAGAGAAACCGAGGGAGAAGCACAGTGTGCAAAAGTATTGTGCATGATTGTGCATAATTTTCAAGGATGTCTTTACTGAAAAAAAGGTTGAGAAACACTGCTCTAGATTAATGTGAATGAGGTTATTCCCATAGAAATGAGGGAAAACGCCTTCATCATGCATGCAACATGTACAATCATCAATCTAATGGTGGCCATACGCTCTTCGTTCTTATTATCCAATTGATATGTGATTTGTTCGAAACGATTGAGTCTGGAATTGATTGAATAGCCATAAGTTCTCCTCCGAACAATTGAGATTTGGTTACATTGAATTTGGTCAAACTGAATTGATCAGCAGAAATGATCAATTTGCACCAACTGGCAGGAATTAGATACTTTGTTCATGAGTGTGGTTGCATTTAGATGAATCAAAGTATGAGAATACATGGTGGAAACAGAGATGCGATTGATACTTATGATCTTAACTTATAACCATATCTTAACTATTGATCGAAGTCCACGTCCCTGTGTGGCATATGGATGGATTGTTGACTATAGATCAATAATTGTCTGAAGTCTGCTGGTCATGAAGAACCCATACAGGTAACAGAAGTTACATACTATTTGGGCAGAATGTGCAGCTGAACTAGGGCCCTGTGGGACGTAGGGGCCCATGTATTCTAGACATGGGTCAAGCAGCTGCTAAAATTCATTCAGACTGTCACATAGTCCTGGATTTTGCTAGATTCTAGGACAGTTAAAAGGACCTTTTCATGAAGGTGTGGTTTAGAGGTAACGTCATCACACTATCCGCCGGCCGGACTTTTTCTTTCAAAGATCAGCTGGTAGGAACTGCATCCTATATTGTATAAGAGCAGTGGAACTTCTATTTTGTAAATGTACAGGTTTGATGGAATAAAGAAGATAAGTTCGGAACATGCTACGTAGAGCTGCACAATTGAGCGTTAAAGAATCGAGATCGCGATTCAACCCACCTCACGATCTTTACACAGCATTTCCTTGATTCAGTGCAGAGAGATCTCTGCTCAAGCCGGCAGCTGTCAAAAAAAAAAAACAGGCAGCCTGCCAAGTTTATCACAACATCTCTCAGGCGGAGATAAAGAGAAACATTGTAACATTTCGTTCTTTTAGATAAAAGGAATGAACTTTTGTCTGTAAATGAGGGAAGTTTAACCACTTAAAGACTAAACCTTTTTCTGACACTTGTTACAAGTTAAAATCAGTATTTTTTCCTAGAAAATGACTTAGAACCCCCAAACATTATATATATATATATATATATATATATATATATATATATATATATATATATATATATATATATATATATATATTCAGAGTGCATGCAGCCAGTGATGTCACTGGCTGCATGCAGGGTGAATATCTCATATACAGTGCACGTTTAGGAGAGATTCATTTTACCTACAGGTAAGTCTTATTATAGGCTTACCTGTAGGTAAAAATTAGCAAGCGGGGTTTGCTACCGCTTTAACACGTTTGGTGATGTGCCCTGGGTGGTGGAGACACCTTTACATGTTGAATGTATTTAATAAGCTGTGTTGACCATTGTTTTTTATTCATGGTCCACATTATTTGGTAAGTGGTTATTATTTCACGTATTTAAGCACAGAATTCTATTTCTGTTGGCATTATATGGTGTTCTAGACACTACTGAAGACTCTTTCCAGGAATTCTTACAATATTTCTTTAAGTTATGAAATGGAACTTTTTTACACTATTTATCAAGGAGTTTATGAATTATTGCACCTAGCACGTTTTTGAATTTATCAGTTGTATGGTAGTTTTTTTATATTATGGAATACTGACAAATTTTAACTATTTATTTATTCACATATTTATTTTGTTTGGAGATATTTTTGTTGAGCGGGATCTAGCACTGTGCTGTATATTTATTTGTTTTGGTAATTTAGTATCACAATTTGTGTGTTGGCTGTTTTATCCTGAATTTGTTTAACCCTAGCATCTATCTATCTATCTATCTATCTATCTATCTATCTATCTATCTATCTATCTATCTATCTATCTATCTATCTATCTATCTATCTATCTATCTATCTATCTATCTATCTATCTATCTATCTATCTATCTATCTATACTATATTGTCAAAAGTATTGGGATGCCTGCCTTCACACGGCACATGAAATTTAATGGCATCCCAGTTTTAGTCCATAGGGTTCAATATTGAGTTGGCCGACCCTTTGCAGCTATAACAGCTTCAACTCTTCTGGGAAGGCTGTCCACAAGGTTTAGGAGTGTGTCTATGGGAATGTTTGACCATTCTTCCAGAAGCACATTTGTGAGGTTAGGCACTGATGTTGGACAAGAAGGCCTGGTTTGCAGTCTCTACTCTAATTCATCCCAAAGGTGGTGTTCTATGGGGTTGAGGTCAGGACTCTGTGCAGGCCAGGCAAGTTCCTCCACCCTAAACTCTCTCATCCATGTCTTTATGGACCTTACTTTGTGCACTGGTACACAGTCATGTTGGAACAGGAAGGGGCCATCCCCAAATTTTCCCCACAAAGTTGGGAGCATAAAATTGTCAAAAATGTCTTGGTATGCCTTAAGACTTCCCTTCACTGAAACTAAGGAGCCAAGCCAAACCCCTGTAAAACAACCCCCACACCCAGGGCTGGTGCAAGGATTTTTGACCCCCTAGACGAAACCTCATTTTGCCGCTATTATTGGCCCCACCCTCTTTGCCCTGCCCATGTGACAGGAGGTGGCGCTATACAGGAAGCATTGGCTCTGCTTCCTCTAGCTCTGGCTCCAGTGCTGCACTGCCTCTCTAATTACACTACCGGTCAGATGGAGCAGCAGATGGAGCAGCTGCCTGAGACTGAGTAAGTTACATGCTGCAGCCTGCATAGCATGCAGTTGCGGAGGGAAACCAGTGGCCGGGCGCCCCTAGGCAGCAGTGCACCCTAGGTGGTTGCCTAGTTTGCCTAGTGGTAGCACCAGCCCTGCCCACACCATAAGCCCCCTCCACCAAATGATTTGGACCAGTGCACAAATCAAGGTCCATAAAGACATGGATGAGCGAGTTTGGGGTAGAGGAACTTGGCTGGCCTGCACAGAGTCCTGACCTCAACTCGATAGAACACCTTTGGGATAAATTAGAGCTGAAACTGCGAGCCAGGCCTTCTTGTCCAACATCAGTGCCTGACCTCACAAATGCACTTCTGCAAGAATGGTCAAACATTCCCATAGACACACTCCTAAATCTTGTGGACAGCCTTCCCAGAAGTGTTGAAGCTGTTTTAGCTGCAAAAGATGGGCCAACTCAACATTAAACTTTACGAACTAATGCCCTGTACACACGGTCGGACATTGATCGGACATTCCGACAACAAAATCCATGGATTTTTTCCGACGGATGTTGGCTCAAACTTGTCTTGCATACACACGGTCGCACAAAGTTGTCAGAAAATCCGATTGTTCTGAACGCGGTGACGTAAAACACGTATGTCGGGACTATAAACGGGGCAGTAGCCAATAGCTTTCAGCTCTTAATTTATTCTGAGCATGCGTGGCACTTTGTGCGTCGGATTTGTGTACACACGATCGGAATTTCCGACAACGGATTTTGTTGTCGGAAAATTTTATAGCAAGCTCTCAAACTTTGTGTGTCGGAAATTCCTATGTTAAATGTGCGATGGAGCCTACACACGGTCGAAATTTCCGACAACAAGGTCCTCTCACACATTTTCCATTTTCCAATCCTTTCGTGTGTACAGGGCATAAGACTGGGATGCCATTAAAGCTCATGTGCGTGAAAAGGCAGGTGTCCCAATACTTTTGACAACGTAGTATATCTATCTATTTATCTACTAGCATTCACAGTGAATAAAAGCCTATACTTGAGCAAACATTGTTCCCACACAGGGGTTATTTAGTGACTTTATCTGCCACTACCTGCAGACATGCACCATTCTTATGCCGCGTACACACGATTGGAATTTCCGACGGGAAATGTTCGATGTGAGCTTGTTGTCGGAAAGTCCGATCGTGTGTATGGGGCATTAGTGGGGAACAATGTTTTCCATGGAAAACATCTGAGAATTAAAGCTTCACCACATTTAATCCATTATGCGCCCACAGGGTAAGTGGAATGAAGACAGAGGCAACTATAATTCATTCATACTGAATACAGCAAAATGAGATGGTTCTTGAGTGACATGTTGCAGTAGATGAGCTAGACAGCGAAAATAGTCCAAATGAATTTTTTAGGAGAGACACAGTGTTTAAGACGGTCTCGCATTAAAAAGTTTTCCAAAATCCCCTTGGCTTGCTAACAATTGCATAATAGGGCTAATGTAATTAGATAGCAGTTGCAGTAACCCTGTGATGTTTTGTAAGAATGGGTAGACTCCTAGATTCAAGTGAAGTGTATGTTGCAGGTAATTCTCCTTACATTTTAAAAAATCTGATTGCTCTGATTACTAAGAACTATAGTCAGCTTACCTGCTAATTAAGATTACCCGACTGCATTGTCCTGTTATATAGGGTTTATTAACACCTTGTCTGTTGAGCTCCATTTTTCTGCAAACCACCGCATATGTATGGTGGGAGTTGGGGTCATGGAAAACAATGGCGTTCTATGTGCTCTGGCTACACCACACATGCGTGGTGGTGTGCAGAAAAATGCACCCCAATGGAGATGGTGTGAATAACCCCTAAATTTGTACTACTTAGCTGTACCCACTGACATCAGTGCTGCATTAGAGAATTATGCAGTGTAAAACCCAGTTGCATTTGGGTTGCAGTAATGTGCATGTCTTGCACATTACTGAATACAGCAGGCGACATAGCATGTTTTGCTACGCCGCAAAGATGTGAACCTGGCAGAGAAACAGTGTTCAAGACGGTCTCACATTAAAAAGTTTTCCAAAATCCCCTTGGCTTGCTAACAATTGCATAATAGGACTAATGTATTTAGATAGCAGCTGAAAGCATTGTTTAGATTTACAAATTAGTGTATGGAGACTGGGTCTACCAAAAGGAGAATATACAATTCAAAGGGTGTCTATTTTACCCTTTCACCTTCACTTTTAAAGTGATACTAAAGTCTGGTAAATTTGTAAATTTGAATAAAGTGCCTATTCTTAACTCAAAAAAAGTCCCTCCTATTGCTCTCAGCCTTCTCCCAATCTCTAAATTCCTTTTTATAGTTGCTGTGACTTGTCTTCCTGTATGGGGTGGCTGCATTCATTCCCAATGGTCCTACTGTAAGTAGGAACATAGCTACCCTTTCCCGCTTGCTTCCAAAATTGGACTATCGGATTTGTAGTGTGCATAGAGCAGTGCACATGATAGCAACTAACATGCACTGCTTGTTCCAAACAAGTGTAAGTGAGAGGAAAAGGAGAGGTTTGGGAGCTTATAGAGGGTGTTACAAGGAGTCTTTTAGTGTCACTTTAAGTTACATATTGTAGGTGAGGTTGAAAAAAGACACAAGTCCATCAAGTCCAACCTATGTGTGTGATTATATGTCAGTATTACATTGTATATCCCTGTATGTTGCGTTTATTCAGGTGCTTATCTAATAGTTTCTTGGAACTATCAATGCCCCCCGCCGAGACCACCGCCTGTGGTAGGGAATTCCATATCCTTGCCGTCCTTACAGTAAAGAACCCTCTACGTAGTTTAAGGTTAAACCTCTTTTCTTCTAATTTTAATGAGTGACCACGAGTCTTGTTAAACTCTCTTCTGCGAAAAAGTTTTATTCCTATTGTGGGGTCACCAGTATGGTATTTGTATATTGAAATCATATCCACTTTCAAGCGTCTCTTCTCCAGAGAGAATAAGTTCAGTGCTCGCAACCTTTCCTCATAACTGATATCCTTCAGACCCTTTATTAGCTTTGTTGCCCCACCACGTCTACAGCCTTCCTTTATCTAGCTGGCAACTTGCCTCGTAGATTGGTTTGGCAAGAACGATTCTTCATGAATCCATGCTGATTACTGCTAATGATACTGTTCTCATTACTAAAATCTTGTATATAGTCTCTTATCATCCCCTCCAAGATTTTACATACTATTGATGTTAGGCTAACTGGTCTGTAATTCCCAGGGATGTATTTTGGTCCCTTTTTAAACATTGGTACTACATTGGCTTTTCTCCAATCAGATGGTACCATTTCAGCCAGTAGACTGTCAGTAAAAATTAGGAACAATGGTCTGTTAATTACTGAGTTTCCTAAGTACCCTTGGGTGCAAGCCATCTGGTCCTGGTGATTTATTAATGTTAAGTTTCTCAAGTCTAATTGTAATTCTGTCCTCTGTTAACCATGGAGGTGCTTCCTGTGATGTGTCATGAGGATAAACACTGCAGTTTTGGTTACTGAAGCCCCCCGATTCCCTCGTGACGACTGAGGAGAAGAATAAATTCAATACCTTCGCCATCTCCCCATCCTTTGTAACCAGATGTCATTCCTCATTCTTTATGGGGCCAATATGGTCTGTTCTCCCTTTTTTTACTGTTTACATACTTAAAGAATTTCTTGGGATTTTATTTTTTTTGCTCTCCTCCACTATGTGTCTTTTATATTCTATCTTAGCCGTCCTTATTGCACCCTTACATTTCTTGTTACATTCTTTATAACGTCTGAATGCTAATGATGATCTCTCAGTCTTGTATTTTTTGAAGGCCGAGATTGCAACTAAGACTTGCTACTATACTTACCTTGGGTTTAGGAAAGGATCCCCATCCGTCTGTTTTTAGCAGACCAGATCGGATCAGATGCCGGCAGGTGTTAGCAGACATCTGCTGCTCCACAGAGAACAATGAATCGTCGGTTGGATCCACCTGAAAAACTGACAGGCGGACCCGATCGGTCCTTTAGCCTGGGTTCACACTTGTGCAAAAGCAGACATCGCATGTGATTCGCACCCACATTGCAGTGCCAATCGCGTGCAGGGACTTTTTTTACCCTGCACTGGAATCGGATCACATGGGTGTTCTCAACCATGCGATCTGATTCCAGTTCGCACTGCAATCTGTGAACCGATCTGAGGGTGTCATTACTATTGTATTGACACCAGCAGCGGTTCACAGAGGGCAGTGTGAACTGCCTGCGGGAGAGATGTGATGTGGGAACAGGCACTGGAATCGCACTGGTTCCCACACTGCATATGTGTGAACCTAGGTTCAGTGTGAAAGTTTTGCTTTACTTGCTAGCAAATTATGCCTTATCCATGCAAAAGATACATCAAAATGCATATTACTGAAGCTAAAGGTTAGTAATATTGTAGCTGTATTGTAAACTGTTGGTGGTTATTATGATTACTACTCACAATATTTGTACAAGTCCATGATGCTACATTTTGTAATGTGTGCAATACAAGCATACTCCTGGAACCTTACAATCTGGGCGATTTACTAAATAGAAAGTAACACTATGGGGTTAATTTACTAAAGGCAAATCCATTTTGCACTACAGGTGTACTTGAAAGTGCAGTCGCTGTAGATCTGAGGGGAAGATCTGAAATGAGGGGAAGCTCTGCTGATTATATCATCCAATCATGTACAAGCAAAAATGCCATTTTTTATTTTTCTTGCATGTCTCCCTCAGATCTACATGGACTGCACTTCCAAGTGCACTTGTAGTGCAAAGTGGAGTTGCCTTTAGTAAATCAACGCCAATATCAAACAAGAAAAACAAGGGTGAGGACACTGTCAGCAGGAGCAAACAATTTACAAAGGTTTGTCGAATAAGTAACCTTTGTACCATTCTTAAAGCCAGAAGGGACTTTTTCTTGATCGACCTGTCTTTTCAAAGATGTCGTTTCTGCTGTGACAGCTCTAGCGCAGCTTTTTTTCAACCCTTTCATAGCCATGACACCTTTTAAAAACATGCAAAATTTTCAGGCACCCAGGTAAATTATACATTATTAAAAAACAAAACAAAAAAAAAACACATTGGGCCTTCATTTTATAATAAATAATCATGGATATCGCCTGATTTTTAAAAATTTTAACTTCATGTAATTTTTTAGGCTTTAGCTGTATATTTTATGCCATTACCATAATCTACCACTTGACATGCAAGAGGATACCATATACATTTACATGTGCATTATCTGATGTCTCTACTTGTAGTAGGGCCAAGAAACAGTGCACTTTTTTTTCACTTACCTAGACAAAGCCCTGATCTAACTATTTTATCTTAATTTGTTTCCAACAGATACTTTTCTTTTGTTTACACAGATTTCATATCTAGTTATTGGCAATCACAGTAGTTATGTGAGGGACAGCTTAGTCTCCGTGTTGGGGCATTTGCCCAGCACAAACACATGTTGCATACATGTAGCATAGCATATACAGTATGCATATATGTGTCACATATATGTGTTACACCATGAGGAGCAGTGGCAGCCGCTCCATTAGGGGCGCAGGGGGATCCCCCCAATCCATGCGCCGGCCCCTAATCTACATGCAGGGTGCCAGGCGTATGGATTATAATGGGGCTATTTTTTTTTAAGAACAAGATTAGAGCCTGATGCTCTAATTGGCTTCAAAAAGGGTGGACTCAGGACATAGAGCACTGAGCCCACCCAGTCGTGTGACAATAGCGAATTAATATTCGCTATTGCCTTCTTGCTTCTCCCAGCCAATCAGGAAGCGGGTCTTTAGACCCGATTGGCCGAAAGGAGAAGCGGCCGTATTGGCCGGGAGCAGGGAGGAAGCCGCCGAGAAGGAGATGAAGGGGGAAGCTGCCCACGACCTGGATGGGGTAAGTGCGGGGCTGGTGGGTGGATGGGCGAGTGGTTTGTTTGCAGAGCAACAAAGGGGGGGGCTCGGCGAGTTTGATTGACCAACCGAACAGGGGGGGCTCCAGGTGGTTTGTTTGCCACCCACCCCCCAAAAAAGGCAGCATCAGCTGCCACTGATCAGGAGTGTCGTAGTTTGAGGGCACCCCCTCACAAAGCCAGACAGCACCAACAAGATCACCAACAAGCATGTAGTGCAAGTGCCTGCCTGGTGGAATACAAATTGATTGGATATTGTAGGCAGGTCATCATATTACATTTTTACAGTTTTTTTTAGTTTTTTTAAATAAATGTAAGATTGTACAGTCAGATTGGAACACACCCATACCCCCGCAGACTGTTAATTTAGAAAGAGCAGCTGTAACTGTCCCAATTGACATGAATGAGATTGCCTGCATGGGGATGCACGGAACATCTATGCGACCTTATATACCCGTGGGAACAAGACCCAACAGAGATACTTCACTTCAAACAAGGGTGCATGGTTCTTCATTTTACCTTGACTCTGATTCCCATAATCACATAATCATAGTTCTCCTTGCATATAGGTAAAAGCTATCACTGGTCTAAAATGCCACCAAAGCATCTTACATGAGTAGACAAACAAGTAAAACCAGAATGGTCTAAATCAATCATTCCGCCATAATCCTTAACTTTTCATTCTTTACAATACAATGTTCCTCACCCCTCTTCACACCTCACAGTGTCAAAAGTTGAAACTGCAATTGGTAACCTGAAGTGAACACATAATCTTTGGTCTAATACATTTCTTGGAAATTAACCAACTAAGCATGTACAGAAATAAATGAGAAGACCACAAAACAGAACTTTATTTTTCACTTTCGTTTTTCATTTGTTTTATTTTTTGCCAAAGTAGATAGATTTAAAGTTTAACTGCACATATTTTTTTTAAACCTCTTTCAGCCCTGTCTCCAATTAAAGCAAGATGTTGGTGCTGCATGTTTCCTAGTCAGAACCTTCTGGACCTGCATGTTCGCTCTACACTCTACACATTCAGACAGCCCAATAGCAGCTCCAGGGGCCACCACCAGCAAGAATCAGTAGATTCCTGCTAGTGCGCTAAAAGCTGCTTGCACACTGTGTGTGGGAACAGTTGAAGCTGTCAGAGGTGGCTATTAGATTTGCACTCTGTATAAATCTATGGCTGGTGCCACCTCTGTTCCCATGTAACCGCTCATTTGAACAAGTTGGTGTAGTGACCACAGAACCACAACACTGTTTACTGATTAATGCTCTTTGTATTATAACAATACGTAACTTGTATAGTAAATTCTTCAGTGTAGACATTTCTTAACGAAAACAACTATTTTAAGATATATATTTTTTATTCAACTGTTTATTGTTTTGTAATGGTTCATGTTGCAGGATTTTTGGTCGTATTATATATATATTTTATATAATTTTTTTTTTATTACTTTGATTGGTGTCGTATAACACTCCTTAGTTACAGCTTCATTTTTTACCTAGGTTGTTAGCGCAGTATTCTTTTTACACCTGGTCGTATTATATACAATTTCTATTTATGGGCAATAAGATGATATGCTGCTTCTAAATTTGTAATGGACTGTGTATGTTTATAAGGGGTTGATTTATTCATTTTTTAAGAATTTTAATTTACTCAGTAAAAGTGCATGTATTGTATTGTATTGTGTGAATATGCCAAAGCTAATGGGGCTATATACAGTGCTGTTCAAATTTAAATTATTTTAGCAGACAATACCTTATTTATCCATCTAGTGGTTAAATGTAGTATTTTAAGTTTTAAATAAGAGATTTACATTTGAACAGTGTAGGATAAAGCGGTGGTGGTCAACTTACTTAACATAGGTGTGGCCCCTAACATCATCAGAGGGCCACACGTAATATTTGGTGAATGTAATGCTACAGAAAGCTGTTAGAGACTGCAAACATGCAACAGGGGATGATTGGAAACATGTTATAGGAGTTGGAGACTGGGGACATGCTTCAGGAGATGATCATAGACTGAAGACATCACATGAGACTGCTCCATTACAACCCTATACAAGTCAGCTGCTTCAACGTGTGTGCTTACTGCAGTCCTTATAAAAATTACCTGTGCCACATTTGATATTTTTTTTAGCAAGATCCATTATAGAAGATCAAATAAAAAAAAAAACATAAAAAGGGATTACAAGCACAGAAAAAGTAAGTTATCTTGAAAGAAATAAACCAAATCATTAGGTTCTAGGAGCCACTCTTAAGCAGCTCATTCACATACTTGAGGTATTGTATTCTGACAACGGGGTGACTTCCCCACCGTCAGAATACAGTGATCAGCACTGCTGGCTATAGCCAGCAGCAATGATCATGCGGGGGAAAATACAGGCTGGTTGTGCGACTTCTGTACAGCAAGACTGCGCATACATGGATTGAAATTTGGTCGGTCCCTGCTTAACCAGCTGATCCATGCATGGCTAACTTAAAAAAATATCTTCCTTAGCTGGCTTCAGTAAGCATCAAAGCATACAGTAGGTGCCAAAGGGCCACATGCGGCCCCCAGGACTCAGGTTGGGCAACAGGGAAATAAAGGCTATTTACATTTGTTTTTTCTCTATTCATACTGAATGACTGTACATGCACTGTCACTGGGCAAATGGCTATGCAAATACTTGAAAAATCAAACCCTTTATAAATCTAACCCTTAATAGGCTGGGCATACAGTATATTCTGACACTCTATGTGTTCTTCCTTTGTTTATAGCACACTAAAACATGCAGGTTTCTGAGGTGAAAGATCATCTAGGGACCACAGCTGGAACATGAAACAGAATCAATAAATTACCAGCTACTTACGCAGATGGTGTTTTGTGTATTTAGGTTTTCTTCCTTGTTATAGGTAAGGACATTCTTAAGTACCCTGGAAAGACGAAACCGGAACCATGTTTGTTATAATCACTGCTGCTATGTTTTCACTGGTAATGTCCCCAATGTCCATTTAATTAAGATGGGAATTTCCTGATGAGCGTTTGTTATTGTAACAACAGTATTCTTTTTTTTTTTATTATTAACAATACAAAAAGTAGCCGATTAAACCGAGACTATTGTAGGATAAGATGTTATTCTAAACTGGTCACACATTCCAGCTGACCACTGCTAGATTCAGTTCTAGGCTGCAAATGAATATAATTTAAGCTGAAACCAGGCAAAAGGTTACTGTAAATACACAGATAGTGGCACAGTTGCTTAGTGGTTAGTGCTTCTGCCTTGGAGGAAGGTCCTCAGTTCAAATTGCAATATGCAATATCGCTGGTTTGAGATGGGGTTCAGGTAAGTATTAGGGGGGCTGAGGAGGGGCTGCTGCACACTGAAGGTTTTTTTATCTTAATGCATAAAAAACCTTCTGCTTTTAGAACCACATTAACTGAAACTCTGCATGGAGTTTGCATCTTCTCCTTGTGCATGCATGGGTTTCCTCTGGGTACTCCAGTTTCCTCCCATACTCCCCACAAAGACATGCAGGTAGGTTAACCCACGGACATCCGCCCGGAAGAAAACCATCTGGCCTTCCGGAAGAAGCTCAAGACCCATCTCTTCTGAAGACCCAGACGGACACTGGCGGTATAAGCGCCTTAAGGCGATTTAGTTGGCATATGTAGCGCTATACAAGTTATTCATTCATTCATTCATTAGCTCCAGTCTAAAGTGGCCCGTGTATGTATGAATGTGAATTAGGGACCATAGATTGTAAACTCCTTGAGGGCAGGGACTGATGTGATGTATAATGTGTAAAGCACTGCGTAAATTGTCAGCCCTATATAAATAAAGTACATGTATTGGAGCTGTTTTATCTGGCAAAGATTTTGTATTTCTCTCCATCAAGTTGTAAAATTTACACCGCTCTATCACACAGCGAAGCCCTGTTTTTTTATCTTTGCTGCAGTTCAGTAAAGGCAGCCATACATGGATCAAAATTCAGCCAGGTCATGAGGACTGGACAAATTTTGATCCATGTATGGGCAGGCTGATTGTACAGAAGTTAATCTATTGACAGATGTTTTCAGCATTGATCAGTGTATTCTGGTGGTGAGGAGGTCTCCCCGCTGTCAGAATACTATAGCTCAGCAGGAGTGATTCCCCTATCCACATTGAATACGTAGAGGGGGGAATCGGATCTTCTTTTTTTTTTTCAACTCACTGGTTGAACAAAAAAAAAAATATTAATGTATGGCCAGCTTAACACTTTAGCTCCATTCACACTTGTGCAGTCTATTTTTGATGTGTTATGGCACTTGTTAAAGGATAAGTTGACCTTTAGGGAAAAAATGATAAATGCACATATTTTTGAAGGATGTGCATTTTTTTTTTTCCAACAGGATCCTGAAAAGCATTGCCCCTGCGATGAATGGATTGTGGGTGCAATGTTAGGCTCCTGCACACTCTTTCTACCTGTACCTCTACCTGGGCTTTCAGTTAGAAGGCTGGAGGAAGTGTGAAAGGACTACAACAGTACTGATCAGCACACTCGCAGTCCCTTGAAAACTCCAAGCCGCCTGCTGCGGTGGTAGATGGGACTTTTTGGCCCTTTTCACACGAGGGGATAGAATTCATCTTTTAGCTGCGGATAGATGAAGTTATCTACCGCACCTAAACTCACACAATGCTCTCCTATGGCGCCATTCACACACTGCGTTTAGCAACAGTTTCATCAAATTGGGTTTTGTGCGGTTAGAAAAAATGGATTTGACTGCGTCCAGGACCAATTTAGCACAGCTATCTGCACATAACCGCAGGTAATCGCAGTGTACTATTTCTCCTATGGCAGCAACGAGAAAATAAAAACAACAAGAAGCACATCAGAAATGGCAAGAATGTTCCACCGCAGCTAAACGCAGCCGCATGTAAAAGCACGTAAATGCTGCTAATCACAATGCACAACTGCAAGTGATCACTGTGACTGGAGTCTTGGAATTTCAAAATAACAAAACATGCTTTTAACAGCGGCAGAACATCCGCACGTGTGAAAGAGGCCTTAGTTTCTTCATTCAAAGATCCCTGTGAATGAATGATGGGGCTGTGCGAGCGGAGCAATTTTCAATGTGACAGCGACTGCAGGGAGGCGAACTTAACCTTTAATGTGCACTGCATTAAGACAGCCCAATTATTTGATTGGGCCTGACAAGGGACCAGACAATGTACCTGTATCATTTTTCCTATGCATCACACCACAACACAACTGAAGTGCATTACTTTTGTGCATTGGGTTGCCATACTCCATAAGTGCATTGCCGCACATTGCTGTAGCGTATATTACAGCACTGCAGGTATGCAAAGGTGGCCTTGGAGTTTTTTTCCCAACATGCTACAGAATATAGACAGAGGCTGCAAGCATGCTATAGGGGTTGTTGGAGACAGGTAACATGCTTCAGTTAACACAAATACACAAGACTGCTGGTACAACTCCTTTACAGCCCCCTTAAAAACGATGTGCCACATTTGAAATTACTCACAGCATGACCCCTTATAAAAGATCAGAGGAAGAAAAGCATGAAAAGACAAAAGGTATGGGCAGCATGGAAAAAAATAAGAGTGTAAAAAAAAAAAAGTTAACTACTAAAAGCCAGTGCAAAGCATATTTTTCCCTTCACTGTCTGTAGAGCCCTTGAGAGCTTCACGATAAATGCCAAAGGGCCACATGTCATCCCCTTGTTGCTGGTTGGGCACCAGGGGCATACTTCATTGAGTTATTATTCCATGAAATTACTTTCTTCCTAAAAAAAGCACTATGTCAACCTATAGGTTGAGTCCCCTACAGTCAAAACCCCAGTTGTCAAATACTAACAGGAAAGAAAATTATTGCCAAAGACCATTCCCTTAATGCCAAATCAAGCTTTTTTATTTTCCATATTGTTGTAGAACATGCTTATATTCTGACTGTGGCAGGTTTCCTGTTACAGCATCTTGGCAAACAACCAGAACATAAGGGAGTGCTAAACAAAGCCGCACAGTACCTGTCAGAAATACATTCTGCGACGCATTTCTACTGAGCTGATTTTTATTTTCTGACAACCTAGAAATTATTTTGAGTTCCAGTGATTTATAGTATGTGCAATCAGGAAGCCTTTAGCTGCTATTGCTTTTTTATCTTACTCTACTTTGCGTAGCGAATTTTGCAGTGTAGCAAGAGGGTATCTTTAGTCTATCCATCTCCATTGTGGTAACATGTCATGTTAATTATTTAAAGGGCAACTCTAATGTTTTTTTATACAAATGTATATATATATATATATATATATATATATAACCAAAAATATTGGGACGCCTGCCTTTACGCGCACATGAACTTTAATGTCATTAAAGTCTTAGTCCGTATGGTTCAATATTGAGTTGGCCCACCCTTTGCAGCTATAACAGCTTCAACTCTTCTGGGAAGGCTGTCCACAAGTGTGTCTAAGGGAATGTTTGACCATTCTCCCAGAAGCGCAGTTGTGAGGTCATGCACTGATGTTGGATTCTATTGGGTTGAGGTAAAGACTCTGTGCAGGCCAGTCAAGTTCCTCCACCCCAAACTTGCTCATCCATGTCTTTATGGTGCTCTGGTCAGATGAGACCAAAATTGAACTTTTTATCATAAAAGCAAAACCCTATGTGTGGCGGAAAACGCACATCACCCTGAACACACCATCCCCACCGTGTAACATCATGTTGTGGGGATGCTTTTTCTCAGCAGGGACAGGGAAGCTGGTCAGAGTTAATGGGAAGATGGATGGAGCCAAATACAGGACAATCTTAGAAGAAAACCTGTTATGCCCTGTACACACGGTCGGACTTTGTTCGGACATTCCGACAACAAAATCTTAGGATTTTTTCCAACGGATGTTGGCTCAAACTTGTCTTGTATACACACGGTCACACAAAGTTGTCGGAAAATCCGATCGTTCTGAACGCGGTGACGTAAAACACGTACGTCGGGACTATAAATGGGGCAGTGGCCAATAGCTTTCATCTCTTTATTTATTCTGAGCATGCGTGGCACTTTGTCCGTCGGATTTGTGCACACACGGTCGGAATTTCCGACAACGGATTTTGTTGTCGGAAAATTTTATATCCTGCTCTCAAACTTTGTGTGTCGGAAAATCCGATGGAAAATGTCCGATGGAGCCTACACACGGTCGGAATTTCCAACAACGCGCTCCGTTCGGACATTTTCCATCGGAAAATCCGACCGTGTGTACGGGGCATTAGAAGAAAACCTGTTAGAGTTTGCTAAAGACTTAAAGACTTGAGACTGGGGTGGGGGTTCACCTTCCAGCAGGACAACGACCCTAAGCATACAGCCAGAGCTATAATGGAATGGTTTAGATCAAAGCATATTCATGTGTTAGAATAGCCCAGACCTAAATCCAATTGAGAATCTGTGGCAAGACTTGAAAATTGCTGTTCACAGACGCTCTCTATCCATTCTAAAAGAGCTTGAGCTATTTTGCCAAGAAGAAAGGGGAAAATGTCACTCTCTAGATATGCAAAGCTGGTAGAGACATCCCCAAAAGACTTGCAGCTGTAATTGCAGTGAAAGGGGGTTCTACAAAGTATTGACTCAGGGGGGCTGAATACAAATGTACGTCACACTTTCCACATATCTTTTTATAAAAAATGTTGAAAATAATTTATTATTTTCCTTCCCCTTCACAATTATGTGCCACTTTGTGTTGGTCTATCACATAAAATCCCAATAAAATACATTTACGTTTTTGGTTGTAACATGAGAAAATGTGGAAAATTTCAAGGGGTGTGAATATTTTTTTAAGGCACTGTATGTGCGCTGCCTGAGAAGAACCAGCCAGATCTGTGTTGTATGTTTACTAATGTACACAGATCTCTGTGCTGTGGTAGACCTATTTTATATAATCATTTATCCTGCCTCCTCCTTATTGAATAACCTTGTTTAATTTAGAATCCTCATTAGCATCACCTGATACAGCAGCAGCTTTTAAAGCTGTAATGTAGATGATATTACAGTCATAATACTGCGCTTGGTCTGTATCCTTATTCCAGATATTTAAGGGTGTAATGTTCCAAACATAGCTGTCCTGCTCACCGCCCGTGACTGCATCAGTTTACAGGAAACTAAATCAGTGTATTCTTTGGAAAAGTAAAAAAAAAAAAAAAAAAAAGACTAGTGACTGTGAAATATTGAAGATAATGCACAGATGTCTGGAAACCTCTGCAATAAAAACTATTGTCTAATCAAATAATCACATTACTTGTAACACCATTGAAAATGTGTCAGTCAGAGATACTGTAGGTGCCCTTTTAAACTCTAGATGTTGTGAATCTGGAAATTTCAACCCCTTCTGCCAGATTCCAGTTAACCTCACATTTTTCTTCGCTATCTAGCATGCAAACAGCTGGAGGTCAACTGATTTAACTGTTGTCACTCTTTTATGTTCGTCATCACTAGAAACCAGCTTTAACTAAGTAACAATGAGAACTTAAAGATACTCAGATGTGCAGCTATAGTCAGGTCTGTTTGGCATTTATATTTATTACAGGTATTTACAGTGGGGACGGAAAGTATTCAGACCCCCTTAAATTTTTCACTCTTTGTTATATTGCAACCATTTGCTAAAATCGTTTAAGTTCATTTTTTTCCTCATTAATGTACACACAGCACCCCATATTGACAGAAAAACACAAAATTGTTGACATTTTTGCAGATTTATTAAAAAAGAAAAACTGAAATATCACATGGCCCTAAGTATTCAGACCCTTTGCTCAGTATTTAGTAGAAGCACCCTTTTGATCTAATACAGCCATGAGTCTTTTTGGGAAAGATGCAACACGTTTTTCACACCTGGATTTGGGGATCCTCTGCCATTCCTCCTTGCAGATCCTCTCCAGTTCTGTCAGGTTGGATGGTAAATGTTGGTGGACAGCCATTTTTAGGTCTCTCCAGAGATGCTCAATTGGGTTTAAGTCAGGGTTCTAGCTGGGCCATTCAAGAACAGTCACTGAGTTGTTGTGAAGCCACTCCTTCATTATTTTAGCTGTGTGCTTAGGGTCATTGTCTTGTTGGAAGGTAAACTTTTAGCCCAGTCTGAGGTCCTGAGCACTCTGGAGAAGGTTTTCGTCCAGGATATCCCTGTACTTGGCACATTCATCTTTCCCTCGATTGCAACCAGTCGTCCTGTCCCTGCAGCTGAAAAACACCCCCACAGCATGATGCTGCCACCACCAGGCTTCACTTTTGGGACTGTATTGGACAGGTGATGAGCAGTGCCTGGTTTTCTCCACACATACCGCTTAGAATTAAGGCCAAAAAGTTCTATCTTGGTCTCATCAGACCAGAGAATCTTATTTCTCACTATCTTGGAGTCCTTCAGGTGTTTTTTAGCAAACTCCATGCAGGCTTTCATGTGTCTTGCACTGAGGAGAGGCTTCCATTGGGCCACTCTGCCATAAAGCCCCGACTGGTGGAGGGCTGCAGTGATGGTTGACTTTCTACAACTTTCTCCCATCTCCCGACTGCATCTCTGGTGCTCAGCCACAGTGATCTTTGGGTTCTTCTTTACCTCTCTCACCAAGGCTCTTCTCCCCCGATAGCTCAGTTTGGCTGGACGGCCAGCTCTAGGAAGGGTTCTGGTCGTCCCAAACGTCTTCCATTTAAGGATTATGGAGGCCACTGTGCTCTTAGGAACCTTAAGTGCAGCAGAAAATTTTTTGTAACCTTGGCCAAAGCTGTGCCTTGTCACAATTCTGTCTCTGAGCTCTTAGGGCAGTTCCTTTTGACCTCATGTTTCTCATTTGCTCTGACATGCACTGTGAGCTGTAAGGTCTTATATAGACAGGTGTGTGACTTTCCTAATCAAGTCCAATCAGTATAATCAAACACAGCTGGACTCAAATGAAGGTGTAGAACCATCTCACGGATGATCAGAAGAAATGGACAGCACCTGAGTTAAATATATGAGTGTCACAGCAAAGGGTCTGAATACTTAGGACCATGTGATATTTCAGTTTTTCTTTTTTTTTTAAATCTGCAAAAATGTCAACAATGCTGTGTTTTTCTGTCAATATGGGGTGCTGTGTGTACATTAATGAGGAAAAAAATGAACTTAAATGATTTTAGCAAATGGCTGCAATATAACAAAGAGTGAAAAATTTAAGGGGGTCTGAAAACTTTCCGTCCCCACTGTATATAACTCCAACCCTTTACACAGCACTTTACATATACTGTATATTGCACATTCACATCAGTCCCTGCCCTCGAGGAGCTTACAATCAAAGGTCCCTAACTCACATTCATAGATACAGTGGGGGAAATAATTATTTGATCCCCTACAGATTTTGTAAGTTTGCCCATTTCAAAGAAATGAAGGGTTTATCATTTTTATCATATGTGTTTATATGATAGAGACAGAATATCAACTAAAAACTCAGAAAAAACACATAACACAAATGCTATAAATTAAGTTGCAGTTCAGTGAGTGAAATAAGTATGTAATCCCAAAGTAAAACATGATTTAGTACTTGGTGGAGAAACCCTTGTTGGCAAGCACAGAGGTAAGACGTTTCATATCGTTGGTTACCAGGTTTGCAATTATCTCAGGAGGGGTTTTGGTCCACTCCTCTTTACAGATCTTCTATAAATCCTTATTTGTTTTGTTGGTTGAAGCTTGGCAACTCGAAGTTTCAGCTCCCTTCGTAAAACTTCTATAGGATTAAGGTCTGGAGACTGACTAGGCCACTCCATGACCTTAATGTGCTACTTCTTGAGCCACTTCTTTGTTGCCATGGCTGTAAGTTTTGGGTCATTGTCATACTGGAAGACCCATCCATGACCCATTTTTAGTGTTCTGACTAAGGGAAGAAGGTTCTCCTCCAATATTTTACAATACATGGCACTGTCGATTGGCCCCTCAATGCGACAATGTCGGTCTGTACCTTTAGCAAAGAAACAGCCCCAAAGAATAATGTTCCCACCTCTGTGCTTCACTGTAGGGACGGTGTTCTTAGGCGAGTCCCCCTCCTCAAGACGAAACATATACAGTCATGCCAGTGAACATCTAAATGATTCAGAGAAGGATTGGAAGAAAGTGTTGTGGTCAGATGAGACCAAAATTGAGGTATTTGGCTTTAACTCGACTCGCTTGTTTGGAGGAAGAAAAATGCTGACTATGAGCCTAAGAACACCATGCCTACAGTCTAGCACAGAGGTGGAAACATTATGCTTTGGAGCTGTTTCTCTGCTAAAGGTACAGACTGACTTTGCCGCATTGAGGGGCTAATGGATGGGGCCATGTATTATAAAATTTTGGATGATAACCTTCTTCCCTCAGCCAGAACACTGAAGATGGGTTAATGGATAGGTCTTCCAGAATGACAATGACCCAAAACATACCGGCAAGGCAGCAAAGGAGTGGCTCAAGAAGAAGCTAATTAAGGTCATGGAGTGGCCTAGCCAGTCTCCAGACCTTAAACCTATTAAAAATTTATAAAGGGATCTGAAACTTCGCATTGCCAAGTGACAGCCAAGAGACATTAAGGATTTAGAGAAGATCTGTAAAAAAGCGTGGACCAAAATCCCTCCTGAGATGTGTGCAAACCTGGTCACCAATTACAAGAAACGTCTTACCTCTGTGCTTGCCAACAAGGGCTTTTCCACCAAGTATTAAGTCATGTTTTGGTTGGGGATCAAATACTTATTTCACTCACTGAACTGCAACTTTATTTATAGCATTTGTATCATTTTTTTTTCTAGATGGTTGATATTCTGTCTCTATCATTTAAAATACACCTATGATAACAATTTTAGACCCTTCGTTTCTTTGTAAGTGGGTAAACTTACCAAATCTGCAGGGGATCAAATACTTATTTCCCCCACTGTATACTAGTCAATTTACCCACCATCATTTCTTTGGAGTGTAAGAGGAAACCCACAAAGGCTGTGAGAACATGCAAACTCCAGGCAGGTAGTGCCATGATTGGGAGTTAAACCTATGATGCCAGGCAGAAGTGCTAACCACTTAGCCACTGTGCTGCTTGTTGCATAATATACAAGAATACAAATACTACCGGTTGACCTAGAACAAAACTTGTAGCTCTTGACATGCTTGCATTGTGAACATTTTGTGGCGGCTTTAAAAAAAACTAACACTGACATCATAATACTAACCTGGTAATAAGATCTTATTATTTTTCTATGCACCTGGTACAAAATAATGTTTTAAGTATAGATGTGCACGACGAAAAAATGTGTTTTGTTTTGGCTTCATTCATTAAGTCAATCATTTATTTTCGTCATGTTCGTTATGTTAGAATGATTCGTTTTTGGAATTGGTTTCGTCTATTCAGATTTGTTTTCTATATTCATTGTTCTGAATCAGTTTGTATTTTCAAAAGTTATTTCAGAAGATTCAGATTAATTTGTTATGTTGTTATGTCATTTCGGAAGATTCCGATTAATTTGTTTTGTTTTTATGTTATTTTTGATGCTTCAAATATTACGGCCCGTTCACAGTGCTGGGACTCCAAAGTCACGCGACTTTGCATTGAGACTTCAATGCGACTTTCATGCAACATTGATGTTTTGCGACTTTGGCTTTGGCCAATCATAACAATACAGAGTGGGACACATATTATTGATCTTAAAACTGTCTGAAGTCGCAAACCAAAAAATCAAATGAATGTGAATAAACTAGTCGTTTTAGTTTATTTCAGAGCTATTGAAACTCGTTACTATTGTGATTTGGAGATTCAGATACATCTGAATCACCGAATAACAAACATTTTGTCCAAGTTTCAATTTGTAACGAAGCGAATCGTAGATGTCTAGTTTCAGTTTTCTGGGGACCTTTATGAGTTGGTTTCCCAGAACTCAAACTATTGCCCCATACTGAATACATACTTTAGCTGTCTATTAGGGTTGCACCGATACCGTTTTTTTACCGGCAAGTATGAGTACCGATACTTGTACTCAAGAACTTGCCAATACAGAGAGTACCGATACATTTGTCATGTGATTTGAGCCCATACAAAATGACCAGCATCAAATAACACTGCAAAGAATCACATGCGATTTATACGGGAATGTAGTGTGATTCCTGTCCGAATCACATTTGGTTTCCAGTACCGCTCCTTTTTGAACCCTGGCTGAGCCTGGTTTCACATAGTTTGTTTGGGCTCAAATCGCACCTCAAAGGTATCAGTTTTAGGTATCCGAGCATTTGCACAAGTAAAAGTACTCATGCAAATGTTTAGTATCGGCACCGATACCGGTATTGGCTTACCTCTACTGTCTATAACGGCCTTGTGTTTTGTCTTTCGGTTTAGCATGTTGCTCATTTAGGACAAAGTAATAGGTTCTCTGGATAACAGGCACCTTCTGGCACTTGGACTTACAGTGTCTTCTACTTATTGGTCTCCTGCCAGAATACTGGTAATCAACACCATACTAAGTGTCTTAGTGTGCTGGAGCATATAAATCTTTGCCTTCTCCCACAATGCAGGGCTTGGTGAATGAGCAGGCAATCACCAGACCTGAGCATCGCTGCTTGAGGTTATTGGGTTGTGAGGAGGTTATTGGGTTAAGAGGTCTGGGCTCTAGCCCAAACCTAACACTTACTGTACATAGCATTTTTTTGGGGGTTATGATAAAATACTGCTAATTAAAGCTGATATTTTATCATTTATTATACCTATAAATAAAGGCAAATATCAATGTGCAATAACCAGTTTCAACCAATCAGAATGTATCTTTTTCTAACGCTAGTAAACTGACTATTTTCTATGGGTTGCTACACTCCACAGCTCATCATTGCTCATTGTGCAGCACTGAATAGGCCAGAATGAGTCGTTAGCTTAGTTAGAGCTACAAAGACTAGAAATATTCACTTCATACCTCTTGCTGTAATCTGCATACAACTTGGGACTATAAAATAAGTATATTCACCTCACATCCTTGCTGTCATTTACATAAGACCTAGAACTATATTACTAAACCTACCTACTGCAATCACAGTGCTTTTAAATTCACATCTTGGTAGAGTTAAAAGTAAAGTACCTTATTTTGAATTTTTATTGCGAAAAATATCAGACGTTCGTTTTTTTTTTTTTTCTGGTAAAGTAAACCATTTGGGAGATATCAGTCCTGCCAACATTTTTCATGGTGTTATGTCTGCATTCTGTGCTGAAAGAAGACACAGGCAACCGTTTACATGTCATAACATACAATGCTTTAGCCAATTAAAATTGACTTGGATAAGGTTGACCTCATAATTCAATGCATTACTAATTAACGGGAGTCATTGAAGTTTATAGCAAAAAACTCAGAAATGTTGGACTTTACTGGTACGAATAGAAGGCCGGCCACAATTTTTAAAATAATAAAATAACAATATTTATTACAAAATAATATAAATAGTTAAAAAAAACATGCATTCATGTAACATAGGACAACATCCGCCATATGTTATGAAACCAACATGTCTTTGCTAAATGTTCCAAAAGGTCAACGCGTTTCGCATAATCGCTTCCTCAAGACCTCAATATCTTGGCAGCGAAGAAATTTGGCCTATGAAAAAGAAAAGGTTACATTAATCAATACTTTAACATATGTCAAAAATCTATGCAACATGCTGTATCTCATATATCAACACACTTATGGTCAAAAGAGCATTGCACAAAGATTGTAGGACATAATATAGCGACCGAAAAATATATTATGTAGGGCAGCGGATTGGCATACACAAGTACGGCCCTATGTACAGAAAGATAAAGACAGGTAAACAGCTGATAACTACCAAGCCACCTGTTTATACCTTGTAATAAAGAGTTAATGAAGTTGTCTAGAACCTGTAGCCTGGGTAAGCTCAATATGTATGCTGTTGGACCATTGTGCTGTCTGAACATATGGCTGGAAAATGATCTTACAAAGTAATATTTATTAGCTCTAGGCAGATATAAAAGATGCACATTAATGGAGCTTTGTAATCATTAATACATCATTTATTACAAGTACTTATATAGCGCCATCAATTTACATATACATTGTACATTCACAAAAGTTTCTGCCCTCAAGGAGCTTACAATCTAAGGTCCCTAACTCACATATACTAGGGCCAATTTACTTACCAGCATGTCTTTGGAGTGTGAGAGGAAACCCACGCAGGTACAGGGAGAACATGCAAACTCCAGGCAGGTAGTGCCGTGATTGGGACGACCTGAGTGCTGCTATGTGGAAGTGCTAACCAGTGTTGGTTGGTGGTAAAAAAAAAAAAACAGTGCCCCCACTGCCTCTGGCTCTTATCACGTGCTTGAAAAAAAGAAAACCTCAATTGGAATCCATGCGTCCGGCACCCTGCATGTAGATAAGGGGGCCGGACGCATGGATGGGGGGAGCCAATCAGTTCATGTACTGAGGAGGAGTATGCTGACAAGGAGTATGCTGACAGAATAAGAAAGCAGCGCAACAGAGAGATGTTCTTATAACTGTGCTGCTTCTTTTTTCACTGTCCAGTAACAAGTTGGGGCAGGTTCAGGGCAACCTGGGCTCAGAAGTAGCGATTAAAATATGTTGGCCATCAGACTTAGGATATCTACTGTAGTAGCAGAAAAAAGTACTGGGAGTGAAATCTCTGGACTGAAGTAGAATTTTGCAACTAAATGGGTTATTCAATTTTATTTCTGCTTTAACTTAATGACAAGCACATGTAGCATATAATGTTATAGGTCTAAAAACAGATGTGCAAAGTATTATTGCATCCTATATGATTTAACCACTTCAATACCGGGCCTATTCTGGCACTTCTCTCCTACATGTAAAAATCATCATTTTTTTTTGCTAGAAAATTACTTGGAACCCCCAAACATTATATATGTTTTTTTAGCAGACACTCTAGGGAATAAAATGGCAGTCATTGCAACTTTTTATCTCACACGGTATTTGCGCAATCATTTTTCAAACACCTTTTTTTTGGAAAAAAACGGTTTCATGAATAAAAAAATAACAAAATAGTAAAGTTAGCCCAATTTTTTTTTATCATGTGAAAGATGATGTTACAGTAAATAGATACCTAACATGTCATGCTTTAAAATTGTGCACACTCATGGAATAGCGCCAAATTTCAGTACTTAAAAATCTCCGTAGGCAACACTTTGCAAATTTTTACAGGTTACCAGTTTAGAGTTACAGAGGAGGTCTAGTACTAGAATTGTTGCACACGCTCTATCGCATGCGGCGATACCTCACATGTGTGGTTTGAACAGTGTTTACATATGTGAGCAGGACTTGCGTGTGCGTTCACTTCTGAGCGCAAGCTGACAGGGGCGTTTTAAATTTTTTTTATTATTATTTTTTTTATTATTTTACTTAATTATGTTTATTTTTACACTTTTTTTTCATTTTTTTTAAAACTTTTATTCCTATTACAAGGAATGTGAATTCCTATTTGTAATAGGAATCTATTGTGACAGGTCCTCTTTATGGAGAGATGTGGGGTCAATAAGACTCCACCTCTCTCCTCCAGGCTGGTAAGCATGAGATCGAGAAAAAGAATTCACCGATCTCATGCTGACAGTGGAGATCGCAGCTTTGTTTACATCCGGGAACCCGGGCGTGACGTCATAACGTCACGCTCGGGCCTCCGACGGTCATAGAGATGACTGGTGACCATCTGGTCACCGGAAATCTCTATCGTCATCATCCGGCGTCGGACGATTCTTTCCTGATGGCACGGGAGAGCCCGGAGGCGTCCCCTTCTGTTTCCTATAAGAACGATCAAGCGGTGGAACTGCCGCTATGATCGTTCTTATCGTGCACAGAATCGCCGGCTGCAAAGAATGACATCTGAATGATGCCTCTAGCTGTAGGCATCATTCAGATATCCCCGCACAAAGTCAAGAGCATCATATGACTATGTGCGGCATTTTAAAGGGCCTGTTTTACTAATGTCATATGTTCACTCCCTGGATCATCGGTCCCCAGGGTTGTAGCAGAATTTCCTGTCCCAAATTAACTGAAACTTAAGACGATGTAAATGAACACAAATAACAAAGATCTGTAAATGAGCACCAGACATGCTGTTTACCAAAGTTAAGCATCCAACCCCATGGTTGGAGAATCCAGTTTCTAAGTACATGATCTCACCCTATCGGAATTGACAGTCAGATTTTATATTGAATGAAATCATTTCTAACAATTTTCTGTATGGTTACACTTCTATGCTCTTAAAAGTGTAATTAAAACATATCAAATATTTAATTTCATTAACCGCTTCAGCCCCAGACCATTTGGCTGGCCAAAGACCAGAGCACTTTTTGCGATACGGTCCTGCGTCGCTTTAACTGACAAATGCGCGGCTGTGCAACGTGGATCCCAAACAAAATTGACATCCTTTTTTTCCCCACAAATAGAGCTTTCTTTTGGTGGTGTTTAATCACCTCTGCGGTTTTTATTTTTTGCGCGATAAACAAAAAAAAGCGACAATTTTGAAAAAAAAAAATGCATTATTTTTTACTTTTTGCTATAATAAATATCCCCAAAAAATATATAAAAAAAAAACATTTTTTTTCCTCAGTTTAGGCCGATATGTATTCTTCTACATATTTTTGGTAAAAAAATCGCAATAAGCGTATATTGATTGGTTTGCGCAAAAGTTATAGCATCTACAAAATAGGGGATAGTTTTATGGGATTTTTATTAATAATTTTTTTTTTACTAGTAATGGCGGCGATCAGCGATTTTTATCGTGACTGCGACATTATGGCGGACACGTCGAACAATTTTGACACATTTTTGGGACCATTGGCATTAATACAATGATCAGTGTGATTAAAAATGCATTGATTACTGTAAAAATGTCACTGGCAGTGAAGGGGTTAACACTAGGGGGCAGTGAAGTTGTTAATGTGTGCCCTAGTTTGTGTTCTAACTGAAGGGGGATGGGAACTGTGCAGGGAAACTAACAGATCACTGTTCATACTCTGCTCAGAGAACCGGAAACTGTTTGTTTACACACACAGTTCTGGGTTCTCTGTGTGCCCCGAGCGATTGCGGGAGCCCGGCGGTGATCGAGACCGCCGGGCACTCGCATCGGCTCAGGGAGCGAGCGGGGGTGGCGCGCATGCGCCCCTAATGGCCACAGGGCGAAACAACGTTACATAACGTTGTTTCGCCCAGCTGTGCCATTCTGCCGCAGATCAACTGCGGCGGCTGGTCGCCATGTGGTTAATCACATTCAAAAGCTGGAATGGTCCTTAAAGTGGTAGTAAAGGCAGAACTTTTTTTTACCCGAGCTCCATCTAGATCCAGTGATGTTGCAGGAGTATCTCGGCTGCCAGGGACTCCCCTTCTCATTGGCTAAGACAGCAGCAGGACGCCATTGGCTCCCACTGCTGTCAATCAAAGTCAGTCAGCCAATTATGAGAGAAAGGAGGCTGGGCCAGGTCAGGGGTCTGTGTCTAAATGGACACGGGGTGCTGTGGCTCGGCTTGAGAGCAAGCTGCTTGGTGCGGGGTACTCAACAGTAGGGAGGGGCCAGGAGAGCCGAAGAGGGACCAAAGAAGAGGAGGATTGTAGCTGCTCTGTGCAAAACCAACTGCACAGAGCAGGTAAGTATAACATGTTTGTTATTTTTAACTAAAAAAAAATGAGCCTTTAGTATCAATTTAAAGCTAAACTCTAGGCACAAGCACCCTAAACAATAGCCACAGAGAATATAAATCTACTTTGTGTGCACCAAATGTCTTTTCAAACCCAGTTATTAACTTGCAGCAGGAGCAGTGACACCGTCACTGTGCTGCATATAACCTGTGCAGATGGATCGAAATCCAGCTGGTCACTGCTGAACTGGCCGGATTTCGATCCATGTATGGCCAGCTTTAGAGCAGAAATCTGAAAGATCTATTTGGTCTTATTTGGTCTTATTCAATTCATTTCCTTATTAATTCACACACATTTCTGTAAATGCCAAGAAATATGCAGAATGAGCTATTTCACAGTCTTTTGTTTACTCATAATAAGCTACACCCCAGGTATGGACCACTGAGTATGACTATGATTGCTTAGGTGACCACAAATCTACACATCTCACATATCTCACTATTAATCAGTGAGATCATATAGTTGTTAATGAGACATAGGAGTCCAGTTTAAAGATTCTGAATTAAAGTGGAACTTTACCCATAACAACTTGTTAAAAAATAATGTTCTTTAGCAAGGAATATACATTCCACAATAATAATTATGCTACAAAAATGAGGCTGCCATTTTACTGAAGCCCAGAACCCCTGAACAGCAGTAAATCATAAATTAGAACTAAACCCAACGATTTAACTGTTTCAAAAAACAGTTACATTCCTGGAATGCTATTATCACTAATGCCGCGTACACACGACCGGACTTTATGGCATACTTTGTCCTGCAAACTTTTCGACGGACTTTACGATGGACTTTCCGAATGAACGGACTTGCCTACACACGATCAACCAAAGTCTGACGGTTTCATACGTGATGACGTACGACCGGACTAAAACAAGGAAGTTCATAACCAGTAGCCAATAGCTGCCCTAGTGTCGGTTTTTTGTTCGTTGGACTAGCATACAGAGGAGCGGACTTTTCGACCAGACTCAAGTCCGTCAAAAAGATTTGAAACATGTTTCATTTCTAGGTCCGTCAAACTTTTGGGGAAAAAAGTCAGCTGGAGCCCACACACGATCAAATTGTCCAACGGACTCCGGTCCGCCGGACCAAGTATGCCGTAAAGTCCGGTTGTGTGTACGCTAGATAACTGTCAAATTTTTTTGTGTGCTCAACCAAGCTGTCAAATCATCAAATGGCTGCTGTCTTAACTGATCACATGTGCAGTACCATGGCAGTCACAGATCAAACAGAAGCAGCTTCCTTGGCTGTAAAGGTTAGGAGGGTTTAATTCCACTTTAAGGCTGTCAGCAGTTTGGCCTCTACAATCTAGAAAGCAACTGAGTATGTGCAGAGCAAGGTGAGACAGCATATTACTGGATTTTAAACAGTATAGGCACTTTTTTTGGGGGGGGCAAATTTCTGTTTATTGAGTCTTCATAAAGTAAAGAAAAAATACAAAGTGCTGTCAGCCTCACAGGGCTCAAAAAAAAACATACAAAATAACACAAACACATACAAAAGAAAAACCCCCCTCATTTTAGGCAATCCCACCTCATGAGAGACTCTACCCACTCGTATGGTGAACAACCCCAGAAGGGTTTAAGGTAATACATTCTTTACGTTACAGTTACAGGTACAGCCCCCAAAGCATAGGACATACAACATACAGCCCTCAGGCACATGTAAGGAAAGCAGGACCTGTTTTAAGGTTAGATAGGGAGTCATGCAGGGATGATAACCTAATCGTGAAAGATGTTCACCATGACAATTTACGCGTTGTTAAGACCTACTGTATCAGACTATAGGCACTTATTTTTAATAATTTACATAGCTATACCTGCAAAAGAGGCCAGCCTGAGGTGATCTAGCAGGACTTAATATTCTGACTAAAGTTCCACTTTAAATTGCTGCACACTGCTACAAACCCTTGCATATTTCTACTTGCATAAAACTTGCTTAAAAACGCTTGCAAAAAAAAAGAGAGAGGTTTGGACAGCATCAAAGTGAACCTTCTCTGGCTTAGTTTTTCCAGTTCTAAGCTCAACTTGAAGGGCCGGACATAATGCCGGACAGAACGGACCCTTCCTTTGTGGAAAACTACAGCGTTTTTACCATGCAGGAAGTATGAACAAACCATTGCAGTAACATTTTTTTCATTCTATGCTCATTTTGACTTGCCCAGCTTTTTGACAGGTTCACTGAAAGCTTTGCTGTCCTAACATAGTCATGTGATTGAGAACAACAGATTGGGTACGTCTTGTAAATATTTATTCTGAGCCAGCTATGTGAAATACATTATTGATGTCAGTACAGGTAGTCCTAGATTTATGTGCATGGTCAATACCACTTTACATGGTTATTGATCAAGTGGAAATATCCAACTGTGCACACATACTATAAATGACCAGTTCACCTTTGCTAACTCAAAGCATTACGCTGACGATACATGGTCTGACATATGAAAATGTGATTATAGAGGCAGGAATGTAGACATGTTTGTGACACCAGTGCAGATCTTTTTAGTACGATTTCATATAAAGGTAGGCATTGAATTGAAGTTATTTATATGAAACTCTGATAATAAAATTGGCTAACAGCTAGACAGCTTAGAACTAGAAAAACAAAGCCAAACAGGGAGCGTTTTACAACACTTGGGTGTTCAAGATCACTTCTAAAAGGGGACAAGTTGCCCCTGCTCATGGATTAATTGTGATCACTATTCAGTAAAACTGGCCATGCGCTGCTTACATTTTGGTCAATGCTTATGGTTCATTGAGTGTATAGGGGTTCCAGCACCAGTTAATTGTTCAGTCGAAGGAGCCTGTCAGAAAATTGTCAACAGAACAGTACCTATATCCAATCATATGCAGGCACTGTTTCAGTATTTTGGTAGCTGGCAGCACTGAATGTCAGAATACAACAGACTAGCAGGAGATTTATTGCCACTGGGAGCTAGAGCCAGCCGTTGCAGCCCCCTCCCCAGCTCAGTGCTGCATGGAGCACTCGAGGGGCAGAGCAGAGAGCGGTGATTGACAGTTACCGCTCTCTGCACAGAGCTAACCAAGCTAAGAACTGAGCGATCAGTGGTCATATGATCGCACAGTTCTTGAGTTTTCAGTTGGGGGGGACAGCTACAACATCAAAGTGATGCTGCAGTATGGAGGTGAGCATGTTTTGTTCCCCTACACTTCTCCTTTAGGGCGGTTCCCACCAAAATTTTTGCACTTCGGATGCGTTTCTGCATGCACATTTTTTGATGCATTCCGGCGCATTTTCCTCTGTTTTCCTTCATCGCATTTGAGGACAGATACAGTTTTGACGCGGTTTCCTATATTCCAGATGAGTTCCATAAAGAAAAAAGACAACCTGTTCTACTTTTGTTGACTGCACTGGAACACACTGCACTGGTGTGAACTTGGGCTGTTGGAATACATGTTAAATAATGTCCATGCATTTTTGATGCAGAATAAAAACGCATTGGACTGCATCTGGTGTGAACCAGCCCTTAGTCAGCATCTCTTAGGTGTCTCTCCGTGTGACTCAATATTACAGCTGGATAATATTTTGTATGCTTTTATACCATTCATAGTTTTCTTGTAAGCTCTGGGACAACTCTTTTAAAAAAGCTTCTCTCTCTGGAAGAGAACCAAAGGGTGTTTGTTCTGGATATCTGGACTGAATAGCATTTTAAAGGAAGACCTAGAAGATTAGCGGGAATGAGATTCAGCAAGTATTGAAGGAAGGATACCATGAATAACCTTGGGATTACTTAATATAATAGTTACTGGTCTTATTCCTGGACTTTTGTGATACTATCACGTAACGTCACTTTTAGTATAACACACAAGTAGATACCAAATTCCAACTTTTAGCATTTTTTGGCTCTGGATTTTGTCAAGTTTCAAAACATTTACTAAAAACATATGGACTTAATTGCTTTTCTGCTTTCTGACCTTCCCCTTTTGGTAACTGAAAAACTGTTTGCTTGCAAAATTCACTATGTATGTTTCAGAGCTGATCAGCTGTTTTTTTTTATAGAGAAATGCAGTAAACATGTTACAATAAATACAGTTTATGTCATTTTTATGTATATAATTTCTTCATACAAACATTCTTTGTTAGGCATTTATTAATGTAATGTGAAAGGGGAAGTGTGATGATGAACAAGTAAGATAGAGGATGACAATTCCTGCAATTCATTACCATCAAAAACTCCCATTCAGTTTAAAGTGGATCTACCAGGAACTTTACATGTCTGCATTAGTAAACTACTAACATACCAAAATATACATCAACAGCCTAACTTTTCAAAGAGTGAACCTTTTATGATTAAAAAGCAGTAAGTGAAGTGGCTCGCCGTGCTAAAAGGAGAAATCTGATGACACTTCATCAGTCTTCTTTCCTTCTGTAATCAGTCAGGCACTAATTGTGTGTAGTCAGGTCAGTGCTTGGCTAAGAATGGAGAGTGAGAGAGACACTTGCTGTAGCTGCTCTCTGTAGCTGCTGCCCTGTTCTGCTGAACTGGTTAACAGCTATATCAGCAAGAGGAGTAGGCTGCTGAGCAAAAATAGTTCAATAGACCAAGTCAGGCAGCACTGCACTGTGGGAACTGTAGTCCAGAGGAGAGACTCTACTGCAATCAAGAGCTTTCAAACTGCATTTCCCAGAGAGAGAGATTTCCAGGAGAAGCAGAAAGAGCTGCATTTTTTCGGGCTGTACAGGACACATTTTCATTTTGCCACGAGAGAGATCAGAGAGTGCATATGAATATCCAGTGTGCACCATGACTGCTGCATAATGGCAGCCTGAGCAGGATCCAGGGTGCTGAGTCCACACGTGCTGAAAGCCAGCCTCACCTGTGTGCAGAGCAGAGAGTGGACTTATCACTGTGTGACTGAATGGTGAACTGCAGTATATCTGGGACTGGTGAGCTGCTGCTGTAGAGATTTACTATCTGCTGCTAGGGAGACTGACCCCTTTAGGAACTGACTATACATCCATCTAGTAGCCTTGTTGCTGCCTGCAGGCTCAACTGGGACTATTCTTGTGCACCAACGTTATAACTGGGCCCCAATGCTAGTCAGTCTGAAGAGTTAGGACTAAAGACTGTTCCTTTTAAAGCTGATACACAGAGACCTTTATCTATTAATTATGCTAAGAGTTACCTCTTAGTGGACATTGCACCATATCCTAGTCAATCTCCTAGATTGCAATTTAGACTAGTTATAGTATTATTATTCATATTGCATTAATGCTTATATGCACTGTTTATTGCTGATTTCACAAGTTAATTGTATTCTAAGTTACCTTGGCATATTGATTACACTGTCTAACCTAGCTGACTGTGTCTGTATCTACCTTCTGTGTGTTCATTTATACTCAAACCACCATTTATTCTAATCCATACCAATACATTTAGTGCATTTACCACAAAACAGTCCTGTGTCCATTTCCTGGTGCCAAATTACAGCCAAGTTTAAGGTATCTATACTCATGTACTTATAAGTACTTGCAGTAACTTTCATTCAACCAGCTATGTCAGAGGGGCTGAGGGTGTTCTTGGAGTCGAAGCACAGAAAAGAGAACGGAGATTACCAAACGGCTCCTTCGGGGGGTTAGCGATACAATTGTGGCAAGTCACAGGGTGAAAATTAGAAGCAGAGACTGATCTTTACCAGACATGTGTGAACACAGCCAAACACTGCACATGCAGCAGGATTTTACAAGATTATATCATCCCTAAACCAACATCTCAGTCCAGGAAGTAGATGTTGACCCTCTGATTGTTCTTGAACTAAAATGACTCTGTCCTTTGGGAGTGAAAAGTCGGTAAAGGCACTTTCAGGGGGAGTGATGTGATCTTATTAGTGAGAGGTAATTAGAGTGGAAGGAAAATGAAGGCATTGTTAGGATTAGTACTGTGATTACTGTGAGCGGTAATAAATACCTGTAGGTGTTACACATACAAATACTTAGCATGCATGCACTGAACATAAAAAATGTATGATGCTATGTCTTTAACAACATTTGTGTGTTTCTAAATATAGTATAACTTAAAGTGGACTTATACATATACAGTAATTATTTGTTTTGACCAGAATGGAGGAAGTTTTTGTATTGCTGTCTGATTCCCTGCTGATTCACCCTCATTATTTGTACTAGTAACCTTTGCCTTCAGGACTAAGTAATGAAAACAGGAGAACACAACAGAGATTAGTGGAAATCATTCAATAGGGTAATTCCTCTAAAACTGGCCATAGACAGGTAGCTTTTTTTTTTTCATTCAGCCAGTGGACTGAAAAAAAAACTTAACAGGTTCCTCCATCCTCCAAAAACCAAGTGGATTGAGGACTCCCCCTGCCAAGACATTGTGTTTTGACAGCAGACTCAAAATACACAGATCAATGGCTGTAGCCACCAATCAACAAAATGTTTTTCAGCATGTCCCTTTGACAGTTGTCAACATCTACAGAAAGTTTCTGTCGAGCAGCGGTGGCTACACACTGATTGAAATTTGGCTGGTTCTTGTTGCATTGTAAGCTCGAACGAGCAGGGCCCTCTGATTCTTCTTGTATTGAATTGTATTGCAACTGTACTGTCTGCCCTAATGTAAAGCGCTGCGCTAACTGTTGGCACTATATAAATCCTGTACAATAATAATAACTAGAAAAGCTACAATTTCTGGGGAAATTGTGTGAAGTGTTCTTGCCTCCACCAGTAGTCTACAAGCATTATCAAGCCTAGCAGATGAAGGTATGACCACATGCATTTGGGGGGTCTCAGCATCTTGATGTAGAATGGAGGTGAAGGTGTGCTATCAGTTTGATGATAATCAGTGTTTACATTCACTGTTTCCTAGCAACGCTCATGCCCTGTTTATGCTTCACAACCACTGCTCAATACACAATACACAGGATCATGATAGCTGTAATAACTGTGCAGTACTTCAAACGGTCGTATTTTAAAAACTATAAATCTTACAGTGAAGATCTTTATATTGTGGGAATTACAAGACCCAGACCTAGATTTTGATGCATAGTATGTCTCTGAAATATGAAAAATGAAGGCACAGTCGCAGTGTAGATAATGCCCTTCAAATTTGGAGGGGGCTAGAGTAGAGTTTCAATGAATGTCAATGGACGGCATGAGTTGCAAACAACTGGTCATATTGTGAAAACTATCAGGACTATGGCTTAGCCGTGGACATGTTTAGTGGCAGCAGGGATAGCTGAACGTTTTGATATAAGATTTGTGTAGGTGGGCTTGATAATGAGGGAGTGGTGGCAGTTTAGATATCATGTCCTGATTTTTCAGCTTTTGTCACCTCCCACTCTAGTTTTGAACATTTCCCCATTCATTCCTATAGGAACAATTTCACCGCAAAAACGATGATATTTCGTGAACCATTTGGCGAAACGTTCCATAGCTCACCAATTGAGTACAATCCGCACGTTTCGGTATATTACTTGTCTATGTAGTGTAAAAACTGTGGGAGGAGTTAGGGTGGTAAATTTGGCTATAATAATATATATGTGAGATAACAGTAAGTGGTCTTGCTATGCAAGAACACTTAATAATGTTAAATGACAAAATGGGTTGTGTGGCAATTTTATCTGAAATCTATATATATATATATATATATATATATATATATATATATATATATATATATATATATATATAAAGAAAGTGGAATTCCCTTTTAAAGGCAGGGTCATAGAAGAGTTTTTCCTGTCAGACGTGATCACTGCTAACTTGTCAGAAAAGAGGATGCTCAAACACTGCTGAAAGAATGACAGGGCCAGGGCCAGGTCATTTTCCTGACTCACATGCAAGGTAAATACAGTAATGCTTTCATGGCAGTTTTTATGGAATATTTTAGACAGCAATGTTCTGTATACAGCGAACATCATTAGCTCTTCTAGCAGTTTAAAAAAAAAAACAATTACTGATACTAAGATTCCGATGTGGCAGCATATTGGCAATAACAATCAAATGACTATAGTAGTTATTCACCATCCAGGCAGGTCATCAAGTTTGATGTCAGATGGGTAACTCTCTAATTTGAAAAGTGCCCACTCTAACTTTTATGTGACATCACAACATATTCACTCTGCCAATCCCAGTGCAGACACTGTACAATATTACTAGGTACAAATCCCCTGCCTTTGTTACATGGATGGTGCAACTTGTGCCAAAGAGGGCTAAGGCATTCATCACAAACACTAAAAAAGATGTTCAGAAGTGTGTTCTGCCCTAAAAGCACCCATCTTATTTTAAAAGATGGCCACAAGAAAGGTATGAAATATTTGTTTGCATCTTTTTGTCATCCGTTGTTGCATCTCAGTGCATTGCCTGCAGCCACTTCCTGTCTATATGCATTCCAGCTTGGGCTGCTTGGCATTTCAGATGGATGAATCCTCTCTGCTGGCACCATCGGCTGCCAGAAAATCTGAATAGCGAATCAGATTGGATGCAAGCTTTGTTCGGCCGTCAAGTTCCTTCGACAAAAATTGGTTGAACAATTTACTTTTTGTTGGACTGAACGGTGCAAGCAGGGCCGTACACTGATCCATTTTCAGCTGGGCTAGCAGGAAGAAGGAAAGGAAATTTGAGTTGTATATGGCCGGCTTTAGGATAAATAGAGCTTTGTTATGTGATATCAGGAATAGGGATGTGAGTCGAACATCGGGTGTTCGCCTGTTCGCCGAATAGCGAACATTATGCGATGTTCGCGGGAAAATTTGAAAGCCGGGCCACATACCAGGCCACATGCATTATTATTTCACTTTAAGCATTATTAAAATCACTACTCCCGAAAAAATGGCTTTTAAAACTTTTTTTTTGCATTGATCCATGTCCCCTGGGGCAGGACCCAGTTCCCCAAACACTTTTTATGACAATAACTTGCATATAAGCCTTTAAAATGAGCACTTTTGATTTTTCATGTTCGTGTCCCAAAGACTTTAACGGTGTCCACGTTTTCACCCAAATTTTTTGCCTGTTCGCAAGTTCTACTGCGAACCGAACCGGCGGATGTTCGGCTCATCCCTATTTAGAAAGTGTGTGAACTTTCTTGGCTGGATCACCAAGAAATTTTTTAATGCAAGCTGCAGGTTTAAAAATATTGAAAATGATGTTTGAAGTTACATTTATATGTTAAAAATTATCTAAAGGTTTAGTAGTTGAGTTTACTGATACGTTAAGGCATTGCAACCTGATAGAGTGATGAATAATTTACAAGGGTGGTCTTGGTAAATGCGGGCATTCATTTGCAACCTAGGCAGTAGTAGGCAGCTTAGGTATGCATTACATCTGTTATGTTCAGCTGAATTAAAGTCGGGGTGGCCCTGCAAACACCACCTGATTTAAAAATCGACTGAGCGGGGTGAAAAATTATCATCTTAACGGTGATTACATCCTATCAGGTAGGTGCCATGGCCTGAATACACAAGCCAGCATTAAAGCTTCCTCTACAAATGCTTTTTGCGTGCAATCAGTCTGTTTTCTATCATTTAGCCCCCAAGCAAAATGAGAAAAATCAATCCTTGTATGTAGCTTAACTCCTGAAAAATTCAAATTGAACTTTATATTCTGATCAGCATAGCTATTCATGATTTTTATGAAAGTACTTGAAGCCTTAAAAGAGAAGTATGGGATTTCAAAATAACATACAGTATATACATACTCATCTAGGTGAATGCAGCATTGTTATGATTCCTCCGCCACCTCTAAGGCCGAGAACTGAGCAATCAGAGACCACTGATCACTTGGTTCCCGGGCTTTACTGAGCAGAAAGTGGTGTCTGTCAGTCACCAGCTCTCTGCTCTGCCCCTCCAGTACTCACTGGAGTGCCAGGCTGTGAAGGAGACGGGAGCGGCTGGCTCAGGCTCTCAGGGGCACGTTGAGACATTAAGCCAGCTGCCAGTCCAGGCATCTGGGTGGATCCTGATATTAAAGTCAGACTGGCTGAGTAACGTCAGCCAACAACATACTTTAGCCCGCTGTCGGTTTAATACAGGTCACAGGAATGCAGAAAAAAGTGCATTCTTGACCCACAGGAGAAGTAGGGCCAAAAGAGCGTTGGCTTTACTTTCCCTTTAACCACTTGCCGACCGGCCATACTACATCTACTGCGGTCGGCTCTATTGCACGAAACAACATACCTGTCATGTCATTTCATGCAATAGCCAGCAGGGGAGCCAATCGGCGGGTCCGGCAGGAACACAGATCTGCCTGTTCTAATAATTTCAGGTGAAATACAGGACTCTCTGAAAACATTTGGTGTGGCTGTTTCAAGATGCACAACAAGGAGGCACTTGAAGAAAGATGGGCTACATGGTCGAGTCGCCAGAAGAAAGCCATTACTATGCAAATGCCACAAAGTATCCCTCTTACAATACGCCAAACAGCACAGAGACAAGCCTCCAAACCTTCTGGCACAAAGTCATTTGGAGTGATGAGACCAAAATTGAGCTTTTTGGCCACAACCATAAATGCGACATTTGGAGAGGAGTCAACAAGGTCTATGATGAAAGGTACACCATTCCTACTGTGAAACACGGAGGTGGATCGCTGATGTGTTGGGGATGTGTGAGCTACAAAGGCACAAGAAGTTTGGTCAAAAGTGATGGCAAGATGAATGCAGTATGTTATCAAAAAATACTGGAGGAACGTTTGCATTTAATAGCCAAGAAGCTGCGCATGGGACGTACTTGGACATTCCAACATGACAATGATCCAAAACACAAGGCCAAGTCGTCCTGTCATTGGCTACAGCAGAATAAAGTGAAGGTTCTGGAGTGGTCATCACAGTTTCCTGACCTCAATATCATTGAGCCACTCTGGGGAGATCTCAAAACATGCAGTTCATGCAAGACAGCCCAAGATTTTACATCTTTTTACCAAAAGGAATGGGCAGCTTTACCATCTGAGCAGATAAAGAGCCTCATCCACAAATACCACAAAAGACTTCAAGCTGTCATTGATGTTAAAGGGGGCAATACACAGTATTAAGAACTGGGGTGTGTAAACTTTTGATCAGGGTCATTTGGGTAGTTTCTGTTGCCATTATAATTTAAAAAGAGTAAACACAGTTGATTAATAATAAATGGCTTCAGCTAAACACTAACCATGAGTGAAAGAAAAGTTTTTGTGTTATCATTCATATTCTCTGAAAAATGGCCAAGAAATTATAAATTCTGCCAGGGTATGTAAACTTATGAGCACAACTGTATAATACTGTTCTTCAGACTGTATAATTTATTTGCATAGTTTCATTAAATACATTTAAAAAAAACAAATATTTACTTATTCCATGCTATCCTCATAAAGATTTATAATTTTGAGAAAATGACAAAATTTACTAGTTTTTACAACATACAGTATTTTGACCCAGTCAGCTTGCTTTTTATGCAGTGCCAGTAAATTACTGTTGGCAACACTGTTATTCAGGTTTTTGCAGTGGTTTATAGCTGGGATTACTGGATGGCTCTGCATGCATGTCCTTGTGGTACTGGGACAAAGTATCATCTGGCTAACTCAAATGAAGGCTTAAAGCAGTAAAAGAATGGTGAAAATGCTGTGTCTCAGAGGCTCTGGACCCATCAAGACTATAGAAAAAAATTTCACATATCAGTGCTCACCACAACACTGTGATAGAGTCTGTTGATTATTTTTCTACAGTCTTGTAGTTTCAGGGCAAGTGGTAGAGAGGATTCTATCAGCTGCATTACATTGCATTGATTTTCTCCTTTACTTATTAAGCTAGAAAAAGACATATTAGAGTTCAAGAGCCAACCAGTTGTAGAAGCCAGTCTGATGTTCGCAGGCACCAGGCAATGAACAGCAATGAAAACAGTCCCAAAACCTGATTACTAAATTTAACGTAGTCATTATATAGTGAATATGTAAGTGTGTGTGTGGGGGAGGGGAAATCTTTTGATCGTCTGATCAGGAGCTCTTGTACATGGGTAGCCATAGTTCTCATTGGCTGTATTAGTTGTAGTACTGCAGGGGTTTAGATTCAGCTCTCTCAAATTGTAAGATATGGTAATGATGGTAATGATGGTAATAATGGTGATAAGTGTGACGTTGCTAGGACTGTGAAAGACTTAGGACACCCTGAAGATAAGAACGAGGAAGCACATGCAGCGCACTGCAGCAAACTGGAGGTGTGGCGAAATTGCCACACCTCCTTGGAGGGGGTTAAGACTTGAGCCAAATTATTGTGTACATGATAACATAAACCACAGTCCTTGTACACATATAATATGCTTTAATTACCGTGCCACAAAGAAACAGACACGTACAAACCTCAGCAAAATAATCCTCAACTCACTTCTACACCCCCTGTCTACAGCTCACCCCATTTACAGCTCACCTCTGCACTCCCCTCCACAGCTCACCTCTGCACTCCCCTCCACAGCTCACCTCTGCACTCCCCTCCACAGCTCACCTCTGCACTCCCCTCCACAGCTCACCTCTGTGCTCCCCTCCACATCTCACCTCTGCACTCCCCTCCACAGCTCACCTCTGCACTCCCCTCCACAGCCCACCTCTGCACTCCCCTCCACAGCTCACCTCTGCGCTCCCCTCCACATCTCACCTCTGCACTCCCCTCCACATCTCACCTCTGCACTCCCCTCCACAGCCCACCTCTGCACTCCCCTCCACAGCTCACCTCTGCGCTCCCCTCCACATCTCACCTCTGCACTCCCCTCCACAGCCCACCTCTGCACTCCCCTCCACAGCTCACCTCTGCACTCCCCTCCACAGCTCACCTCTGCACTCCCCTCCACATCTCACCTCTGCACTCCCCTCCACAGCCCACCTCTGCACTCCCCTCCACAGCTCACCTCTGCGCTCCCCTCCACATCTCACCTCTGCACTCCCCTCCACAGCCCACCTCTGCACTCCCCTCCACAGCTCACCTCTGCACTCCCCTCCACAGCTCACCTCTGCACTCCCCTCCACAGCTCACCTCTGCGCTCCCCTCCACATCTCACCTCTGCACTCCCCTCCACAGCCCACCTCTGCACTCCCCTCCACAGCTCACCTCTGCACTCCCCTCCACAGCTCACCTCTGCGCTCCCCTCCACATCTCACCTCTGCACTCCCCTCCACAGCCCACCTCTGCACTCCCCTCCACAGCTCACCTCTGCACTCCCCTCCACAGCTCACCTCTGCGCTCCCCTCCACATCTCACCTCTGCACTCCCCTCCAAAGCTCACCATCCACAGCTCATCTCTATATGCCCCATCCACAGCTCATCTCTATATGCCCCATCCACAGCTCACCTCTATATGCCCCATCCACAGCTCACCTCTGCACTCCCCTCCACAGCTCATCTCTATATGACCCATCCACAGCTAACTCCTATATGCCCCATCCACAGCTCACCTCTATATTCCCCATCCACGGCTCACCTCTGCACTCTCCTCCATAGCTCATCTATATATGCCCCATCCACAGCTCACTTCTATATGCCCCATCCACAGCTCACCTCTGCACTCTCCTCCACAGCTCTTCTCTATATGCCCCATCCACAGCTCACCTCTATATGCCCCATCCACAGCTCATCTCTATATGCCCCATCCACAGCTCACCTCTGCACTCTCATACACAGCTCATCTCTATATGCCCCATCCACAGCTCACCTCTATATGCCCCATCCACAGCTCATCTCTATATGCCCCATCCACAGCTCACCTCTATATGCCCCATCCACAGCTCATCTCTATATGCCCCATCCACAGCTCATCTCTATATGCCCCATCCATAGCTCACCTTTATATGCCCCATCCATAGCTCACCTCTATATGCCCCATCCACAGCTCACCTCTGTACTCCCCTCCACAGCTTATCTCCATATGCCCCATCCACAGCTCATTTCTATATGCCCCATCCATAGCTCACCTCTATATGCCCCATCCACAGCTCATATCTGTACTCCCCTCCACAGCTCATCTCTATATGCCCCATCCACAGCTCACCTCTGCACTCTTCTCCACAGCTCACCTCTGCACCCCCCCTCCCCATCAAGAGCTTAACTCTGCACCCTCCATCCCCCCTCCATTCAGAGCTCACCTGTAAATCTCCCCCATACACAGCTCATCTGGTTACACTTAATTGTTTTGTTTAAAGGGACATTGTCATGAAACAAGAATGGATGCTGCCATTGCTGTACACTGCATCTAAGAACATATTGCTGATGCTTTGGCTTCAGTGCTGTTTCAGTTGCTGACCGGGACAATTAAAAAAAAAATCTGATATTTGTTTGCTCTGGGGCCTCTATTAAAGTGGTTGTAAACCCTTACATATACCCAGTGAAGTGATTGGCCTCAGGTGATACCTAGAGATTAAATAAATACTCCTACATAAATTGTACCTGTTTATCTGCAACCTTCTCTTCTATACATCCGTTCAAAGTCTGGAATTTATAAAGCATGTCTGAGCTGTCAAAAAAAAGAGGGGGGGGGGGGCGGAGAGCTGAAATTACACACTGCAGAGCTCAGTGAGGAGATCTCTGAGAGCTGATTGGGAGGAAGGGACAAACACCCATTTACACAGCACACAGGAACAGATTTGAGGCTGCCAATCACAGGCTGTGTAACTTTTTTCTCTTGGTGTCGAGAAAACCTGTCAGAAGTGACTCATACAGATGGCAGAGGAATGAGGCAGCAGACAGAAAAGACACTTAGAGCTCTTAATTGAGTACACACTATAGAGGAATATGCTTTGTTCAAATTTCATGTCTGAGGTTTATAACCACTTTAAGACATAGGAAAGTAGCATATTCTTCAGAGGCCAGCAATGGCAGCTCCATACTTTCCCCATGACAGTGTCACTTTAAAATCTAGAATAGCAGGAAGTAAAATAGAGACATACAGCATAGACTAGACATTAAAAAGTGAAGGAAAAGCTTGTGGGGATTGTGCTAAAGCCCAAATAATTTTCAAAATCAATTTTGCATCCCTTATTCAAAACCTTGACTTGTTTTTCCTTGGCAGACTGTTCAGACAAGGATAAGACTGAAGAACGTCGTGTCAGCACAAAAACCCCAGAGGATTTCCATCTGCAGGGAACTTAGCTTTGGAACATTATATTCTTTACAACATTCATTTTCATGGCCTTTTTACCGTAAATATTTCTAATAAGCAGCTCGGTCATTTGTAAAATGGTAAAACACATGTTAGCAATTCAGTCATTGCATCTTGCTTGAAGCAGTATAAGCTGAATCGTACAGACAGGTTTGGCGAATATCAAAAAAACGTATTTGGAGCGCATATTTTATTTTATAATCTGCCTCCCCGCTGAGTAGTGGGTTTTTCGGTTTTGACTCGTCAGTCAGCTGAAATGATGGGCAAGGTACGCTACACAGCTGCAAAGTGCCTTTGTAGTCTTACTCTTCTTCACAACCTTCCCGGGTCTCCGAGGTGTGCATGCGAGATAAAATTATTCTTTATAAAATGCAGCTTGTGTGCAATCTGATTTTTAACATGAGTGGTTTGGCAGCAAAGGCTAAACTGTGTGACCTTGAATGCAGCAAATATTGTTGTGGCCTGTGCAGATCCTGAATAAAGACTTGTATAGATTGCTGCACAGGAGATATGGTGGCGGTATGTTCTCTCCAATGACTTTGTTTCCAATTCTTCAGCAGCATATTTCACTCTGTTAGGACAGTGTGCTCTAGAATGATAAATTGTGTATGAAACACGTCATGTTCACTTTCATCCAGTGTAAAAGATTAAATATACATAAAACCGAAAAAAAAAAAAAAAATTGACGTTATTTTGTATTCAGGGTATGTGGTATGCTGCCGCTTTCCTTCTAAACATCAGAGCACAGCTTTCACATTCTGGAGAAGATATATAGTCTCAGCAGATTCAAGCCTGATATTTTCCTGGAAGGTTTAACAAAAAGAATACAGAAAAGTGCTGTAGATTGTAGGCGGCTCTGCTTTGCTGTCTGGTGATCCAGAAACATCATAGAGATCAAATGTTCTCTATGCATGTTACACAGCTATATCAAGTTCAGTTATAGTTCAAAAGTACAGTGCTTTTGTATAAGTATTCACATTCTTGGGTACAAAATACAGTAGCTCTTTAACCACAGAAGATTTACCCCCCTTCACGACCAGGCCATTTTTTGCGTGTTACTTTAACTGACAATGGCGCGACACTGTACCCAAATAAAATGTATGTCCTTTTTTTCCCCACAAATGGAGCTTTGTTTTGGTGGTATTTTATCACCTCTGCGGTTTTTATTTTTTTGTGCTATAAACAAAAACAAAATGAAAGTAGCAGCAACAGGATGATTGGGATTATAACAGTGCCCAAGATTGAAAATAATACATTTTGTTTAAAAATAGAAAGGTTATTATTAAAATAACAACATATTTTGTGTTCAATAAAAAACCTGAGTGTGATACAAATCACACTGAATCACTGGTGTCCATGTATAGAAGGTAATCAGTACTTGGTGTTATATCCCAACATGTTTCGCCAACATTGGCTTCTTCAGGAGATTTCTAAGGACAACCAATTCTCTTAAAGATCCAGAGAGACATAAAGGAGGTCACCAAGAAAATCCACAAGTTTGGAGGGGAGCTCTGTGCGATCACAGGGGATACATGGGGACCAGGCTAGGGGAATATAATAGGCAAAATGACTTCCAAAATCACATAAAGTGCTGGACTTAGACAACATATGTCTGATTTATAGGCTAACATAGCCTCCATTATACTTACAAGACTCTGATATAGACACAGATTAGTACAGGGGCGCCAGCAACTAGCTGCAATCATGCATACATGGTGCCGTCATAAAATGACCACTCTGATTGCAGCACAGAATCATAATGGTTGCCCCTGTCTGCCATGCTGGCGGCGGTGGCGCTCCAGAAATGGAAGTGTCAGATCATGTACTAGATAAGTAAGTTATACGGGCGGCAAGTGGTTAAATGAACCTTTCAGTAACTTTACAAGTCGCAATATACTGAAACATTATAAAAAAGTCCAGTCAAGTGACTTTTATTTAAGCTAAGATGATATCATTAGTCTGCGGCAGGCAGAAGAAAGCATTTCCTCAGTCTCCTGTCACCGAGTGAGCAGTCTGTACATTGTAACTTTGTAGTGGGTCACAAAGTGAGGCAGAGGCAAGGATTTGATCTGTGTCAGACATTTGTGAACTCAAAAGAAAAGTAAAGAAAAGCAGGTGAGGTCTCCTCACTCTTCTGGATTTAGGGCTGGTTTACACTGGGAATCGCACAGGAATGCACTGCGTGTTCCTGTGCGATTCGCATACGATTTGAGCCTATTCATTTTAAAACTCACTGCAACCAGATTGCATGGTACTTCTTTGTCATGGGATTTAGTGCAGGCAAACGCACTGCGTTTGGGGTTTTGTTAACTTAACATTTACACCCGCTGCAGATTGCAACTGCAGTGTATTTTGAATGCAGTGTGGGGAACACGCACGAAACACTAATCTGCCGCACCACGTTCTGGTGTGAACTGGCCGTTAGACAGTTTACAATTCTATTTTAACCAAGGCTATGTCTCCTTAAGGTAGTCCTTGCATAAGCCCTGGTTCACACCGAGGCAGCGCGACTTGCAGCGCGACTGCCTCAGGTGACCTGGACACGACAGGGCCGGCGACTTGCAAAACGACTTCTATATAGAAGTCTATGCAAGTCGCCTCAAGTCGCCCCCAAAGTAGTACAGGAACCTTTTTCTAAGTCGGAGCGACTTGCGTCGCTCCGATTAGAATGGTTCCATTGTACAGAACGGGACGCTACTTGTCAGGCGGCTAGATCGCCTGACAAGTCGTGCTAGTGTGAACCGAGCCTAAAGAGCTCTCCACCGTTTCTGTAGACTAATTGCTTGCATGGAAAAACATTGTTATTGTTTGTTGTCAAGCAGAACTTAACCCAAAAAGGGGGGACGTTTTGATTTTGGTTTTACTTCAAACTCCCATCCTAATAATGTAAAGGATTTTGTATTTTATTTATTATAGCTACTTATAAAGCACTGTCGCTTTATATATATATATATATTGTACATTCACACCAGTCATTGCCCTCAAGGAGCTTACAACCTACAATCCCTAAAGCCGCGTACACACGGTCGGACTTTTCGTCTACAAAAGTCCAACGGACGCTGACGGACTAAAGCTGGCTGGTAATCCGATCGTGTGTGGGCTTCTTCGGACTTTCAACTGACTTTTTTAGCCTCAAATCCGACGTACTTTAGATTTGAAACATGCTTCAAATCTTTCCGACGGACTCGAGTCCGGTCGAAAAATCCGCTCGTCTGTATGCTAGTCCGACGGACAAAAACCCACGCTAGGGCAGCTATTGGCTACTGGCTATGAACTTCCTTATTTTAGTCCGGTGTACGTCATCGCGTAAGAATTCGACGGACTTTTGTGTGATCGTGTGTAGGCAAGTCTGTTCGTTAGAAAGTCCGCCGCAAGTCCGTCGAAAGTCCGCCAAAAGTCCGTTGAAAGTCTGTCGGACAGGCTGTCGGACTTTTGTAGCTGAAAAGTCCGACCGTGTGTACGCGGCATAAGTCATATACTAGGTCCAAATTACCTACCAGCATTATTTTTGGTGTGTGGGAGAAAACCCTCACAGGGAGAACATGCAAACTCCATACAGGTAGTGCGAACCACTTAGCCACTGTGCTGCCTGTATAATTAAAAGAAGTCCTGAAATGATTACATTTCTTAGTCCTCATTGGCCTGACATAGCCTTGTGACTTCGTTGCATGGCTTTGCAACACAGCAAAGACAATTCTAAAGCGATCTTATGCTTACTATTATTGTGCTTTGTTATTTTAGACTGGGTTGCCTAGCAAATCCTGAGCATCATTTATTAGTGACTAAATTATTAATTCAGTGCAACATCAACACTGTTCTTATTTCTTAGGGCACAACACTCGGATAGATCATTCCAGACATAAAATGGTTTGGTTTTAGAGAAAGATTTTCTACCCTTCAAGCTCATTCCGCTTCAGTTAAGCTGCCAAGAATATGTCAAGATTATGCACGTGAACTTTATGTATTTCACTGTGTAAACTTATCCTTTCAGATTTTTTTTTTTCACTTTCCCACTCATGTTTGCATGCTTCAGCAAGCTTTGCTCGGTTTTATGTATGTAAATAATCTTTTGTAAGGCGAATTCATACCCAACTGGTTTATGCTTGTTAGCTTTTGGTGAAGGGAGAAAAATGGCACTGTCTAGGAAAAGCCTAGAAAAGCATAGATGGCTCGAATTTCACCCAATTCAGTATTTGAGCTGTAGGTAGCTATTTTCGGCCAAACAATAGATGTATCTTACCAGTAATGGTAAGGCAGTGCCAGTGTATTCAGGCAGATGCCTGTATACAACAGCCGGTAGTGGAAATTTCACCATCCAAATTGTTAGCTTGGATGGGTGAATGAATTGTCTTGCTTAGCTTCCAGGCTGAATGGAAGAAAAACAAGCAATGTATGGCTAGCTTTACTTGCACCATTTAGAGCCATAGAACTATTTCCATTACTGCAGATAAATTAAAATTTTTCAAGATTGGAGATGGTTTGCTGCAGGTTCATGTTGGTTGACCATTTCTTCAATCAGGTGCCTTTAGCGATAGCAAAGATCTGTACGGCTTTAGCAGTAGAGAATTCTGTGATTCCTCTGCACAGCCTGCCATTTCCCTTGAGGTTTACTGAAGGATTTATCTACAGGTGTTCAGTTAGCCCAGACAATATACCTCTGTCATTGGTAGAAGCCTGTAAATGTCTAATGATAATTGCATGGTGCTGTTGGCAGGGCCGGATTTCCCACAAGGCCACCGAGGCCAGACCTCGGGGCGGCAGTGGTGCAGGGGCGGTGTCGCTCCTGCGGCGACTTCTTGGCTTTCGCAGCCACCACCCCCCCCGCACTAACATAGCAGCATGGCAGGTGTGGCAGGTCCGTGCCTTCTCTAATATCACTGCACTGCCCCCTCCCCACACTGCCTGTCTTATTCACACAAAACATGACACGCGGCCGCTCTAGACAAGGGGCAGGACTTTTTAAGTTAAGAAGTGGGTGATTGGTTTCTAGGCAGCAGGGCGATCCCAGCAATAAATCACTATAAAGGAGCTTGATATTGAGAGAGGACTGTGATTGGGGGGGTCAGACTGTGATTGGGGGGGTCAGACTGTGATTGGGGGGGTCAGTCTGTGGTTTGGGGGGCCAGTCTGTGATGGGGATCTGTGATGGGTAGTCTGTGATAGGTCAGGACCAGTTTGTGATGGAGGGTCAGTCTGTGATGGGGGGTCTGCTATGGGTCTGGTCAGTCTGTAATAGGGGTCTGTGATGGGGGGGGTCAGTTTGTAATGAGGGGTCTGTGATTTGGGGGGTCAGTCTGTAATGAGGGGTCTGTGATTTGGGGGGTCAGTCTGTGATGGGAGGGTCTGTGGTGGGTCAGTCTGTGATGGGGGGGTCAGTCTGTGATGGGTCAGTCTGTAATGGGGGGTCTGTGATGGGGGTTTGTGATGAGGCAGGGGAGGATGTGACGTAAGAGGGGGGAATAAGGACACTGATGTAAAAGGGGGTCGTGATGTAAAAGGGGGTATGTGATGTAAAGGGGGGACTGAGGACACTGATGTAAAAGGGGGTCGTGATGTAAAAGGGGGTATGTGATGTAAAGGGGGGACTGAGGACACTGATGTAAAAGGGAGTTTGTGGTGTTATGTGAAGGGGAGGACTGAAGACACTGATGTAAAAGGGGGTCTGTGATTTCTGCACTAGCAAAACACAGGTCTCTGCAAGGGCAATAGAAAACAATTGTTTTCTATGTGTCCTGTGCACACTGCAACAGCGCCACTGCGTGCTGAGCAGGGTGGTGCAAAATGCATACTGTTTCTATGCACTGCAACTGAGCTGTGGTGCATAAAAATGAATCAAATGTATTTGCATAAAGAACTATTTACGGTAATCTTTGGGTCAAGAAAGACTGAACAATTTAGCTTTACTTGCTATTGAGTCAGAACTTTTAAATACTTTGTCCTACGAAGATATTATCGATGAGTTTGCCAAAAGAAAAGTTAGAACAAAAAAATTGTAGGGAGTTTCTTACTGCTATAATCTTTAAAAGGCATTTTCTGCATTACAGAGTATTTTCAGTCTGTACAATTAAAGGCAGTTATAGTGTTCTTGTGTGTGGAGATATGTTTTTAATTGATCTATTGTAGCAGTCATTGATAAAAGACGAAAATGGTGTGTGTATGTGTGTGTGTGTGGGGGGGGGGGGCGGCATTGAAGGACCCAGCCTTGGGGCGGCAAAGGGAGTAAATCCGGGCCTGGCTGCTGGTATAAATGTGCAGCTGTCACATACCTGGTTGAAGGTCTCAGTGACAAGAGGACTTCCCTTACAGCTTTTGGCCAAATACCCCTGAGTATTGAAAAGGTGTACAAGGCATAAAGTAGCATGGGTGTTGGGGATTCGTTTGGTTGGTAGATGCCTGTAGAGTTGGTCAGTAGAGACGGTGTCCAGTCAGTAGACAAGAGTATTAGAGATACCCCAGGAGGCACCATAGCTGACTGGGTGTATGTAGTGGAGACTATGCAACAGTAGGAAGAAACGCCGATGTCCAGGAACCAAGCTGGGGTTATGCACAGGTAAGCAACCAGGATGAGACATGTGGTCTGGAGACAAGCTGGGGTCATACACGGGTAAATGGTACAGCAGGATACAGAAGAGAGAGCAGGAGCCAGGCCAAGGTCATACACAGAGGATCAGATAGAAGTGAGCTCCTAGCCAAGGTTACGATCAGGAGTCAGGCAGAAAGGAGAGAGGTCCAGGAACAAGCCGATTTGGTAATCGGCTAAGTAATCAAGTAGTGCATTAATAGGGAACATAGAAATAAGGATCACAGATAGCTGAAGATCATCCAGCGATTACCAGTCACATCTTCTTTACTTAAATAAGGTGTTTGGCACCAGTTCTGGGATTGTATGTGTGCAACTGGGAGTCGATGCACACAGATGTTCACATGGTGTGCTTAAGCGCATGTCTGCGTAAGTTACTGGCAGGAATTTTTAGTCTGTGTATTGGCACATCCACACCTTTGCTCCAGCTAACATCCTGACAGCAGCTGTAGAGCCCCACCTTGAATTGGAAAATAATGTGTTAAAGAAACCCAACCTGGCCAAAGGGCCGACAAATTTCCGGGAGTTACTTCCGGGTTCGCTGGCTCTGGCGCTGTGATTGGCTAGAGCCATGATAACGTCACTCCCGCGCATGTCCGCTGGACCCACCGGTCACGGCACGGGCCCTGAAGAAACGGCATGAGCAGGCCGTTCCTTCAGTGTGCATGCGCCGATGACGTCGGCGGCAGCGCATATAGTAAATATCTTTTAAACGGTGCAAGTAAAAGACTACTTCCTCTTTAACACACTAAAAACCCACCTGAGGGCTTGTTGGTTGTGGGGTTCTGCAGTGGATTTCCCCAATGTAAATACTTAAAGGAGTCCCTGATGTACAGAGTTACATAGTTAGGTTGAAAAAATACACAAGTTCATCTAGTTCAACCAATAAAAATAAAAAATCATACAATCCCATATACCCAATCCTATACCCACAGTTGATGTAGGGGGGGAACCCTAATGTAAGGGGGACTCTGATGGGGATTAGTATGTAAAGGGGACTCTGATGTGAAGGGAACACTGATGAGGACCCTGATGTAAAATTAATTCCAATTGGGACCATGATGTAAGGTGGGGGGTCTGATTGAAGGGGACTCTGGTGAAGATGTTTTGTAGTTTGTTTTTTTTGTTTTTTTTATATTTATAAAACATACAATGTGGCCCTAATACTGAAAAGTTTGGGGAACACTGCTCTATACAGAACTGGTAATTTTGTTTACTTTAAATTTTCCTGGTGATCTATTATTATTAATATTATTATTACGGTATTTCTACTTTCAATTTGCTCTCAAAACTGCATTTTACCCTTTAAAAAAAAAATCTTAGTTTGCCCTGCTAATATAGTGAAAATCAAACTGGGATATATATATTCCTGTTATTGTGATTATAATTGGCTTTATGTGATCTCTTAGAAAACTAAAACCTGCCAAGTGATATTCGTGGACTGTGCTTATTTGAAATGCACAGACTACATCTACTTTCAAATAACTGTTTTTAACGAATCACACATGCTATCTCTTTGTCGATTATATTCTGGCAGCTTGCCACAATGAAATGGTAATATGCTTTCTTCATTGCCTAAAATGTAATTAGAAAAAGCTTTATAACACATTTTCAATAGCACACAGCTTTCTAATGAGCCACAAGAAGCCAGTTTATTTGCCACACTAAAAACAATTCCTGAGTTTGTCACAGTGATTATGTACATATTGGTCACTGTAGTGTGCGTTTGTTATGGCAGATAAAGGTGTCGTTTATTTATGTACTTCATGTAACCATGAGCAAAAGTGCTCTGTGTTTGAACATTTCACCATAAAACATGCAATGGCTGTCCATAGAAAGTTAACATATTATAGGGCACGTTATATAATTTACCCCAGTTAGGGTCTATTCACGCCACGTCCATTGGGCTGCGTTGCTCAACACAGGCCCAATGCAATGATGTGCTGAAATCTATTGTTCTCAATAGTCTTTGTTTACAACAGTAGGTTGCACTAGTGTGTGCTTTGGAAAATGTAACATGTTGATTTTAGATGCAACAAAATGCACTCCAACATGTACGAGATGCATCGCAGTCAACTGAAATCCACATTAAAGTGATCGTAAACCTTAGACATATGAACAAAGCATATCTTTCTATAGTGTGTACTTGTCTCAATTAGGAGCACTAAGTGTCATTTCTGTCTGCTGCCTCGATCCTCTGCTATCTACATGAATCACTTCTGATTAGTTTTCCTGACACCAAGAGAAAAAAGGTAGATTACAGGGGAGGCAAGAATGGGGGGAAGTTGGGACTTTGTATGAGGCAGAGACTTGGAAAGGGAATCGTGCCTCCATCCCTGTCAATACAATAAAGGAGAGAAGGCGGGACTTTAAATGAAGCACGCAGTCGATAGTGAAGGGTCAAAAAAGGGATATTATTGTATAAAATATGATAAATATTCCATACAGATAGGTACATGGATCACAAAAGTTCATCATTTATTACATATATTTATATTATATCAGTATTACACATTGCATATACAAGGGTTAGTGGTTCATCTATAATAAATATATCTGTGTTACATTGGTACTACACATTGTATATACAGAAGCTCTACCCATTTTCGTGGAGTATTCATATCCACTCTTCAGGAGCGACAATATGTTAGCTAAGAGATTTTTGTGATGAGTGATAGAAACAGCCTCCACCATACGCTTGTTGTGATTCCTTGTTCGGCGACTTCCATTTATGTTTTTGTGATTTTTTCTTATCCGAAATAGACAGAATTAAGCAGATATAATCGAACATAAAAGCAAGCCAGCCAGCACAAATCTGCAGCCCGTCACTCTACTTTTAATAGATTTGTTACATCTCTATGTCTCACCCGAGGCCAGTCACTTCACTGGGTATACTGTATGTAAGGGTTTACAACTAGTTTAAGGAAAGAATACTACTTTTGCTCTTGCTTTTAGAGTTACACGATTCCGGAAAAAATGAGAATCACAATTTTTTTGCTTAGAATAAAGATCATGATTCTCTCTCAGTTCTTGCGGCGTAACATCACCTTTCACATTATACAAAAAAAATTAGGCTAACTTTACTGTTTATTTATTTTTAATTAATTGAAGTGTACTGCGCAAATACAGTGTGACATAAAATATTGCAACGTCCGCCGATTTTATTCTCTAGGGTCTCTGTTAAAATATATATATAATGTTTGGGGGTTCTAAGTAATTTTTTAGCAAAAAAATACTGATTTTAACTTGTAAGCAACAAGTGTAAAAAAAAAGGTTTAGTCTTTAAGTGGTTAAACTGACCTCATTTACAGACTAAAGTTCATCCCTTTGATCGAAAAAAAAACACAAGATACTTTGTACCTCTACTCTTCTCTATCTCTCAGCGCTTAGGAATGTTGATAACATTTGTCAGCTTCTTTTTTTTTTTTTTGACAGCTCTGCTCTGCACTGTTTACATGTAATTGCGGAAATGGCTGATTAGCATCATGACGGGGGTTAAATTGAGATCACGATTTTTTAACAATTAATCGTGCAGCTCTATTTGCTTTAAAAAAAAAAAAAAACTGCACATCAGTGCAACTAGTTAGAAAAAGGAACATCAGTGCATTGTAATGCTTTAAAAAATGGATATGAATGCATGTCAACATAAGTGCAATTTAACACGTCAAAAAAGCTAAATGCAATGGAGCTGGTTTTAATCCAGCCTGAAAGTGTATCCAGGAACAATGGAAGATACTAAATTGTTTCTATCTACAAACAAACGAGTGAGTGGTTTGGTCTTGAGAACTATTTATTCTACCCACCAGTTTCATTATTCAATAAATGACTTGATTAAACAATACCATCTAGTTTAGAAATGTTGAAACAGACAAAAATGATGAAATTTAGCTTCAACTTGTTTCTGCTTTTATTTTAAAATTGCTGGATGGCAATTTTACATTGCAGCACCGCACCTGCGATCTGAGCGTTTTGGTTGAGGTGCGGCCCCATTGATCTCAATAGGCAAAGATGACAGGCAGTGGCGCCTGTCAAACTCTACACTCCAAGCTAAAAATGCAGCAAAGCATTGCGACTATGGCATGTGTACAGCCCTAACTATATGTGGCATCACGGAATTGGGCTTTCTTCTGTGGTGCGCCATATACTGTATGTGTACCAGGAACCAGGAGGACCCTCAATCATGGTGATAGTCAACCACAGTAATCAGTGGAACCCTCCCCTGTACTGTTTCTCCTCTACAAGGAGAAACATTTCTTAGAAAACAAAAGTGAGAGATAGAATAGCTTGATCAGGGAATGATGTTCGCATTAGGGTCAGTGTTGCTGTTAGTTAGTATACCCCAGATGATGTCTTGGTAGACGAAACGCGTCAGTTGGTACCGCGCTGGCTTCACAACACTGCGTTCTTCTTGTGATCACATTATACAAAGGCCTGTTTTTATCTACAATGATGGTGGAGCCTCCGACAGTGACGTCATTACGCTATCCTTCCGCGACGGTGGTGAGACAAACAACATAGGAAACAGGGAGAAGCTAATAGAGACGCCGCGGCTCTCATATGACACAACCGCTTGTTACCATACTTCCTTCCTGTAAGTGCAAACTCTTCTTTTATTAGATTATTTGAATTGATATACTGCACTATGGGAGCTTTTGTTTTATATCTTTAAGCAACAATAGAACATCAATGGCTGTTCCGGATGCCATATTGGTTTTGGGGAGACCGTTAATTCCCAGTGCTGGGTGAGACTGTTATTAGCAGTCACGGCTTTTTGGTAAGCAGGCTACCTTACACTTTGGGTGTTGACCTGAATACACGTTTGATTTTTGGGACGATTGGTGTCATTCATCTTTTCCACTCTGGAGTTAACTTTGCACAGACTTTTTCACTGGTCATTATTTGGATGGGACGTTGCTTTAGTTTTCTTTTTTCTTTTTTAAAAATGTTTTCTTTTTTTGAATACTTTTTCTGTTTTTTACATAATAACTTTTTTTCATGAATTTATTGTTTATTAATATATTGATCATTCAATTTTTTATCACGTATTGATATAATAAGGAATTTCACACCATATCTAGCGCTGCACTCACTTTGCTATTTATTTCAGTTAGTATAAAGCCTGGTACACATTATTAGTTTTTTTTTTCCGTTTAACCCAGCGGGCTGAAGAAAAAAAAAGTAAGAGTTTAGGAGGAAATCCTGTACTAACAATCCAATGTTACTACAGTGATCTCCCCACTGAGCTATTGTGTTCTGACAGGGGGACTGCCGCCCCACCAGAACACACCAGCCAGCACTCAGCCATCTTCAACGGAAGCCAGACGTTCGGACAGCTTCTGTTGGACCGGCTGCCGTACACAAGGAACGAATGTTGGTCGGTTTCTATTGAACCAGCTGATGTCGCCCAATATTCTGCCCGTGTGTATGGGGCCTTGGTGACAGTGTGTTTAGTTAGGATAAAAACCAGCAAAATGCAAAGTACTGTTTTTGGGCCCTGATAGGGGTACAAGCACTAAATAACACATACATGAACGTCTGGAGTTGGGAATTTATATTGAGCTGTTCTTTGGTGAAGGGTGATGGTGGTCAGTGGTAATGGTTGATAATGGTGGTGGGTGATGGTGGTGATTGATAATGGTGGTTAGTGGTGGGTGATGGTGGTGGTGATTGATAATGGTGGTTAGTGGTGGGTAATGGTGGTGAGCGGTGGTGGTTGTTGGTGGTGGCGATTGATGGTGGCGACTTTGAACTTTGATGTACTTATATTTAATAAATTTAGATTGAAAGTTCAATTGGGCTTCAAGAATGAGTTGAACAAACTAACAAACTATTTAAGCTTCACCTTCTCATTACCTGTCCTCATATAAAAATACGTCCTGTGCATGACAGAACAGCCACAGAATAATGACCCCCTACAGTTTACATCAATTCTAAAGAACAATTTATATCCTGAAGTAAATAAACGAATTTCCTTCCTAACCAGCTCTTTCAACTCATTTGTAGGCTACATGGTTAAGTTCTCAACCCTGGAGCAGCTCAGAAAGTTTTTCTGTGTCATGACACTTGCAGTAAAATGTTTACAATGTTTATTGAAGTGACACATCTTTCATTTACAGTCATCTGCACTGACAGCTTTGAAGTTTTACCATTTGGACATCACAGTTCAAATCACTGGAACTAAAAAAAAAAAAAAAAAGTCCCTCTTGTGAAAACAATGACATGGCAAATATTTTAACTTTAGTTTTTAAGATATTTGAAGAAAAGTGGTTTAAAGTGTTTAAAGAATGACATCTTTTGGTGCCAAGTTTTAAAGGAAGCCTTTTATGAGTGAAACACGGAGATTACCATTGTTGACCTTTTCTGCTGACAGTGCTAATTGCATAGTTTTTATTCTCTTGCTTCAGTATTCTAATGTTGACCATACACAGCTTGAATTTTGGCTGATTTCTGCAGAATCTGCAATGCAAGCTCTGGGTGGCTCTGACAGCAACGCACAGCTTGAAAATTTTCAAAAATTGAAGGAGCAGAGCAAACAATTCTTGGGGCAAACAGTGACTGCAGTCAAACAGATGCAGTCCCCGGTCAGTCATGGATGTCAGAATACATAATCCGCAAAAGAGAGGTTCTCCATCCATGCTGATTAGCCCCATAGGGTTATACGAGAGAACACGCATTGCTAGCTTAAATTGGTTGTAAACCTCAGGCATGAAAAATGAATAAAGCACATCCCACTATAGGTTGTACTAATCTGAATCCAAAGATCCACCCAGTCTGGTTCTTCTCTGATCTCTCCTCTCTCTGCTATCTAGCCATTCATTTCAAAAAACAATCTTCCCGTAATATTATATTTGTATTTAAAGTAGACCCTTACTCAGACCCAGTGAAATGACTGGCCTTAGGTGATGCACAGAGATGAAGCAAATGCTCCTACACAAGTTGTACCTGTCTCTCTGTAGTCTTCTCTTCTCTACATCTGTCTAAAGTGCTGAATTATAAAGCTTGTCTGAGAGTTGTAAAAAAGGGAGCAGAGACTTGAAGTTACACTCTGCAGAGCTCAGTGAGGAGAGCTCTGAGATTTGATTGGAAGAAAGGGACACGCCCCCATTCACACAGCACACCGGAATAGAGTCAAGGCTGTCAATCAGCTATAGCTCCCTCCCCTGTCACCATTTTTCTCTTGGTGTCAGGAAAACGTGTCAGAAGTGACTCATGATGATTGCAGAGAAACAAAGCAGCAAACAAAAGTGACACTTAGTACTCTTAACTGACACAAGTACACACTGCAAAGGAATGTGCTTTGCTCATATTTCATGTCTGAGGTTTACAACCACTTTAACATATTTTTTGAATGTAATTTATATGTAAAAGTCTCACTTTTGTAGACTTCTGTTGAGCAAGGACTGCCACACACGGATCAAAATTTGGCAAGTCCCCGCTGAACTGGACATATTTTGATCTATCCAGGGCCAGCTGCTGCTGGGTGCCACCATCAGTCCTGGTAGGCTCAACACTGTCCCTGGAGTGACACTCTGTAGTAGTCTCCTTCATTGCTTCCCTAGTAGCTAAGGTTATGTAGGGAGATGAAAAGAGGGGTGGAGATGCTGGGCAAGCACAGGCATTCCCAGAAGAGGAGAGAACTATACCACCAAAGGAGGCAGGAAATTGTGCCAGGGAAATGACTAGTCAAATTTTCTAGCAAGTTCAAGAGCACATTGCAAGTAAACAAAAATGATTTATGGAGAAGAAAGGCATTTAAAGCGGATCTTCAGTAATTTTTTCAACTTTCCATCTATTAAATCTTCTGCCCTTGTTGTTTTAACTTTGGATAGTAAAACTTTTTCTTCCAGTAAATACCTTATACAGCCCACTTCCTATTTCTTGTCTGATCATTAGCCTAGGCTTATGACATCATGCACAGCTCTCTCTCACTCTCGTGAGAGTTTGCCAGGAAGGGAGGGGGGATGAGTCATAAGAGGGCACATGAGAGCTGCAGAGCTGGAGGTGTGCCTCTGTGTGTCTGTGTAAATCCAGGAAGTGAACAGGCAGTAGCTTCAGCTGCCCACAGTTAAAATGGCTGCAGCCAGACTCAGTAGAGGGAGATTTCTGCAGCATATTTGGCAAGTACAGAATCGCAGTATTTATAAAATAATATGCAAAGTGGTTGAAGGGAAGCTTCAGTATGGCAAAGATGTTTTCTATTGCAAATTATGTCAGCAGACTGCAGTTCCTCTTGAAATACTTGATTTTCTTGTGCTTTTACCTGCATTTTAAGTTGTTGACGGGGGTCTATTTAAAGGGGCCTTTTTTACATCATTGTTCCCTTTTGTTCCCCTAAAGCCAGACACAGTCCATACTTCAGGTTATTGTTTTTTCTGAGTGCGTACCAAAATGTGATGTTGACGCTTTAATGCCCATAGCAAACTAAATCAATCAAATTGACTACAGATCATTTTGCATCTATGTTGTAGAGATGAAGAATGCAAGGGCTTGAGTAGTTCAGCAAAAGACAACTGGACAGGGCTGATACCACTGAATCCATTTCTTTTTTTAAATTGGCACTAACTTACACTTTGAAACAGCTTTAGCTCAGCAGCTTCCTTGATGGGAGCACAGCTGCTTCCTGAGCTGATTTCTGTCTGTAACCCTTGACCTGCTGGACAAAAATTTATTGCCCATCAATGCAGCAGTACCCTTCACTCTGCCATAATAGCAACATTTAAAAGGATTACGTTTCATGGTTACAGAGACGCCAACCAGATGTGTTTGAGACTGACCTGTGCCTTTGCTATCAGCAGTTGTAATAGAGATGGATGGGTTATTTCAAGGGGAAAGTGGTAAATTCCATAGTGGTATAATTGTTAGCTTACAGGAACAAGGGAGATCGGGTCAAGTAGGTGATAGATGGGCTTTGATAAAATGTGTAAGAAGAGCAGAGTGTAAAGTTATTATTGCATAGGCCAAATGCTTAAAGTTTAAAATTCCTGTATGGCTTGATCAGCTATTGAAATTGAACTATTTGAGGTTTATTCCAGTTTTTCTACTAAATAACTGTAATTGGACTGTTTACAGTCTACTTAGTAAAGCAGAGATGGTTTTGAGATGTCTTTAGTCCCACTAAAGAAAATATGAAAGAATGCATTTACCTAAAATATACTTTGCATTATACAAAAATCCTTCTAGAAATACTATATTAAAGTGGAGCTCCGCCCAAAATGGGAAGCTCCTCTTGTTAATACCCCCCCCCCCTCCCAATGCCACATTTGGCACTTTTTTTAGGGGGAGGGGGGAGTGGGTACCTGGTTTTGACAGGTACTCACTGCCACTAATGCCACGTACACACGATCGGAAATTCAGCCAGCAAAAGACAGATGAGAGCTTTTGGTTGGAAAAAGCAACCGTGTGTATGCTCCGTCAGACTTTTGCTGGAATTCCCGCCAGCAAAAGATTGAGAGCAAGTTCTCAATTTTTCAGTTGGAAAAAGTTCCCATCTGAAAATACTATCGTCTGTACAAATTCCGACGCTCAAAATTCCTACGCATGCTCGGAAACAATTCGACGCATGCTCGGAAGCATTGAACTTCATTTTCTCGGCTCATTGTAGTGTTGTATGTCACTGCGTTCTTGATGGTCAAAAGTTCAGAGAACTTTTGTGTGACCGTGTGTATGCAAGGCAAGCTTAATGCATCTTTTAGGGTGTGCCTCCCAAATATCTTGTTTGTCCATTCAGAAAGGACAGCGCAACTCGTGCATGCACAGTAGGAAACCATCTGTGAAGTCTGCAGGCTTCACTGCCAGTTTTCCTTAGTGAAGATGCCGATGCCTGCACCTGAAGCCGATTGAAGAATTGGCTTGGGTGCCGACATCGCTGGATCCTTGGACAGGAAAGTGTCATATTAAAAGTCAGTACAGTATTTGTAGTTGCTAACTTTAAATTTTTGGGGGGGAGACTTGAGCTCCTCTGTAAAGAACCTCTTTGCAACTTCTGCATTGATTATAAAATGTGTAAGAGTTGTGTAGGTGGTTGAGGAGCATCATAAATAAATGTCTTTACACTTTTGCCAGTTACAAGAAAATTATATGTTTATTGGCAAGTTTATAACATGTAGCCAATGGGGTTGATTTACTAAAACTGGAGAGTGCAAAATCTGGTGCATCTGTGCATGGTAGCCAGTCAGCTTCTAACTTCAGCTTGTTCAGTTAACCGCTTGCCACCTGGCCTCATTTACTGTGGCAAGGTGGCACGGGTAAGCTGGATCACGTACATATACGTGATCCAGCCAAGGGTTGAGCAACATGCAGCTCCTGTGACTGCTTTGTTCACTGGACACAGCAGACTATGGCTCCCGAAACCTGGCCACTATGAGCAGCCAGGGGATCATGTGATCACTATTTGTTCACATGATCACAATGTCAATAAAGCTGTTATGAGTGAATTTCATTCATAACAGCTGTGATTCTTATAGTGATGCTGTGATTGGAACACAGCTATCACATGGTACCTGGGCCAGTCACAGCACCCTGTATCATGTGATAGCTGTGGGCCACTCGCAGCACACAATAGTAAATCACAGCTGTTATGATTGTAACCCATTCACTGTAATAGCAATAAAAGTGTAAGAAAAAAAAAATCCTGTGTCACTATGGTATGCAAAAAAAATTGTAAAAAAAAAAAAAAAAAGTTCAAAAATGTAATAAAAATTATTTAATTTAACATACTTTCACCAGTTAGTTTCCCTGATCACTGCCACGCCAGTCATATGATGACGCTGTCCTGCACTGGAGGCAGTAGGTAAAAAATTGGACTGATTGGTTTTCAAATATGTAGAATATAGTTTGTAGATGCTAAAACTTTCACATACCGTATATACTCGAGTATAAGTCGAATTTTTCAGCACATTTTTTTGTGCTGAAAGTGCCCCCCTCGACTTATACTCGAGTCAAGCACTTTTCTGCAGCAAAAAATTTCATTTTCCGAACCGACTTTGAGGCCCCGTATCTCAGGGCCACTTAGTGCTAGAAACCCCAAATTTGGTATGCAAACCTAGTGGACCTGGTACCACAACATATCCAAAGCTGCAGTTTCTAGCATGAAGTGGCCCCGAGATACGGGGCCCCAAAATCGGTTCGGAAAATGTCATTCTCTGCTGCAGAAAAGTGCTTGACATTTTCTGAACCGATTTTGGGGCCCCATATCTCAGAGCCACTTGGTGCTAGGAACCCCACTTTTGGTGTGCAAACCCAGTGGAACTGGTACCATAACATATCCAAAGCTGGGGTTCCTAGCACCAAGTGGCCCTGAGATACGGGGCCCCAAACCTGGTTCAGAAAATGTCATTCTCTGCTGTAGAAAAGTGCTTGACATTTTCTGAACTGATGTTTGGGGCCCTGTATCTCGGGGCCACTTGGTGCTAGAAACCCCAGCTTTGTAAACTGTATGGTGATAGTTCCACTGGGTTTGCACACCACATTTGGGGTTCTTAGCACTAAGTGGCCCCGAGATACGGGGCCCCAAATTCGGTCAACTGTGTCTATCTGCAGCAATGTCATTTCGGGACCCTTTGGGTTCAGAGACCCCAAATTTTGGCTGCAGCTAGGGGGCATCTAGGAACCCTTAACTACTGAGTTTGAAGTTCAGGGGACCTATGGCTGCAAATGGGCACAGTGAGGCATGCAAATGGGCACAGTGATGCTGCAAATGGGCATTGTTGACCTTCTTTTCCACTTACAGGAGCTGTGCATTTCTCACCCTCGTCTTATGCTCGGGTCAATAAGTTTTTCCCATTTTTTTTGTGGTAAATTAGGTCCTCGACTTATACTCGGAACGACTTATGCTCGAGTATATACGGTAAATCATTTAATAATAACTTATTGGGATTTTTTTGTTTATTACCAAAAACATGTAGCAGAATACATTTTGAACTAAATGTATGAAGAAATTTGATTTTAATGGATTTACTGGATGTTTTATAACAGAAAGTAGAAAGTATATATTTTTCATCCAGTCTTTTTTCGTTTATATACCAAAAAAATGAAAAACCCAGTGGTAATCAAATACCACCAAAAGAAAGTTCTATTAGTGTGAAAAAAAAAATGATATAACATTTCATTTGCGTACATGACCATGCAGTTGCCAGTTAAAGTAGTGCAGTGATGAATAATTTGCAGGCAGTAAAGTCTCAGCAACGCCGTGCATTGGTTTTTCTCTAAAGCAAAAATATCAGAACCTTGTAAAACACATTACACAGTCACTTTATTCGTGTTTTAAATGTAATGGCTAAGTAAAGCTTGAAAATGAACACAGAGATTCAAGCCATTTTTGAGTATTTCATTCTGAGCAAAGTACATGCAAAGTTGAATGCTTGAATTTGAAAACGCTCTACCAAATTGATGAATGTAGGAGTTCACCCTGGGATATTCAGGACTGATGCACATCAGATAAATATTGAGATTTTATATACACACACCAGTTTAAAATGTCTGACGCCACTCATGTGTGCAATTTAACAACGTTCTTCCCCTAAAATTATTGCAAATGATGACATTAAAAGGCTTTGAAGCTACTTTTTTTTTCTGTTGTAGATATTTGAAGCTCCTTTTGCTTTATTAACTCATAAGATATATGATACCTAAGTGCTTGTGGTTCCACTATGAAATGAAATGTAAGACTACTTCCTGTTAAAATTTATTATGGTATAGTGTTCCTTAAAAGTGTCCTTCTCTTTCACACCACAGTGGACAAATGATTCAAAGCAAAAATGCTTATGTATACACTAAAGGGGAACTCTTCACTTAGTTCTAAATATTTGGTTTGGTGATGATGTGTATGATCACCAATCTGTTTTAGCGCGATTCAACCCCCCTTTTTTCTCATTTAATTTCACTGTGTTTGTGTTACATAGATGAATCGCAGCTATAATTGTTATTGTTTATGTATTTCACCGTAGCGCAGTTATTCCCCTCATTTTTCTTATCACATTTTGTACTTGGTTCTGTTTTTAATTTTGTCCATGACAACATTATTAAAGAGAACACCTTTCAAGCTTTTAAGCAGTATTATGCCCCGTACACACGGTCGGATTTTCCGACGGAAAATGTGTGATAGGACCTTGTTGTCGGAAATTCCGACCGTGTGTGGGCTCCATCACACATTTTCCATCGGATTTTCCGACACACAAACTTTGAGAGCTTGCTATAAAATTTTCCGACAACAAAATCCGTTGTCGGAATTTCCGATCGTGTGTACACAAATCCGACGCTCAAAGTGCCACGCATGCTCAGAATAAATAAAGAGATGAAAGCTATTGGCCACTGCCCCGTTTATAGTCCCGACGTACGTGTTTTACGTCACCGCGTTCAGAATGATCGGATTTTCCAACAACTTTGTGTGACCGTATGTATGCAAGACAAGTTTGAGCCAACATCCGTCGGAAAAAATCCATGGATTTTGTTGTCGGAATGTCCGATCAATGTCCGACCGTGTGTACAGGGCATTATGGTTAAATGTTTATGTTGCGTGTGGTTTGAACTAGTCACATTTTAAGAAGCCACTGAGTGGAACTCTAACTAGTTCTTGATTGGTTCCTAACTATGAGGTTACACGTTAGTGTTCCTCTTTTCTAAGTGCTCATTAAAGGAGAAGTATAGCCAAAGCTTTTTTTTTTATGGATCACAGGAGTGTAGTTCGTTCTGCACACCTGTGACCCATTTTCAGCCGACAGCAGAATAAAATCCGCTGTTGGCTGATGTCACAGAGTCGGTCCAGGCTCTGAAAAGATCCAGACCATATGGTCAGGATCCACTTAGATGACTGCATCGGCCGCTGAGAGTCTGAGCCAACTGCTCCCGCCCCCTCCACAGCCCGGCACTCCAGTGAGCTCTAGAGGTGCAGAACAGAGAGTGACAGTCTGACTGACAGTCACCAGCTCTCTGCAGCCTGAAGACCAAGAGCTGAGAGATCAGCTGTGTTTGATCACTCAGTTCTCGTTCTCAGGTGAGAATAGTTTATTCTATTTTACCTATACCCATACTTTCTTTTAAGAATGCAATAGATGCTCTCTTTCCGAGGCTACTGCACATTATCGTACCATTATATCTCAATCTTGACATTCTAGATCCTCCTAGTGATTCTGAACTGAAATAAATTTATAACAAAAATACTGGCCTCTCCCAGGGTATTTGAAGTAATAATTTTTACGGTGTACAGTCTAGATTAAAAACTTGTAAAAGTGTACCCGTTCCAGAATGACCAAGATTGGAGATATTACAAGCAATGCTGAAGACGTGTTTTACATACAGATATGTCAGCAGTAGGTAATGTGTTCAGTTTTGCACTTTGGGAGGAAATTAAGGTTTTATATGTACCGAGAGGAGTGCCGGAGAGTATTGGGCAGTATGTACATAAGAGGGTTGCCAAAGGGTAAGGCAGCAGGCAGTGTGTGCAAGAAAGGCTTTCCAGAAGGTATGACAGTTGACATATTTGTGCATGAACAGGTGCATCCAAGCTACTACCTCCTGCGCAATGCCTGGTGAGCCTCAAGAACACATCACTTAGCCTGTGAAGTCTCTGTAAACCTCCATACAGTCCATGCAAAAAAGGAGAAAGGCTGGTGCCATGGAAGTCAGCTAAAACATTGTTTTATTATTGCATGTGAACAACAGTCAAAAAGAAAGCCAACGCGTTTCGGCTGTCAGGCCTTAAAGTGTTACTAAACCCAGTAATATGAAAATAGTTCATCCGCCCTCCCACAGTGCCCACAGCTTAAAAATCTTCTTTTTACTTTAAAATAATGCCACTATATACCTTTTTGGATGGTCTGTATACCACGGTTACATGATAAACTGCACAGTTTCTCCAGTGCTGAGAGATCAGGAAGGAGAAGATTTTCACTACAGCCTATATACACAGCCACATGTGTAATGTCAATATCATTTTACCTGGCTATCTCTGAGAACAAGAAAAGGTTCTCTCCAGCATAAAAGACACAACTGAGCATGTGCAGATCGGCTACCCTGACAGTGTAGGAGGGGGGGATCTGTGCATACAGGATAAAACAGCCTTTTTACACAATGCAGAGGATTAACCCCTTAAGTTCCACAGTGAGTATAACAAGCATGCTATGCTGCATATACAGACTGATTTTACTGTTGTGGGTTTAGTAACACTTTAATAATGGCTGTTATATATTTGTGTAGGGGAGGAGATTTTGAGGGTGTGACAGTGGGGTTGATTTACTAAAACTGGAGAGTGCAAAATCTGGTGCAGCTGTGCATGATAGCCAATCAGCTTCTAACTTCAGCTTGTTCATTTAATCTTTGAAAAAAACAACAACCTGGAAGCTGATTGGTGTCTATGCAGAGCTGCACCAGATTTTGCACTCCAGTTTTAGTAAATCCACCTCAGTGAGTAAAATGTGCAGCAGACAGGGCTTGAGTCCTGCGGGAATGCATGGGAACATCTTTCCTGTACTTTTTGCACAGCAGGAACCTCGTTCCCATTAGCAGCAGGGCCTGGTCCGGCACATAGAATCCAGCCTCGCCGTGGCCAGTATGAGGTGTGCAGTGGCTCCCACCACTCTGTCACACTGTTCCCCCCTCCCTGTCACACTGCTCCCCCTCCTTGTCACACTGCTCCCACCACTCTGTCACACTGCTCCCCCCTCCCTGTCACACTGCTCCCACCACTCTGTCACACTGTTCCCCCCTCCCTGTCACACTGCTCCCCCTCCTTGTCACACTGCTCCCACCACTCTGTCACACTGCTCCCCCCTCCCTGTCACACTGCTCCCACCACTCTGTCACACTACTCCCCCCTCCCTGTCACACTGTTCCCACCACTCTGTCACACTGTTCCCCCCTCCCTGTCACACTGCTCCCCCTCCTTGTCACACTGCTCCCACCACTCTGTCACACTGCTCCCCCCTCCCTGTCACACTGCTCCCACCACTCTGCCACACTACTCCCCCCTCCCTGTCACACTGTTCCCACCACTCTGTCACACTGTTCCCCCCTCCCTGTCACACTGCTCCCCCTCCTTGTCACACTGCTCCCACCACTCTGTCACACTGCTCCCCCCTCCCTGTCACACTGCTCCCACCACTCTGCCACACTACTCCCCCCTCCCTGTCACACTGCTCCCCCTCCTTGTCACACTGCTCCCACCACTCTGTCACACTGCTCCCCCCTCCCTGTCACACTGCTCCCACCACTCTGCCACACTACTCCCCCCTCCCTGTCACACTGTTCCCACCACTCTGTCACACTGTTCCCCCCTCCCTGTCACACTGCTCCCCCTCCCTGTCACACTGCTCCCACCACTCTGTCACACTGCTCCCCCCTCCCTGTCACACTGCTCCCACCACTCTGTCACACTGCTCCCCCCTCCCTGTCACACTGCTCCCACCACTCTGCCACACTACTCCCCCCTCCCTGTCACACTGTTCCCACCACTCTGTCACACTGTTCCCCCCTCCCTGTCACACTGCTCCCCCTCCTTGTCACACTGCTCCCACCACTCTGTCACACTGCTCCCCCCTCCCTGTCACACTGCTCCCACCACTCTGCCACACTACTCCCCCCTCCCTGTCACACTGCTCCCCCTCCTTGTCACACTGCTCCCACCACTCTGTCACACTGCTCCCCCCTCCCTGTCACACTGCTCCCACCACTCTGCCACACTACTCCCCCCTCCCTGTCACACTGTTCCCACCACTCTGTCACACTGTTCCCCCCTCCCTGTCACACTGCTCCCCCTCCCTGTCACACTGCTCCCACCACTCTGTCACACTGCTCCCCCCTCCCTGTCACACTGCTCCCACCACTCTGCCACACTACTCCCCCCTCCCTGTCACACTGTTCCCACCACTCTGTCACACTGCTCCCCCCACCCTGTCACACAGCTCCCCCTCCCTGTCACACTGCTCCCCCCTCCCTGTCACACTGCTCCCACCACTCTGCCACACTGCTCCCCCCTCCCTGTCACACTGCTCCCCCCACCCTGTCACACTGCTCCCCCCACTCTGTCACACTGCTCCCCCCTCCCTGTCACACTGCTCCCACCACTCTGCCACACTGCTCCCCCCTCCCTGTCACACTGCTCCCACCACTCTGCCACACTGCTCCCCCCTCCCTGTCACACTGCTCCCCCCTCCCTGTCACACTGCTCCCACCACTCTGTCACACTGCTCCCCCCTCCCTGTCACACTGCTCCCCCCTCCCTGTCACACTGCTCCCCCCACCCTGTCACACTGCTCCCCCCACTCTGTCACACTGCTCCCCCCTCCCTGTCACACTGCTCCCACCACTCTGCCACACTGCTCCCCCCTCCCTGTCACACTGCTCCCCCCTCCCTGTCACACTGCTCCCCCCACCCTGTCACACTGCTCCCCCCACTCTGTCACACTGCTCCCCCCTCCCTGTCACACTGCTCCCACCACTCTGCCACACTGCTCCCCCCTCCCTCTCACACTGCTCCCCCCTCCCTGTCACACTGCTCCCCCCTCCCTGTCACACTGCTCCCCCCTCCCTGTCACACTGCTCCCACCACTCTGTCACACAGCTCCCCCCTCCCTGTCACACTGCTCCCCCCTCCCTGTCACACTGCTCCCCCCACCCTGTCACACTGCTCCCACCACTCTGTCACACAGCTCCCCCCTCCCTGTCACACTGCTCCCACCACTCTGTCACACTACTCCCCCCACCCTGTCACACTGCTCCCACCACTCTGTGACACTGCTCCCCCCTCCCTGTCACACTGCTCCCCCCTCCCTGTCACACTACTCCCCCCTCCCTGTCACACTGCTCCCCCCACCCTGTCACACTGCTCCCACCACTCTGTCACACAGCTCCCCCCTCCCTGTCACACTGCTCCCACCACTCTGCCACACTACTCCCCCCTCCCTGTCACACTGCTCCCACCACTCTGTCACACTGCTCCCCCCTCCCTGTCACACTGCTCCCACCACTCTGTCACACTGCTCCCCCCTCCCTGTCAGACTGCTCCCCCCTCCATGTCACACTGCAATGATGGGCACAGTGAGGCTGCATTATCACACATTTTGGTGATTTTTTTGTTAGTATAGCCTATAGGTTAAATTATTTTGTTACATCTGTTCTATATTTATTTGTTTAATGCATGTGAATTTTGGAGGTGTTCTCGTGAACTGGCACTTTACAATAAATGTTGCACTTTTTTTGTTAAAAAAGGGGTAAGTATAGATATATAGATATATCTATATATATCTATATCTATAGATATACATAGATATCTATATATAGATATCTATATCTATATATAGATATATATATCTATCTATAGATATAGATATATATCTATATCTATATATACACACATTTTTTTTATTTTTGAGGCGGGGGTTGGGGGAAATCCTGGGTGAGTTCCCACACTTTCTTTCCCAGGACTTGACCCCTGGCAGCAGATAATCGGCAGATTGTAGAACAACAGGCAGTGTGCACAAGAGAGGATTGCCAGAAGGTACTACATGGCATATACAGTTGTGTGAAACATTATGTATACTCCATGGAAACTGATTTTTTTAATATATTTTAACAGGAAAACATTAGATCTTTATTCAAACAGTGCCTATATATAAAAGTGATATACCTGAGTAGGAACACAAGAAAAAGTTGCATCTTTAATCGTTTATTCAACAAAAATATACCATAATTAAATGTAATAGTGTACTCAGGAAAAAGTAAATACACCCTTGGCCCAAAAGCTGGTATTGCTCTCTTTAGCAGAAATGACTTACAGATATCTTGTATAACTGCCCACCAGTCAGGGGCATTGACAAAAAATTTTGGCCACTTTTCCATGCAATATTCCTTCAGTTGCAAAATGTTTGTTTCCTAGCATTAAATGCCCATTTCAAAATCAAAAATCTCTCTAAAAAATGTCAGTCTGAATCAAACCAGGGCTTTGAAGAAGGCAGTCCTTAACCCACTATTTCTTCTTATGGGATATTCCTTGGTGGATTTGCTAGTGTGCTTCAGATCTTTATCATGTTAAACCTCATTTCCAGTTCATGTTCAGCTTTTGGACACACTTTTTCTCAGATTCTCATCAAGCACACTTTGATATGTAGACTGTATAGTGGAGTCGGTGACTGCGAGCTGCCCAGTCCCTGAAGAAGCAAAGCAACCCCAAACCATAGCATTTCCATCACCATGCTCCAGGTAAAATGAGTTTTTCTCCTGAAAGACTGTCTTTGTTTGCAGTAAACTCATCTACTGTTACTGTGACAAACAACTCTATCTTGATCAGTCTTCAGCAGATTGCTCCAGAAGGTCTGGACTTTGCCTATATTAGTGTTTCTCAAATTTTTTCAGTAAATGTTACATATCAATGGGAAGTCTGGGATGATGCAACCTGGAAATTAACTTTCCATTATAAGCACCCCATCACATTAGAGGTCCCCCTATTGCATCAGACCCCACCACTTCACATGAGAGTCCGCTCTTCACAACATAAACCCTCATTGCATCAGAGTCCCACCATCACATCAGTGTCCCACAGGGTCCTCTCATCAATCACTGATCCAGGGCAAACTGGGTGTTGTGCTCATGGTATCGCCAACCCCCCCCCCCCCCCCCCGGCATAGTAGAAAGTGGTTGGTTCATTAGGGGTGTAATTGTAAGTATGCCTGTGCTGTATGTGAGAAATAACTTAAAATTATGACTTTGTGAAAAGAAATGTATTTAATATCTTAATTTTCAAAAAAATTTTGACAAAAAAATTACAATTTAAAAAACACAGCAGACTGTCTACTTTCCAAACAGGGGTCATTTGGGAGTATTTGTACTGTCCTGGCAATGTAGGGCCTCAAGAAATGAGAGGCAATCAGTACATTAGAACTGATCAGTTTTCAAATATATGTACTATAGTTTGTAGGCTCTATACTTTTCCTACAGACTAAATAACATACACTGATTTGGGCTATTATTACTAAAGAAATATATCAGAATACATTTTGGTCTAAATTTATGAAGAAAGAGTATTTATTTGCAAAACTGTGTAACAAAAATTCGTTTTCAGTAGTTTTTCCCTTATATGGCAAAAAAAAAGAACAGTGGTGATGAAATACCACCAAAAGGGGGCTGAAAATGGCCTAGGCAGGAAAGGGGTGAAACAGTCTGGTCTTGAGTTGGTTAATTTAGATGATGGAAATGAATACCCCTTGGCTATTTTACGTGTAGATTTTTTAAGTATGTCATCTTTATCTGTAGTCACTATTTCAATCAAGATGTTTGCCTGTTCAAATTTGTTGAATAAGTCGGACCAGAACTTCCGAACACCGCGAATGTTCGGACCCGAATAACGAACCCCATTAAAATCAATGGGACCCAAACGTCAAATATCAAGATAAAGTCACGTGCTGTGACGCAACGCGTCAGGGTAGGAGGAGCCAGGTGCCGACGCTTCCCGGGGACGGCCGAACCCGGAAGCTCCTTTCGTTTCTGCTGTCATTTTCGTTTTGAACTGTAAGTTACTACTTATGTTTATTAAACTTCATTTGAAATACTTCACTATGGGAGCATCTCCTTCTTATTGTCATTTTTGGGGTCTGTATGAGCGGTGGTGCCTATTATAGAAAGCCTGACCCACGCATACCCTTTGGAGGAGGTGAACAGCTTCTGGACCTTGCACATAAGCATTAACCATCTGCTTGACTCGGCCCATTGGGGGTTGCTAATTGAGGTGAGAGGCTGGGGGAAACACTTGTGTGTCGCACCAGTTTTGAAGTGAATGAATTCAGCACAAAGTCACCTTACTGGCATGTTACTATTGACTATCTGTATGGATACCAAGAGTCGCACTGCATGAAGTAACATCTATTTGGACTTGATCACAATATATGTCACATTTTTTTATATATATTTTTATTATCATTTCATAGCAATTGAATGTTCTCAGGTGGGAGGAGTGTTGAATTTTGGGTAGCATTTTTTAGAATCGCATTCTATACGCATAATTTTTTCACGATTGTCACTTTATTTTACACTTAATCACCCACAGGGGCGTTGCTAGGTCTACAAAAGATCTGGGGCTAGAGCCCATAGCAGCGTAGTAAAGAAAGTCATACACTTGGGCGGACGTACACGTGTATATACAGTAATATACGTGTGTGTATATATCCCCAGAGAGCCCCCCTTACATCAGGGTCCCCAGAGAGCCCCCCATTACATCAGGGTCCCCAGAGAGCCTCCTCCTTACACCAGAGTCCCCAGAGAGCCTTTCCTTTGCATCAGGCCCAGAGAGCCCCCCACTTACATCAGGGTTCCCAGAGACCCCCACTTTACATTAGGGTCCCCAAGGAGAGCCTCCCCCTTAAAATCAGGGTCCCCAGAGAGCCTCCCTCTTAAAATCAGGGTCCCCAGAGAGCCCCCCATTGCATCAGGGTCCCCAGAGAGCCTCCCCTCCCCTTGGGGACCCCTGCAGAGACTCGGGGCTATGGGCCCCAGATTCGGGGCTATAGCCCCAAAAGCCACCCCCTAGCAACGCCACTGATCACCCATTGTTGTGGATTATTATGCACACTGTATATATTTTATGAATTGCTATTTATTTCAACGTTGATTATCTTTTCACCAGTAATATTTGTGATCACTATTTTATGGAATGTAGGAATATTATGCACATTGGATTATTTATTTATCATTCTATCTAGAATGACCACTAGCATTCTACACTTTAGTTTAGTTTGGTTACTCCTCCACGAGAGAAGATAAGAGTGTTTACTGTAGCACAGTGTTTATGTGAATATAATATGCACACCGGTTTATATTCACCCTTTCCAAGTATTTATTGGTTGACTTATCGTTTTTAGGCAACATGTGCATTGTATACTAAGGTAGTACTGAGTTCTTGGCTACTTTGGATTTTTTTGTCCATCATTGTGAATGGTACACTTAGATTAGCGCCACATACTTTTACCATTAAAACTGAGTACTGATACTAAACACAGAGATCCGCCCACAGAGGGAGGTACCATATATAGCACAATAAACAGGAAACTACTAACTATAGCCCAATACAAAGGGAGGGAGCCACCTATACAGGGAGGTACCAGAGCTGGGCCAGGTAGGAAGGTAGGAGAGAGAACAGATGTGAGGAAACTTGGGGCGCATTCCTGACCCCTGCATTGTGTACATAGCGCATTCCTGACCCCTGAACTCTGTACGTAGCGCATTCCTGACCCCTGAACTCTGTACGTAGCGCATTCCTGACCCCTGCACTCTGTACGTAGCGCAATCCTGACCCCTGCACTCTGTACGTAGCGCAATCCTGACCCCTCCAATCTGTACGTAGCGCAATCCTGACCCCTCCACTCTTTACGTAGCCCACTCCTGACCCCTGCACTCTGTACGTAGCGCAATCCTGACCCCTCCACTCTTTACGTAGCCCACTCCTGACTCCTTCACTCTGTACGTAGCACACTCCTGACCCCTGCACTCTGTACGTAGCGCATTCCTGAACCCTGCACTCTGAGTATATACATAGTCCTACAGATACAACCGGCCCTTCGAGGGAAACCATACTGCAGATGCGGCCCCCGATGAATTTGAGTTTGACACCCCTGACCTAGTCCATATCTTTTGTTTACACTATCCTGACTTCCAAACATGCAGAATGGTCTGTAGAGGGGAATCTGAATAGAAATCACATTTCACGGCTCTTAGCTTTGAAAATATTAAATAACTGGGTATGAAAAATGTAGGGAGCAGCATAATTTTTTTTTTAACACAAAGGTATACTTTTTTTTTTTTTTTTAATAAATACACTCCCACTAGTGCCTTTCACTGGTTGTAGAATGCCATCTACACTGAGGGCAAGTGCCACTTACAATTAAGGCCCCTTTCACACAAGGCGGACTCTGCTTCCACAGAGTCCGCCTCTGTCCGCCGGCTCAGCGGGAGATCAGCCCGTTGATTTCCGCTGAGCCAGCGGATGACAGGTCCCTCTCTGCTCACTGAGCAGGGAGGGGCTTGTCAGGCGCCGCTGCCGCCTATGGAGGGATCGGATGAAAATGGACAGCATGTCCGTTTTCATCAGATCTCACCCGATCCGATCCGCCAGCGACGGACCTGGACGTAGGGCCATCCGTCTGCTTTTGGCAGACCGGACCGGGTCGGATGTCAGCGGACATGTCTCCGCTGACATCCGTCACTCTATAGGCTAACATGGAGCCCCTGTTCAGGTCCGCCGTCAAAACTGACAGGCGGACCCGAACGGTCCGATCGTGTGAAAGGGGCCTTATACTCTAAGGGAAACTTTAGTGATTTTTGGTAAATTTTGTTTTTATATTTTAGTATATACTGTAAACTGAAATTATATTTCATTTTTCATTTTTTGTTTAAAATCCTTATTTTACAAATAAATATTTGGGTGTTTTCATAATGCAGTGTTTGTAGCAAATTCTGAGATTTCTACTAAGGTCCCTTGCACACGGGGCTGTTCAGCTGCAGTGCATCCCTCCCGGCATTTTAGTGTGCCTGGGAGGGAACCTCACTGCAGGCAGTTCCTGCGCCATGGATCTCTGTACATGAACCTAGGGCCCTAAATGCTGGTTCCACCCTGTACAGCATTCACCTCAGTCCAGCCCCGTCCAGTCGCAACCTGCGTAGGGTTGCCACCTTTCCTTCAAGCCAAACCCGAACACTTTAGCGGCGCATGGCAAATTTTTTTGTGGCATACACTATAGGATTTTAAAGACCTGGAGGAGAGCCATAATGTGTCACGCTTAGTGCACCGTGGCAAACAGTGGGTGTGGCCAATTTGCGTTAATAGGTGGCAGGTGGGTGCGAGAGAGGGGGTGAGCAAGGGGGTGAAAGAGAGGGTGCCTGAGAGAAAGAGAGAAGGGAGGTGAAAGAGAGGGGGCTGACAGAGAGGGGGGCTGACGGAGAGGAGGGGGGCTGACAGAGGAGGGGGGCTAACAGAGAGGAGGTGGGATGACAGAAAGGAGGGGGGCTGACAGAGAGGAGGGGGGATGACAGAAAGGAGAGGGGCTGACAGAGAGGAGGGGCTGACAGAGGAGGGGGGCTTACAGAGAGGAGAGGGGCTGACAGAGAGGGTGAGAGCAACCTCAGGAGACACACAGCGTGGGGCAGGACTCCGGGAGCAAGCAGGCACGATTATCCACAGTCCAGCTCCACCTCGGGTCAAAACCGGACAGGTGGCAACCCTAAGCCTGCCCTGCACTTGTCTCTCCCAGGTGCATTGGAATGTTGGGAGGGCCGCCGTGGAGCAGAATGGCCCCTTGTGCCAGGGGCCTAAGAAGGCTCCTCGTACAGATTGAAAATGTAGACTTGGGTATGGGACCTTGGTATGTTCTTCCCATTTGACTTAAAACATGTCTAAAACCAACAACAAAAATGGAATATTGCAACTTACCAGTATGTAGTTGTGGTGGCTGCATTCATTTTCTATTTTCATTTATTTTCACCTGGTGATCCTGCCAGTAACCCACTTTCTGTCTTAGGCCTCTTGCACGCGGTACTGATGTTTGTGTATCAGCATTTCTGGATGTAATTTCAGGCGTTTGTGTTACATGTATTTGCGCATATGTGCATTTGCGCGTATAATACATTCATTATGGCAAAATGTATGAAAATTCTAAATATTTCATTTATATGCGCATATTTGCACGTACCAGCGCAAAATACTAACCTGTGTTTACAGCCACATTGTAAACAATGGGCTTCTTTTTAGATCACTAAAAAAAACACTGCGCTGAGCTTTTTCAAGCTGCCGTGCGCAAGGGCCCTAAAATATAAGTTTACTTAAAAAAAAAAAAAAAAAGAACTGCATATTTCTTTGCAGGTAAAAAAATGTGCATTTACTATTTTTTAGGAGCCTGGAAAGCATTGCACCAGCGGTATCAGCAGATACCATGGTGCTGGTGCCATGCAGCTGTCTGCCCGTACACCCTACGGGCAGGCAGTTTCACACTGATAGGAATAATCAATGAACTACTGTAGTAGTTCACTGAAAACTACAAGCCGACAGCCACAAAGGTAGTCGGTATTTGTAGTTCATTCATTCACAGGCGCGCTCTGTTGAAAAAGTGACAGCTGGTACTGGGAACTTATCTCCGTAATTCTGTGACACAGAGGTCTTGGATCACCGAGCTGCTGCAGGAGCCGGAACTTGTTCATGTCCCACCCTAGAAACGGGTGGAACATGTAACATGTTTCCGAAGATGAACTTTTCCTTTAAGGTGACAACGCTCACTCACCATACATATTGGGGGAGATTTACTAAAACTGAAGCACCCAGAATCTGGTGCAGCTTTGAATGGTAGCCAATCAGCCTCTAACTTCAGCTTGTCCAATTAAGCTTTGGCAATATAACCTTGTAAGCTGGTTGTTTTGCTGTGTTGCACCACCTAAGACTTATCTGAGCCTCCTCTCGATCCAGCAATGTCCACGAAAGCCATGCCTCTCCGGGGACTCGCACTTCTGATTGGCTTTTGGCAGCAGCGGAGGCCATTGGCTCCTGTTACTGTCAATCACAGCCAGTGAACCAATCAGAAGACAGAGGGGGCGGGGCCAGGTCATGACTCACACAGCCGCGGATCAGCTTGCATGTTGTGGGAGCAACCGACAGGAGGGAGGAGCCAGGAGCACGTGGGACCCGAGAAAAGGAGGATCCAGGCTGCTTTGTGCAAGACCACTGCACAGAGCAGGTAAGTATAACATTTATGTTATTTAACCTCCCTGACGATATTCCCGAGTCTGGCTCGGGGTGGAATTTCAGAACCAAAAACGGTAACCCCGAACCAGACTCAGGATCGCATCACAGGATCAAGGAAGAGCTTACTTACCTTGTCCCCAGGATCCTGCGATGTCTCCCCGCAGTGTGAGCGGCCCATCCTCCGCTCGACTCATCACGGAGCCGAGCTCCGTTCCCTGCGAGCGTTGCGACGCACAGGGACGGAGAACGGCGCCAAATTCAAAAAGTGAATACATACAGTACACTGTAATCTTACAGATTACATTACTGTATGAAATTATTTCACATCCCTTTTGTCCCTAGTGGTTTCTCCAGTGCCCTGCATGCAGTTTTATATTATAAAAACTGTCCTTTCTGCCCAGAAACTTGAGATTGTCCATAGCAACCAAAACCGTCCTTCTACATCAAAAGGGGTTTTAGACCAGCTAGAAAACAGCGATAATAAATTAGAATCTTTCGCAGAATTGAGCAATAGTGATTTGTGGGGAGATCCGTCATCAAACACTGAAAAGTAATGACAGCGACAATTCTGCAACTGAGCAAGTTTCAGTGTTTTTGATTTGATTACATTATTGAATAATTTCTATTATTTTATTATTATTTGGTATAATTATTTATAGTTATTTATTATATTATAATTTATGATCTTGTGTTTCAAACTTTATCATACCTGAGATGTCTACTAGACTCTGGTTTGAACAGATTTAAGTGAGTTATTCCTAAGAATTACAGGCCTACAATATAAAACGCCAAATTTACATGCAAAATAATTGTACCGCTTTCAGCATCAAAAATATGAAATAATCATACCGCCAGGGAGGTTAAACAAAAAAAAACAAGACTTTACTATGACTTTAAGTCCAACGAAGTGTATGTCACTTTATTGACTTATTTCTCTGGCTTCACATAATAAAAAGCTCTCTGTGGTTGGGCAAGTGTAGAGGAGGGGTTGGCAGAGTGGTTGCATACAGCCATGCAGCTTGCAAGATTTGAGACCAGAAGGATAAGCATAGAAGCGCTGGAAGTATAGTGATAGCTGTACTCCTTACAATCAGTAAAAAGTTAAATTAGAAATAAAAGAGTTAAGTCCATATTGTGGCATACATTACAAATGACTAAACTTATAGTAAGCCGCAACATTTTAAAAAGCGACCACATTCCTGGAATCCAGTTTTAAGCAGTATTTTTTGTAACATATTGAAAAAGATATAACAGAATGCTTTCAATGGTATATTTAACAGACCAAAATAGACCACATAAGAGAAGTTCATTGGTAATGTTTACATACACTATAATCATTCAGCTGTCTATGTATGCGTAACATGAATTTCAATTATCCGAGTGTGTATTTACAGCAGAGAAATAAACCCACAATTTGAAATCATGGGATGCCAGACTCACACTCAAATCATAATACTCATACAAATAATTTTAGTTTATTTTTTATTTAAAGATTGTATGTTCTATTCCTGAAGACAATGCCAAAAAAAAATAAGTAAAAAACACTCCCTCAGGACCCATTCAAATCTTGTAGTGGGAATGAGCGTTCCAGCTTGCGATTTTTTTTAAGCTTGATTCCCACGTGTCGCACATAGGGGCAGCCCAATAACTTCAAAACCCCTATGCGTGATTGTCACCCAAATGAAGCTCCTTTATGGAAAAGCGTCACATGATTCTCAATTTTTGTCGCAATTTCTGTGCAATTCTGTCACGTGACAATTACAGCAGAATCGTACAGCATTCGGGGTGCCATTAAGAATGAATGGAATCCAAATGCTCCTTGAGTGTTTTACCGCGATTTGAAGTTGCGGGCAGAATTACGGCGATTCCAAATCGCCAAATGTGAATAGGGCCTCACACACATCTTCTTCTCTTTTTGGATGCACTATAATTAATGTCACTATAGAACAATTCTAACAGATGCTAGAACTGACAGAATGATAGCAGGAATGCATACGGAAAGTACGGTATCTCTCTGAACCTCTGCCAAAGCACACTGTACATTCTGTTTCTTTTAGCGTCTTTAGAAAAAGTTCAGGTATATAAAAAAAAAAAAAAAGACTTACCTCACCACGTTAAACTGAAGAAGTTAATGTTTATTGCTCTGTAATTTGTTTCCTGGACAAGAACCAAGGCGGTAGATTGAAAGAAACAAAAGCTAGTGCACTTAGGAAAATACTAATGGCTTCAGTCATACTCGATATAGCCTATTGAATAGAGCAATTTTCTGTGAAATGCTAACTCAGAAGAGGCATTTAAATTGATGGCAAGAGTTTAACATATGTTAATATGTTTGTTTGTTTTTTAACATTTATAATTTGTTATGACAGATTGGCATGCTTAATGGGGTATTAAACCCAAAAACAAAAATCGTCTACCAGTACTTAGATGGCGTGGCTGCGTTTTCTTTTTTTTTTTACGCTTTTTCCTTTATTTTCACCTGTTGATCCTGACAGTAAATTTTTCAAGACTCAGAAGGTATTGAAGTGCATGGTGGTCGGGTCATTTTCAGTGCCTTCATATTTCTCTCAGTACAGCTTTCCTTTAAATGTCCAACTCTTCTGCATAGAAGCTGGATAGAGCTCTGAGCATTGCTCAGTCTATGGTGAAAGCTATGTCTGGATGCTTTAGATAAATTATTCAACGAGACTACACATGCAGTGCAGTTATTGCATTTAGGAAACCTGTACTGAGAAATATACTAGGGCTGCTGTTGGTGACCATTTTCTCAACATATATATTGCCTGGCTATGTCTGGCAGCAATACATTACTTTTTGTAACACAACCTTTCACAAGCTTATGCTGTAATCAGAGGGTTGTAAGGGATGATTTATTGATTAAGATACACTTTATGAGCAGAAGAAGACTGCTGCTCTGCTATGGACTCACCTAAAGACCTATGGCTTCCTAATAAAAAAAAAATATGTGCTGCAACACTAAATTTTAAATTCATCGACTCTTATGCCCTGTACACACGGTCGGACATTGATCGGACATTCCGACAACAAAATCCTAGGATTTTTTTCCGACGGATGTTGACTCAAACTTGTCTTGCATACACACGGTCACACAAAGTTGTCGGAAAATCCGATCATTCTGAACGCGGTGACGTAAAACACGTACGTCGGGACTATAAACGGGGCAGTAGCCAATGGCTTTCATCTCTTTATTTATTCTGAGCATGCGTGGCACTTTTTGTGTCGGATTGTGTACACGCGATCGGAAATTTCGACAAAATGTCGGAAAATTTTTTAGCCTGCTCTCAAACTTTGTGTGTCGGAAAATCCGATGGAAAAAGTCCGATGGAGCCCACACACGGTCGAAATTTCCGATAACACGCTCCGATCGCACATTTTCCGTCGGAAAATCCAACCGTGTGTACGGGGCACTAGGCTTTTTATACTTGCAGTTGAGGAAACACTGTAGCTGCTGACTTTTAAAAACGGTCACTTACCTGTCCAGGGATCCAGAGATGTCAGCACCTGAGCCGATTCTTCAATCAGGCGCCAGCATCTTCACTAAGGGAAACTGCCTGTGTAGCCTTCCGGCTTTACAGCCAGTTCCCTACTGTGCATGTACGAGTTGTGCTGCGCATTCTGAATGGTTCCGCCGTCTTCTGGGACCAGTGTGTGTCCCAGAAAGCATTGTGGGGAAGGAGGAGGGGCCGTCATACTCGCTGCAACGATCTTACCCAGAAGTGGGAGCGGGTACCTGTCAAAACCAGGTACCCCGCTCCCACCACCCCCCCCCCCCAAAAGTGGCAAATGTGGCAGTGGAGGGGGGAGGGTGCAAACAAGCAGAGCTTCCCCTTTTGGGTGTAGTTCCACTTTAAGCTGCAAAGGCAACCAAATGGGGTTGTACACATTAACATGATTCCCCTGCTGCATTCTTCAAACAGTACTGCTGCCAACTGACCCATTTGAGTGAACTGAGCCACAACCATGAGGCAAATGCTACGCTCACATTTGGGGTGCAGTATTCTCATTCAGGAAGCTTGTTCATCTATAAAAAATAAACAGCACTCAGGAGACGGTAGTATCACCTCTTGAATGTTTGTCCGTCCACCTGCATTTCTCTCTGAAAAACAGATCACTGTAGATCGCTGTTTAGACAGCAACACAGGTGTAAAAGAGCCCTTACAGTTTTCTTTCAGTCTCCACTACAATGTCCCACAAATACCTGTTAATTCTGCCTGTGAAGTCCACCTGATGTTGTGGCATGTGATGGTGTGGCAACTATGCTACACTGTTCATGAATTAAGAGCATAGTTGCCACTCTCATATAAGTAATGCCTGCTTTCATTACAGTGGAATGAGAAAATGTTGCAGGGGGCACAGCTATCTGCATTGTCACTGCTAATTTGCTATATTGTATCTTGTCAGTCAGCACTGGGTCACACCTAGTCCTATGCCCTGCTTTCTGGATTGACAGCACTGCCTCTGATGCTAAAACCCTCCCATTGTGAGCTGCAGTGTCTGGAAGGGGAAGCAGGTGAGACACAAATGTAGGAGAATTTAGCTCAGTCAGGAAAAGTAAAGAAAGTCTTTTGTTTACCTTGAGGCTTGTACATCATAATCATAGTAACTGGATTTGGGGCTTCTCTTACCACTTGCTGACCGCCTTTTAGCAGTTTTACTGCTACAGGGTGGCATCTCTGCGCCGGATCCTGCACTTCTGCCTGCAAATCAGGAGTGCTTTCTTGGAAAACAAAACCATACAGCATAGATAGTCAAAGAGACAGAAAACAGTGTCATACATGATGAACCATTAAATGCAAGTCAACATGACCCAACCATAAAAAAAAATCCAGTACGAGCGCCAGGGACACGGAGTAACATCTGATGAACTATCCATTCAGCAACAACAATGTTCGTTAAGGCAGGTAGGAAGGGGGGAGGTAGGAGGGAGAGATAAGAACAGGGGGGAAGGGTGAGGGACATGGATAGTCACAAGCATCTCAACTCAAGGTCCAAAGAGCCCAAACTGTCATACTTCCAGGGGCAGCCACGATTAATATACGTAAGCTTATACATAGGTAGAGCAGCATCCACCATTGCTTCCCAGAAGGGCACCACATGGGGGGTTGAAGAGGTCCACTTAAGGAGAATTTCTTTTTTTGCATAGTATAAAAGGTATAAGATTAGCAAGTCAGTGTGACGAGAGCGCTGCTCATCCTCGTGAAACCCCAGAAGTGTCAACTGCAACCTAAGATTAATCAGTTCATATACTTCCAACCTGAATTTTGCAACACTCGGGCAGTCCCAAAACATATGCAGGTAGGTTCCTAGATGAACATGACACCAAGGACACTGGGGATCATGTGTCGGGTGCATCCATTGGAGCCTCACAGGGGTATAGCACACCCTATGCAGAAACTTAACTTGTATCAGTTTGTCTCTGGAAGAAATTGAGGTCAAGTGGTTTAAGTGTCCTTTAGATTTTCTTTAACCATGTCATCATTACAAATGGTCCTCATCGTTCATCTTCCTCTAACAAATGAGCTTGTTAGCAATCAGCATTCTTTTCAAAAGGATCTCAGACCCACAGAAGAAGTTAATATTGAAGGACCTCCCTCTACCATGTGCTGTGATTGTAGAGCCCAACAGGAAATAGATGGCTATACAATGCCCAGGAGCTGTCACTGACTGCGGACCCCACTCTGGCTGAAGTCTGCTGGGGAGTATCTCCACTTTGGGCTTCCAGACCAGTATTATTTGTATTACCCAGGGGCCCCCCAGTCCAATCCTCCCATGAAGGACCGCTGCTCCACAACCAATGGCTGTCTCTATATTTCCCTAAACAGTTGGAGTCCAGCTACTATTTTTATGACCATCTGAAAATATGGCATCTTTTTACAAAATAAAAACATTTTACTTTACTTCAATTTACTGTTGAAATTGCTTGCCTTCACAAGACAGAACCCTTCATTTATCTTGATTTTCCAACAAATGACTGCTATCCTGTATTTGATGTTTATTGCTACAGCGGGTTTTGTCACCTAAGAATGAACACTGAGTGGCATATTTAGCAGATGCCAGATAATATGCAAAGACTTTCCTTATCACTGCCACTAAAAGCATTCTAAATTGAATTCTACATGTGAGTATGAAGAATATAACTTGACACAGGTGTCTAATGTATAAAATATGTCAGATGAAAATCTGAAAGCAGAACTCCAGACAAAAAACAAGCTGTTTTGTCTGCAACAGGATTTGTATTCCTACCAATCCATTCCTGAGATTTACACAGCTTTGCCACAATGCGCAGTCTTATTTGCCAAGACAGGATAACTGATTTTTCTCTGACAGTGAAATGACATGCAGCAGACCAATGAGCTCATCTCTCTTGTTTGTGCACGGTGGATACACCTTGAATATTTATTTTTCCAGAATTTATTGGAAATTGGTAAAAGGAACACAGCCAGCATGTTTTGTAGATGTCCCCTGAGTTTTTACAAAAAACGGATTCTTCATTCCATCCTGTGCTACTGCAAACCCAATAATTTGCAGTGCATCACTTTGTAACCCTCCACCTATCGCAGCACACTTTATGCTTTGCTGAACACCTGATTAGCTTTTTCTGCTGCTTCCCCTTCTCCCATTCTAAACTCTGCAGTATAGTAGATTGCAAGAGGTTAATAACAAGCCAAATTTCCGTACTTAAAAAAAAAAAAAACTTGTTTTAACCACTTGTGGACCACCCACTCTCTATATACCGCGAACTGGTACGTCGCTGCCTACTTACGGGATTAGGGTACACGCTGTCTGTCAGCAGATCCTGGGCAATGATTCATGGCCAGGACCTGCTGATCAGCTGGGTCCAACCACAGCCCAGAGCCCTGTGTTGACAATCAACACAGAGCTCTGAACAGAGGGAACAATCTCTGAGTTTCTTAGCAAAGCAGGGATAAGAAACAAAGAGATATTTAGTAAAACTCAGCACACATTACACACAATAACACTTGTTAGGCACACAGTTAATCCTTTGATCGCTCTAGATCTTAACCCCTTCCCAGCCAATGTCATTAGTACAGCGACAGTGTACAGTATTAGTGCTGATCACTGTATTAGTGTCACTGGTGATGTGAGTGTGAGTTATTCAGTTAATCAGCATCAGTTAGTATCAGATTGCAGTCCCATTATAAGTGACTGTTTACCACCGTTAGTAGTATATATATAAAAAAAAATTCCAATATATATGCCATAAACACTATAACTTTAACGCAAACCAATCAATGTACACTTATAGGGATTTTTTTTTTTACCAAAGGTATGTAGCAGAATACATTTTGGCCAAAATGTATGAAGAAATTAAATTTTTTTTTTACATTTTTTTTTTGGATACGTTTTATAGCAGAAAGTAAAAAATATATTTGTTTTTTTCAAAGTTTATAGTTTTTTTAATTTATATAATAAAAAAGAACAAAGCAAAAGATAGCTCTATTTTTGTGAAAAAAAATTATACATATTTCGTTTGGGTACAGCGTTGCATGACCGCGCAATTACCAGTTAGTGCAATGCTAAATAGCAAAAAATGGCCCGATCATGAAGGGGGTAAAACCTTCCCGAGCTGAAGTGGTTAATGAAGACAGAGTACCATTAATTTGTGTATTTTTAACTGCCTAGTTTTCAGCTTTCAACATGGTCAGCTGTCATTTTTGTAGTACGGCATGTGAAGGCGGAATGGAAATGGTTTGTATAGGCTCTTCAGACATTCTGCTTTCAGGCTATTGTCACGCAATGGGCCCATAGTAACGTAAAAATGGATAATTAACTGCAGCCACAATGACCACAAGGCACTGGAAAATAGTACAAAATACGCATTTGAAAGGCTTTAAAACCTTTGCGTGCAGGAAAGCTCTGCCTCAGCAAAAATAAACAAAATCAATGCCAAAGTTTATTGAAGGGTTCCGAATAATATGAGAGATAAAAAGATTTCTATCACAAAAGCTATCTTTGGCAGGGATACTTTGTATAATATTATAAATTAATAAAATTTCCCAGATGAAACTGAGTGATTTTGTCTGGAGACAAAACCCATGGAAGCTTTAAGAAGTTCTATGCATTTTTTGATACATGAAGTCAGAACAGCAAGATAATGAACTTGGTAAATGTTTCCTTTATATATATCATTCTGCTGGGCCTTTACGGGCTTTTGAAGTGTCTATAATATTGTCAGGGATAGATTTTCAGACAAGGTGGCCTATATTTGTCCCTTGCAATTCAAATGTAGGTCTTAGGTTCCCCATGGCAAGATACAATTATTGTCATTGAGTGCAAAGGGCAATTCAAGAGCCAGACATACAATTGAAGAGCCTGCCATACAATAAAATTAAATTAGAAGTCTGAATATTCTGTTGCTTTGTCATTTTATTACAACATTAAATGGTAGATTTGGTGAAAGTAAACCTGTAATAAGCCCAGGCAAAGATGGTGATATAATGTGTAATCAGAGGTTACCTTGTGGTCTGAAACACACCTTAGTGATTGGGTGTGGGTGCTTTGCCACACAGGCCGGCCATAGATGGTTGGAATCTCGACCGGTTCAGCAGAAACTAGCCGAGATGCCAACCGTGTGTGGGCAGGCTAAATGTTTCAAGTTGATCGATCAACTTGGGTACAACCGACTTGCCGATATATGCAAATTGTGACACCCACTCCACCTATTTTGCTTACCTACTGGCGCTTTTATATGTTCAGTCTTCTCATTGACTAATAATGTGGCTTGTGCGGGGTCTAGGCCAGGCTTGGCTTCAGCTCTTATCCAGGGTTCTTCACTGTGCACCCTCCCTCTCCAAGCCACACAACCTTCAAACATGACCTTGTTATCCTATTCCTTCCTATGAGGAGGCTACACTTCAAGCAACTGCCATTTCTGAGGATCACTGGACTGGGCTAAAGGTAAGTATAACACCAGGTAGGCAGCATTCTGTGGGGTAGGGGAACTAAGTAAAAGAAAGAAGAAAAGAAACTATAGTTACCCCCACAGCCAGTTGGTGGCAGTTTTTTTCTGTGGATTTTCCGATTTAAGGATATTGTTTTGGAATGATTTTGATGTAGTATAAACTTCTGATCTTTTATTCGCTTAAACATTTCTCTTTTTCTCAGAAGTAATGTCTTATTTAGGTTTTAGTGTATTGAAATCAGAACTGCAACAACAGATGTTTATGTAAGGGGGGTACAAACATTCCATATACAATCTGTACCGACAGGGCTCAATAAATTCTACCAGATGCATGACTATGTAATATATAATACTTTTGCCGGAATTTCTGTACTCATGGGTCACTCTGTTCCAGTACAGCAGGATTTTTTTCTCTATTGCTGCTCTGTATCACAACTAGACTTATTACTACGTTATTTCTACCCCTTTCTCCTATTCAGCACCACCACCACAACCTAATGGAACAGTTCAACACTGCTCCTCTACTACGTGAGTTTCTCTTCATAGGAGCCAGACACCACATGCTCCATTCTTACCATCAAGGAAAAGACACAGAGTGGGGGGTTTACTAAAATTGTTGCACACAGAATCTGGTGTAGGTGGTGTGCATAGTAACCAATCAGCTTCTAACTTCAGTTTGTTCAAAAAGGTTTGACAATAAAAGCTAAAGGCTGATTGGTTACTATACACAGCTGCACCAGATTTTGTGGGCACCAGTTTTAGTAAATTCCCCCCAGACTGTTTATCTTTTTCACACTTCCTGCATCCATAACTTATCCTTTTCCTCATCAGTACATTTACAGGATCTTTTCTGGCACTATTTAATAAGGTGATGTTCATAAAATTGGTGATGCCCGTTAAAGTGAAGTTTACTGTAAACTACAGTTGTCAACATCCAAAAAAGTTGAATATTACTTCACTGATCTACTTAAAACTCTAACCTTGACAAAGCACATTCTCTGGGTTCAAGTTCTTTAACTCCAATAACACTGTTAGGATGCCCTTTTAGCTCTTATTCTTCAGGGAGTAAGATAACAGTCTCTCAAGATACTGCAAAAAACACCACGGTGCTCCCCCAGAATGGGGGAAGCAATAACTCCACTACATTAGGAAGATGAAGGTCTCCTTAAAGTTTTAAAAGATTTTTACCCATAACAACTTGATAAAAAAACATTTCTTTAGCAAGAAACATACATTTCACATTAATAATTATGCTACAAAAATGAGTGTGTGCTGTAAATTTCCTCCAGCATTGCTCCTGTTTCTCCTTGGTAGAGGCTGCCATGTTGCTGAAGGGCAGAGCCCCTAAACAGCAGTAAATCATAAAGCGGATCTAAATCCATCGATTTAATGGTTTCATAAAATGGTTACATTCCTGGAATGCCGAGATTGCTAACTGTCACATTTGCTTCTGTCCTCAACCAAACTGTCAAATCATCAAATGGCTGGTGCCAAAACTGATCACATGCGCAGTATCATGGCAGTTGCAGATCAAACAGAATCAGCTTCCTTGGCTGTAATGGATAGGAGGGTTTAATTCCATTTAAGGTTGTCAGCAGATCGGCCTCTACAAATTTAGCAGTGCCTAATAATAGAGAGCAACTGAGCATGTGCAGAGCAGGATAAGATAGTGTGTTACTGGATTTTAAACAGTATAGGCACATATTTTAATGATTTAGATAGCTATACCTGCAAAAGTGGACAGCCTGAAGTGATCTAGCAGGACTTAATATTCTGACTAAAGTTCCACTTTAAGTTCAGATGAAAAAGATGTCTGCCCTTCATTCACCCCCACCAACTGTCACCTTGCTGCTCTTCACTCTCCCAGCTTTACATCTCTTCCTTCTGATTGGAGCCAAATACCCAGTTATCATAGAGAATTGTTGAAGGGGGGGGGGGGGGCCTGTCAGTGCATACTGCATCAAATTGGTCTGCATGGCGTCCCAAAAGGATGTGTCTGAGGACCAGGTGAGGAGTACAAAGACAAGCATATCTTGCCAACAGTCAAGCATGGGGGTAGGAGTGTCATGATCTGGGGCTGCATGAGTGCTGCCGGCACTGGGGAGCTACAGTTCATTGAGGGAACCATGAATGCCAACATGTACTGTGACATACTGAAGCAGAGCATGATCTCCCCCGCTCGGAGACTGGGCCGCAGGGCAGTATTCCAAGATGATAACGACCCCAAACACACCTCCAAGACGACCACTGCCTTGCTAAAGAAGCTGATGGTAAGGGCGATGGACTGGCCAAGCATGTCTCCAGGCCTAAACCCTATTGAGAATCTGTGGGGCATCCTCAATCGGAAGGTGAAGGAGCGCAAGGTCTCTAACATCCACCAGCTCCGTGATGTTGTCATGGAGGAGTGGAAGAGGACTCCAGTGATAACCTGTGAAGCTCTCGTGAACTCCATGCCCAAGAGGGTTAAGGCAGTGCTGGAAAATAATGGTGGCCACACAAAATATTGACATTTTGGGCCCAATTTGGACATTTTCACTTAGGGGTGTACTCACTTTTGTTGTCAGCTGTTTAGACATTAATGGCTGTGTGTTGAGTTATTTTGAGGGGACAGCAAATTTACACTGTTATACAAGCTGCACACTTACTACTTTACATTGTAGCAAAGTGTAATTTCTTCAGTGTTGTCACACGAAAAGATATAATAAAATATTTACAAAAATGTGAGGAGTGTACTCACTTTTGTGAGATACTGTATATATAGATGTATATTTTTTTATACTGTTACTGCCAAATATTAAATACACCTATTTTAAATGTTGACATGATGTTTTTTCTGCCCTAGATTTTTTTTGCAGTAACACTCTACACCGTGGCCTGCACTTTACGGTATGCTCATAAAATGCAGACCACAGTTTGGAGTCTGTAGCCTGTCAAAGTCCCTCTTCGCAGCATCACAGTGATTGGTTAAGAGGCCAGTGTCAGGTCACCTTGAGGCTAGGTGACAGATGCACTCTGTAGGAGTCAGAAGTGCACCGCTAGGTAGTGGACCCTAGGACTGACTGCTGCGGATTGAACCCTGGGAGGTTCAGGAAGCAGGTCTACTGGATCACTGACACAGATCCCACTGGGAGCTAGAGCATAGATTCCCCAGGGCGCGGAGTCTAAGAGCCAGCAGGTGTTCACCAGAGCCTCTAGTGGTGAGGATGCACTGCGCTGCAGTCTGGCTCCAGGTCGTGGCCCCCAGGGTCTCACAGCTCACGCTCACGGTAGACTACAGGAGAAGAGGAAGGAGGTAGCAGGCTGGAACAACAAGGAAAGTAAGGGACAAGCCAAGGTCGGGGCCACAAGCAGACAAGGACAACAGAGTTCACACCAAGGTTCAGGGTCACAGGCAAACAGCGATGGCCGGAGATACGCCAAAGGTCAGGGTCATGAGCAGACAGGAATAGTTAAGAACAGGCCAAAGTCGGTAACTGGAATCAGACGTAGGAAACACAGCAAGTACACACGAAAGCTAACACACAATGGTTGATCAGCACTGCTGGCTTGCAGTGCACAGGTTGTTATAGGGTTCCCTGATAGGGCCTGGGGTGGGGCCATGCTTAGAGGAGAGGTTATAAAACCAGTCAGGTGAGAGGCAGCTGGTCTTTAGAGATGAACACATGGAGACAGGTAAGCTGACAGAGAAACTCTATTGCATAACCATGACAGCCGGTCACATGATTTTGACAGGTCATATAACCAGACTCTCCTTGTGGCTTTTTTTCCCGACACTCATTCATTTTAACAGTGCTCTGCTGACTTCTCAAATAAAAGTAAGCCAGCCGCTGTGCTTTATTAATATGCAGGTTTTATTTTATTTATTTTTTAATGCAAATGTATGGCAGCAGTAAGGCCACATAAACCCTGTTTGCATTTGAACCACAATCTACTTTTTTTTATTGATTTAAATCTCTTACTAAATGATTTGATGCAAATTGGGAATATTTTGGTTTATGATAAGGTTTGTAATAGAATGGTTAAACAAGGTTATTCACTTAGAATTCCCTTGTATTATAAATTTGCCAGAGATGTTTACAAACCTTTTGTAGATGAATATGTTCTTTAAATAAGTCTCCTTTCACACTTGTGTGAAATCCAGCTTCTAAGACCCAAAGTCGCAGGGCATGTGAAATGCCATGCATCTCTATAAGAGCCATTCCAATTGACACTACTGAAGTCGCTGCGACTTTAGAAAAGGTTCCTGCACTACTTTGACGTGACTTTGACACGACTTCAATGCCAGAGAGTAAAGTCTTATCAAAGGCACTTCAAAGTCACACTCCAAAGTTGCACTGAAAATCGCACCAATTTGGAGTCGGCTAGTGTGAAAGGAGGATGAGTCTTTTTGGTGTAATTTGTTAAACTGAAATAAAGGTTTTCGATACGTACAATAACTGTTGTACAAACAAGTAGCTTCTTTAAATTTCATTAAGATTTTTTTTTTGTGCATTCCTTTCGGTACAACACATTCAGTCTCCAAGTCAATGGAGGGTGAAGGAATGATAAATGTACTGTATGTTGTAGTGTAATATTGCCTCAAGTTCTTTTTTTAGAACTGTATTGGCAGTGCCTAACCACAGCATACTACACTATACTGCCGTAAGGTCACGCGCTGGCGCGTTTCATCATCATGACTTCAGAGGGCATCTTTTGAAGTTGTGATGACAAAACGCATCAGTCGCGACCTTACGGTGACCGAAAGTGACGTGTGCATGTCACTACCAGGAAGGAACAGCCTGATACTATAAATGCATTGGATGTGGTGGATGGCAGACGGCATTTCATACTGATTGGTGATAACACACAGTTTGTTTTTTCAACCAAATGCCTGTTACAATTTATGTTGTGTAAGTGTGGTTTTTAAGGGGGTGGTCATCTTGAATAAACTTTTAAAACAGTATCACGCTATGTGGAGCCTTTTTTACATGACTAAACCCCCCTGAACGATGAGCTGTTTGAGATAACCCGACCAAACGGGTGACACCAGATGTATTCAAGGCTTTTGCATTACATCCCTTTGGTGAGCTTAAACCCCTAGGGGAGTGTGTTTCACATGGTGCGGACTCTGGTGTATAGTATATGCCTATCAATTTTCAAGTAGAATCCTTCACCTATCAATTGAACTGTCTCATCATCTATGAACACACTATTGATTTCTCATACGTCTACATATGAATGCTGGTCATACTTCATTTATTTGATTTGAGCGCTGCTTTGAGTATTGGAACTTTGTCTTTATGGACTAAGAACTTTTTTTTTACTTACGTGTATATTGAGGTAATATATTAGTGCCAAATGCATGATGAAATTCTCTGGTAACTTTTCTGGAAACCATGCTACACCTCCCTCATTTTGCTTTCATTTTTTCTTTTCTTAAGAAATCCTTATAATGACTTAATTTTGGTTCCTTGGAAGAACAATTATAACATTCAAATGCAATGCAAGGCAAATGACTAAGCAGGGTATGCATAACTCTAACAGTGACCTTGATATTTTCACATATATCGGAGCACACAGATGTGAGAAGATATGCACCGACTCATTAACATCACAATGTGGGAGTAGTTTTCCATTTTTTTTTCAGATGTTCCTGATAACCGGAACAACCACACAACAATTTATTAGCTAAGAGATGAGATGTGCGACCTGTGCAGCTGCCAGAATGCTACCCCTGTGCTATTCATACCAGTTAAAGAATGCCTTTGCTGCCAGCCTCCTGTAGCTCTTAGTCCGCGTGCATTGCAGAAGCTAATCCAGTTTTCAAGTATTCACTTAGGTGTTGCAAAGTTTTCACTGTAAAACACAGTTCTGGTAAACTTGAAGCTCTACAAAGACCATACAATGTCACCTTGCAAATATTCACATTATACATTGTATACTGTAGATTACAAGCAATACATTGCTAACTACACAAAAACAAGAAAAAAGCATGAACAATGTGCACAGTGAAGAGTCTGGGATCATGGAAATTTCTCCTAGCTGGAATGAGAAGTGGGGTCCCATATAATGAGCCATCTTCATTTTTTAAACCCAAATGAAACCACATGGACTGTTCTTTTTAAGCTGTCAACAATGTCTTGATTCACTATGGATAGCAGAGGTGCTGTTGCTTTTGCCCTATAAGCTAACCATACATTTTTAGTTTATTTTGTTCCTAATCTGTTTCTCATGGGTTTGAAAAGTATGATGAGAAATATGCAAGCTAAAATGAAACTTAAATGTTTCCAGTCAATGGGAAGGGTATTTGCAGAATATCAATTTAGAGAAATTTCTTGGTATGTTTTGTATCTATAGCCAAAACTTAAAAAAAAATGTAGCTAGAGTAAGGAAGGATTATATCAAGTTTACACTGCTGTCTGTGACCCCATTAACATTATTCCCCCTTTTTTTTTGTCCCAATAAACAATATCACAGAAACAGAAAATTATGGGAAATCCAACATATTGCAGATTTCACTACAATAGGAGTTTAGAGGGCAACTTTTTTCTTTCCACTTATTTTAGAGAAAGGGACACAGAAAATGAAAGATAAACGGGTGTTTCAGCCATCCACTGAAAGCATAGGGTGACAATGCTGGAGAGGAATTGTGAGATGCCGAGACATGGACAGAGCGCTGTCACCCCATAACAGGAAGTGCCTGAACAAGTACCTTAATAAGACTGCAGGTTACCGTAACATACAATTTTAGTGATTTGGCTTCGGATCTACTTTGGGTAAGGCTGGCCATACACGGTTCGAATCCCGGCCAGTTCAGCAGGAACCGGCCTAGATTTGAACCATTAATGGGCAGGCTGAATGTACCAAGTTGATCGATCGATTAACTTGGGTACAACCAGCCTGCCAAATTCTCTTGCAATTAACTCTAGCGGCTGCTATAGCCACTAGCGATAAACACTGTCATCTCCCAGCAGGGATGGCTTTCCTGCCCTCCCCGGTGGGGAGAAGACAATGGCCCGGCAGGAGAGATTCCCGCATCAGCACCATCTGTGTTGATGGGGGAATTGAGAGAATTTTCTCTGTGTATGGCTGGCCCAAATAATCAAAATTCTCTGTACACGGTTATAGCTGTATTTCAGGCAGGAAAAAACATTTGCATAAATTAACTGTTAATTACAAATCATAATTGTAATATTATGTAGAAGTAGCATAAAGACCTCAGTCTTTCCTGATTTCAGCTTCTGTAAACCCATACACAGCAGCACTTAGGCTAGGGAAAAGAAGTTTTGCACCCTTTTACTTTGCACAGGTATTATTTCAGGTGAAAAGAGCTGGATGGACCTAATCAGCGAGCTGTTTCTCATTTATTGTTCATTTACAGGCTAGGGTGGGCCATGGACCAGGCTGTGGGGCTTAACCTCTCTAATCAGCAAGGAGAACCATGATTTGGGTGTTCACACATAGTATATGTACTTCAGCTGTGTATTATGGTGTTTGCCTGAAGTCCAGTTTTATGTTTGATATTTTTTTTTACTATTTTTATTGAGGCATTAGCTATAATTTGATGTCATTAAAAATGTATCTAATACACAAGTGGCCTCTGCACAGCCATAAGAAGCATACATTTGTTTTTATTACATTAGTCCTGTATATATTATGTAGATAATGCTTTAGTTAAAGCCCAACCGAGCTTTCAGTTTAAATCAGCTAAATACATTACATAGTTACATAGTAGGTGAGGTTAAAAAAAGACACAAGTCCATCAAGTCCAACCTATGTGTGTGATTATATGTCAGTATTACATTGTATATCCCTGTATGTTGCAGTTGTTCGGGTGCTTATCTAATAGTTTCTTGAAACTATCAATGCCCCCCCCCCTGAGACCACCGCCTGTGGAAGGGAATTCCACATCCTTGACGCTCTTACAGTAAAGAACCCTCTACGTAGTTTAAGGTTAAACCTCTTTTCTTCTAATTTTAAAGTGTGGCCACGAGTCTTATTAAACTCCCTTCTGCGAAAATGTTTTATCCCTATTGTGGGGTCACCAGTACGGTATTTGTATATTGAAATTATATCCCCTCTCAAGCGTCTCTTCTCCAGAGAGAATAAGTTCAGTGCTCGCAACCTTTCCTCATAACTAAGATCCTCCAGACCCTTTATTAGCTTTGTTACCCTTCTTTGTACTCGCTCCATTTCCAGTACATCCTTCCTGAGGACTGGTGCCCAGAACTGGACAGCATACTCTAGGTGCTGCTGGACCAGAGTCTTGTAGAGCGGGAGAATTATCATTTTATCTCTGGAGTTGATCCCCTTTTTAATGCATGCCAATATTCTGTTTGCTTTGTTAGCAGCAGCTTGGCATTGCATGTCATTGCTGAGCCTATCATCTATTAGGACCCCCAGGTCCTTTTCCATCCTAGATTCCCCCAGAGGTTCTCCCCCCAGTGTATAGATTGCATTCATATTTTTGCCACCCAACATTTTACATTTTTCTACATTGAACCTCATTTTCCATGTAGTTGCCCACCCCATTAATTTATTCAGATCTTTTTGCAAGGTGTCAACATCCTGCGGAGAAGTTATTGCCCTGCTTAGCTTAGTATCGTCCACAAGTACAGAGATTGAACTGTTTATCCCATCCTCCAGGTCGTTTATGAACAAATTAAATAGGATTGGTACCAGCACAGAACCCTGGGGAACCCCACTACCCACCCCTGACCATTCCGAGTATTCCCTATTTATCACCACCCTCTGAACTCGTCCTTGTAGCCAGTTTTCAATCCATGTACTCACCCTATGGTCCATGCCAATGGACCTTATTTTGTACAGTAAACATTTACGGGGAACTGTGTCAAAAGCTTTTGCAAAATCCAGATACACCACATCTATGGGCCTTCCTTTATCTAGCTGGCAACTCACCCCCTCATAGAAGGCTAGTGGATTGGTTTGGCAAGAACGATTCTTCATGAATCCATGCTGATTGAGTAATGAGATGAGAAATGAGATGGTGCTGCGCTAATCCGGCAATAAACAAAAAATGTATTAAAGTGACAGTGCTAATGAGGTAAGACGCTTAAAACAAAAACAAACCTAAAGGGTAAATAGCGACTGGTACCAATGACAAAGAGTATATGGATCGTATGTGACTAATCATATAAAAAACAATTGCAGGTGTGTTGAAAGTGCAAAGTGCAATCACAATAAACATAAATAGCACCAGTGAATATTCTTGATAAAAAAAATTAAATATGAAATACAAAAAATGTGCAAAATGCTACAAGAAGACACTTTTCTGTATAAAGTGCAAAATATATAGTGTAGACAGTATGATGCTGTGCGTGGCATGCACACAGCAAACATACAGTAAAATCAAAGTGACTAGTGCAATAACAAATCCACGTGACTAATAGTCCATATTATCCAAATAAAGTAGTCAGTGAACAAAAACGTATGAAGATTCTCTTTCACAGAGTGAATCCACTTCCTGACATGCACATACTGCAGTGAAGTGCTTGAATGGATATAAAATCGTGCTAATCTTCGTGTAAAACCACACATTAATAAGTAATGGCCCCTTACCTTCAGGTAATGGGGTAACAGCATATGACCAGTGTTGGGAGTAACAACCTTTTTTTCTATGCTTGAAATCCTAATGCAGGAACTCAGTCCCTCAGGAGGTACAAGGGGTACAAATAGAAAGAAAGGAAGGTCCCAAATAGTGTAGTATTGTCAGGCTAAAAACTTGATTTTATTAACACAATAGAAGGTACTCACATAACATAAATCAAAAAATGCCTTATCTCCGACGAGCGGCGAGCTCGTAAGCCTCAGTCAGCATAAAGTGCCTGTCCCGTCCCTACGCATGACGTCACACACCACGTGACTTCATCATGCTGATTACTGCTAATGATAATGTTCTCATTACTAAAATCTTGTATATAGTCCCTTATCATCCCCTCCAAGAGTTTACATACTATTGATGTTAGGCTAACTGGTCTGTAATTCCAAGGGATGTATTTTGGACCCTTCAAGGTGCATAAAAACAAAATATGTGCAAAATTTTAGTTTGTTACCATAGGAAGGCCACAGCCTGAGTAGAAAAGCCTTTCCCCTTCAGCATGCTGTAGAGAAGGATCCTTTGCTCTGTGTGTGGAAGCAATGATCTTTCTGCAAAGGTCTGGCACACCCCCTGCTAAGTCAGAGCTAAAGAAAGCAAAATGTAAGATTGTGTGCAACTTTTATTTTAATGCACCTGGAATAAATGTAGCTGATTTAAACTTAAAAGTTCAAAAAAGGACATCAACACACCAACCTTCTCTGAAAGAGTGTTATTTCTGTATTGATAAACTGGAAATAGAAGAACACATTGGGGTTTATTTACTAAAGGCTTCCAAGTGCACTTGTAGTTCACAGTGGATTTGCCCTTAGTAAATCAACCCCAGAGCCTATAACAGACTGCCAAAATACACATTCACCTGTGCCCGTTAATTGCACTTCAAAACAAATCTGGTATAAACCCAGATGATGTCTACTTCAGCCCAAAGTCAGACAGAATATAAGGGCTCCATACCAATGACCTCTAAACTAACCTTTGACTTTTTACTCCCGAAGCATAGTTTGTTTTCATTCAACCAGTGAGATGAACAAAAAAATAAAAATTCACGGATACCCACATCCACGTAAGTGATATGGATGCAGGGATCTTCCCCACTGCGCTATTGTATTCTGACAGCAGAGACTACCTCTCTCCCCAGCCCGTCAGAATACACAAATCACTGCAGCCAGCAGTTGATTGAATGCTGGCTTTCCAGTAGGACTGTTTGACAGAAGCTGATCATTTCCTGCAGAATTCCAGTATGTGTATACCCAGCTTAAGGGTACCATACCTTCCTCCCATTTTTAAAAACAAACATCCCACACCAGCACCAACATACATTTTTAAAAAAAAAATATTTCTCTGTATAATAATTATAATAATATACGGTATATCATTTCTATTATATGTCTTCCTCTCTCCCTACCCATCCTCCCTCTTTTGTCCATAGTTACAATTAAACAGCATTCAGGTGACTTTTTTGAATAATTCATGTAGTAGGCGTCTTAGTCAAAACATTGCAATAACATACAGTAATCAGGGCTGCTAAACTTTTTTAACATTGCACAGTTTTATTAGTAAAAATACATGTATTTTATATTTAGCTATATCATATAGGAAAACACTGACACTAAATGTAATTTGGCAACTGATGCTACAAATATGAAACAAATTGTACATAGACATATCCATAGATGTTCATTCAACTCAACAACAGTAAAAAAAAAAAAAAACACTTTAGCGTCATTCAGCTACAATTGCTAATAATGTGAACTTTTTCAGACAGCTTAAACCCTGGATGCAGCTGGATACAGTTAGGAAACAATTTTCAATGCATCACTTGAGACAGGGATTTTGGAGATAATGGTAACACATAATATACATTTTTGAAATATTTGATGAGATTCCTAAAATTAGCTAGCAAAATTGCCACCTGTATGCCACACATAGCTCTAAAGTTAGCTGTAAATGTTCAACTGATGTTTTAATAATACTGAAATGAAGGTCAGGAGAAGACTATGGTTGAATCAGCCAGTTGAACACAAACTACTGCACTTGACAAGAAAAGTTTCAAAAATTTGCTCAGAGAAATATAACTCTAATGCCCTGTACACACGGTTGGATTTTCCGATGGAAAATGTCCGATCGGAGCATGTTGTCGGAAATTCCGACCATGTGTGGGCTCCATAGTTTGAGAGCAGGATATAAAATTTTCCGACAACAAAATCCGTTGTCGGAAATTCCGATCGTGTGTACACAAATCCGACGCACAAAGTGCCACGCATGCTCAGAATAAATAAAGAGATGAAAGCTATTGGCCACTGCCCCGTTTATAGTCCCGAGGTACGTGTTTTACGTCACCGCGTTTAGAACGATCGGATTTTCCGACAACTTTGTGTGACCGTGTGTATGCAAGACAAGTTTGAGCCAACATCCGTCGGAAAAAATCCTAGGATTTTGTTGTCGGAATGTCCGAATAAAGTCCGTGGTTGTTTAAGTGTCTTCAATCCTAGATTTTCTCTGGAACCCAAAAAGAAATAGTATCTTTAATGGTGGCTAAACAACAAAGTTTATGCTGTACAGTGCTCACTACCCAACTAGCCACAGATTAGCTAATCGGTGCTTGCGGCAGTAAACCACTCTAGCACATTTAAAGTGCACTTAGCTCACGTTAACAAGGTTTATGCACTGCAGAAATGCACTAGATCATGTCCCCCCCGAATTTTTTGCACAGGTGATTTGATTAGTTTCACTGCCTTAGTAATTACCACAGCTGTTTCATCTGAGGGAAATCCTGAAAACATGACCTGTGGGGGCGCCTTGAGGACTGGAGTTGAGAAAACTGTACTAGATTTTAGTTTTAGGCCCATTCACACTAGGAACTGCATGTTAATCGCACGGGATCGCGGTGTGTGTTCCCTTGCAATTCACATGCAGTTCTATGCAGTGTAATTTCAGCCCATTATTTTGAATGGGCTGAAATTGCAGAGTACTGCACCAAAAGTAGCGCATTCACTACTTTTGAAAACTCACTGCCACCCGATCATCTACATTTGTACCATGCAATCCTGTGTTGTTGTAGACACTCGCTACAGATTGCAAGGGCAGTATGATTTGAATGCGGTACAGGAAACCGGCACAGCAGTCTAGTGTCAATGGGCTTTTATATATTATTATTATTATACATACATATATTTATATAGAGACAATATTTTGTGCAGTGCTTTACAAAATGAAAAGAGACAGTACATTTACAATACAAGAGGGCCCTGCTTATGAGAGCTTACTTTATATTTATGTTGTATCCAGTAAGTCTCTGTGGGGTTGATGGACAAACGTAGCCCATATATTCTCAATGGCATTTGGGGTCCTGTAGTTGTTAGACACAAGGCTTGACTGTGGTACTGGAACACATAGAAAGGTAATATGAACAAGGTTACATAGTTGGTAGGGTTGAAAAAAGACAAAAGTCCATCGAGTCCAACCTGTGTGTGTGTGTGCGCTTTTATGTCAATATTACATTGTATATCCCTGTATGTTGTGGTCATTTAGGTGCCTATCTAATAGTTTTTTAAAATTATCTATGCTCCCTGCTGAAACCACTGCTTGTGGAAGAGAACATTCTTACCATTCTTACTGTAAATACCCTCTATGCAGTTTCTGGTTAAATTGCTTTTCCTCTAATTTTAGTCCGCGAGTCTTTTTAAATGCCCTTTCGAGAAAAAGTTTTATCCCTATTGTGAGGTCACAAGTACGGAATTTGTACATTGAAATCATATCCCCTCTCAAGCGTCTCTTCTCCAGAGAGAATAAGTTCAGTGCTTGCAGCCTTTCCTCATAACTAAGATCCTCCAGACCCTTTATTAGCTTTGTTACCCTTCTTTGTACTCACTTCATTTCCAGTACATCCCTCCTGAGGACTGGTGCCCAGAACTGGACGGCATGCTCACCCTTATTTAAACCAGACTATACCTTGGAAGTGTCCTCTTATTCAGGACTTCTGGAAGGCAGTGATGCTAGATAATAATGCGATTGGTGATTTCTCTGTAGGGCTGGATCTAAAGATACTTCTATTGGGTATTTGAGACTCAGTGGCTCAATCTACCCATAAAAAGCTTTTTGTGTTCTATATGAGTTTCTATGCTAGAAAGGTCATTTTTAAGAACTGGAAGCAATCTGAACCTCCTACGATCACCCAGTGGAATGTACATATTGATTGACATATTGCCCCTTTATAAGCTTACCTATATGGGCCATAAGTGCCTCCAAAAGTTTGGGAAAATCTGGGATGCGTAGGTGACGGCTAGATGCCTAAATATCAAACTCACTGTTATGGTATCTAAATAGTTGGGGTTGGGTAGTCTTGATGTTGCCTCCCCTATCCTGAGGTCTATTTTCTGGTCTCCAGACCTACATAACCCCTTCTTGTTGTCTACCCTTCCTTGGGCTATCCAGTCCTTGAGCAATCACTCCTCTCAGCCTCCTCTCAGCCTCTTCTAAAAGTGAACTGTATGCTAGTAATAATATCTAATCCTGCTCTGGATTTTGTTCAAGTTATAAAGAAAGAATTAAAATAGGGTATATACCTGCCATTTTACATCCATGCTTTCACTGTCTTGGATAGATGATGGATTTGTCTCCAGGAACATGATCACAAAAATTAAAGAGGTAAGAGATCTACCTAGAGGAATATGTGATCATAGTCTAACAATTGTAATCATGTGCCTCAATGCCTGTCTCACCAAATTATCATGCAAATGAAATGCCTTTTAGCTATCCCAAATTCTTATGCCAGACCAATAAAGGATCACATGCAGATGTACTTTCAAGAAAATCTAGAGGAACACAAGAGTACAGTTTAGAGACAGAGAGACAGCATTTTCACCTTTAACTGGAAATGCCTGCACAAAGACCTTCATTGTAGGCCCACGGGTATTATTTTACCGAAAGCTACAGATTTAAAAAATATTTAAAATCACTTTTGAAATGAATACATTAAAGCAGAACTTTAGTCAGAAAAATAAGTCCTGCTAGATCCCTTTAGGCTGGCCCCTTATGTAAGTAAACAGTGTCTTGAAAAAGTATTCATACCCCTTGAAACTTTCCACATTTTGGGATTTTATGTGATACACCAACACAAGGTGGCACATAATTGTGAAGTGGAAGGTAAATGATAAATGGTTTTTAACATATTTTACAAATAAATATCTGAAAAGTGCATTTGTATTCATCCCCACTTTGTAGAACCACATTTCACTGCAAATACAGCTGCAAGTCTTTTTGGAGATGTCTCTACCAGCTTTGCACATCTAGAGAGTGACATTTTTGTCCATTTTCGTTTGCAAAATAGCTCAAGCTCTGTCAGATTGGATGAAGAGCTTCTGTGAACAGCAATTTTCAAGTCTTGCCACAGATTCTCAATTGGATTTAGGTCTGAACTTTGACTGGGCCATTCTAATCTATGAATATGCTTTGATTTAAACCATTCCATTGTAGCTCTGGCTGTATGTTTAGTTATAAGTAAGCACTTAGTATAAGTGTGAAACGCGTCAGCTGTTTTCCTGTACCACTCTGCTGTGGTGTCTTGTATACTTTATGGTCCTGAGTCATAATTAAAGGCATTAGAAATTTCTATCGGAGTGCAGCTGTCCAGAGTTCTTCTGCCCATTTCTATCTGCATATGCATTAGCCAGCACCTGGGGCTCCTGCTTCTCTGGAGGCGAAGGACTCATCTTGGTGGATCTGCCTGAGCAGTAGAGTTGATCTTGTATGTTTAGGGTTGTTGTCCTGCTGGAAGGTGAACCTCTGCCTCAGTCTCAAGTCTATTGCAGACTCTAACAGGTTTTCATATAAGATTGCCCTGTATTTGGCTCCATCCATCTTCACATTAACTCTGACCAGTTTCCCTGTCCCTGCTGAAGAAAAGCATCCCCACAACATGATGCTGCCACCACCGTGTTTCACAGTGGGGATGGTATGTTCAGGGTAATGTGCAGTGTTAGTTTTCCGCCACACATATCGTTTTGCTTTAAGGCCAAAAAGTTTAATTTTGGTCTCATCTGACCAGAGCACCTTTTTCCACATATTTACTGTGTCCCCCACATGGCTTCTCACAAACTGCAAATGGAACTTCTAATGGCTTTCTTTTAACAATGGCTTTCTTCTTGCCATACTTCCATAAAGGCCAGATTTATGGAGTACTCGATTAATAGTTGTCCTGTTGACAGATTCTCCCACCTGAGCTGTGAATCTCTGCAGCTCCTCCAGAGTTACGATGGGCCTCTTGGCTGCTTCTCTGATTAATGTTCTCCTTACCCGGCCTGTCAGTTTAGGTGGACGGCCATGTCTTGGTAGGTTTGTAGTTGTGCCATACTCTTTCCATTTTCAGAGGATGGATTGAACAATGCTTCGATTGTTGAGATGTTCAAAGCTTGGAATATATCTTTTATAACATAACCCTGCTTTAAACTTCTCCACAACTTTATTCCTGACCTGGCTTGTGTGTTCTTTTGCTTTCATGATGCTGTTTGTTCCCTAAGGTTCTCTAACAAACCTCCGAGGGCTTCACAAAACAGCTGTATTTATATATGAGATTCAATCACACACAGGTAGACTCTATTTACTAATTAGGTGAAAATCCATTAATACACTGTCTCACCCCACTCTGCACATGCTCAGTTGCTCTCTTTTTTTTCAGCACTGTGCTGAATTTGTAGAGATTGATCGATTGAACGATTAAAGCGGAACTAAACTCATCAATTTCACGGTTTCAAAAAACAGTTTCATTCCTGGCATGCCAGGAATGCTGACTGTCACATTTGCTTGTGTTCTTAACCAAACTGTGAAACCATCAAATGGCTGGTGTCATAACTGATCACATGTGCAGCACCATGGCAGTTTGAGGTCAAACAGATGGCAGCTTCCTTGGCTGAAAAAGATAGGAGGGTTTAGTTCTGTTTTAACCGCTGCTCAGGGCTCTGGGCTGCATATTACAGTGCACGCTAATTTTAGCTGAATAACTATTTATGTGGAATGTATGTTCCTTGCTTAAAAACATAATTTTTATCAATTGTTATGAGTGAAGTTCCACTTTAAAAATAAACTAAACCCATTAATTGAACGGTTTCAAAAAACATTTACATTTAAGGCATGCAGGAAAACTGTCACATTTGCTTGTGCTCTCAAACTAACTGTCAAACCATCAAATGGAGAGCAGCAGCTTTCATGTAACTGTCTTTTGTTGGCTTGTTTTTATGCTTGGTTTTATGTGTTTACACATTAAATTCTGGAATTTACTGCACTATGAGAGTCTTTATTTGCCCCTCATGATATGTATTATATTGGAATGCCTGATACAGATGAGAGAATCAAGGGTGCATATCCGAGATCGGCTAGTGTTTGTGAGATCCACTTGTCAGATGTTGTTACTCCATTTGTGTCCTGGCTGTCAGAAGGAAAGGAGAAGTGCTTTGATACAGCCCCCCGGTTTATTCATGCTGAGCACAAGATAGCTCGGTGTGTGAGGTTTCTTCTCTGGTAAGCATCTTAATTATCGGTGATGGGCCTGCACATGGAGATCACTGCTGTATTGTGTAGAAGCACATGGGTGCTACACTTGGACTTTATTAGACAAGTTACAGAAATTTGAACTTTTACACAAATAATGTCTTTTTTATATCTTTTTTAATATATTATTTATGCTAAAACTGTGGAAGCACTGCATTGTATTTATTGTTCAACAACTAACTTACTGGCAGGATCACCAGGTGGAAATAAAGGAAAGAAAGCCTAAAAAAAGAAAACTAATGCAGCCATCATAGCTAAGAATTGGTAAGCTGCAGTATCATAAATATTTGCTTTAGGGTTTAAAACCGCTTTAACCACTTAAGCCCCAGACCATTTGGCTGGCCAAAGACCAGAGCACTTTTTGCGATACGGCACTGCGTCGCTTTAACTGACAATTGCGCGATCGTGCGACGTGGCTCCCAAACAAAATTGACGTCCTTTTTTCCCCACAAATAGAGCTTTCTTTTGGTGGTATTTGATCACCTCTGTGGTTTTTATTTTTTGCGTTATAAACAAAAAAATAGCAACAATTTTGAACAAAATGCTTTATTTTTTACTTTTTCCTATAATAAATATCCCCCAAAAATATATAAAAAGACATTTTTTTTCCTCAGTTTAGGCCGATATGTATTCTTCTACATATTTTTGGTAAAAAAAAAAAAATCGCAATAAGCATTTAATAATTGGTTTGTGCAAAAGTTATAGCGTCTACAAAATAGGGGATAGTTTTATGGCATTTTCATTAATATTTTTTTTTTTTACTAGTAATGGCGGCGATCAGCAATTTTTATCATGACTGCGACATTATGGCGGACACATCGGACACTTTTGGCGCTATTTTGGGACCATTCACATTTATACAGCGATCAGTGTGATTAAAAATGCATCGATTACTGTGTAACTGGCAGTGAAGGGGTTAACACTAGGTGACGCTGTAGGGGTTAAGTGTGTCCTAGGGAGTGATTCTAACTGTGGGGGGGATGGGCTATGTGTGACAAGACACTGATCACCGCTCCCGATTACAGGGAGCTGTGATCAGTGTCATTATGTAGAACGGGGAAACGCTTGTTTACATTAGCATTTCCCCATTCTTCCTCTCTGTGAGACGATCACGGGTATCCCTACGGACATCGAGTCCGCAGGACCCGCGAACACACTCACGGAGCTGGCGGCAGGCGCACATGCATGCCATGACGTGGCGGCAAATACGCCCATTTGCCTGTCCGTGCCATTGTGTCGACGTATATATACATGCGGTGGTCAGCAAGTCTTTAAAGTGGATGTAAACCCTCACATATACCCAGTAAAGTGAACAGCCTCAGATGATACACAGAGATTAAACAAATCTCCCTACATACGTTTTACATGTATATCTGCTGTCTTCAGCTTTATATACTGTTTAGAAAGTGCACATCGGGTTACAGATTTTCACTTTCTCATTCTGCAGTAGCAGTGTAGTATTGGATTACACTGGGAGACAGCTGATTGGAGGAAAGGTACACACCCCCCTCCAGATAGACTTTCAGAGCTGTGCTGTAAGTAGAGCAGCTTTCTGCTAATCTATTTACAGCACCCACCCTGACACAAAATTCAGGCTGGCTGTGTCGGTGAACTTGTCAGATGTTATCATGCTGATAACAGAAGAACGGAGCAGGAGAAAGCCACGGGACTTAGTGCTTTGAAGTGAGATAAGAAAACACTGCAGATATATGTGCTTAGCTCAAATTTCATAAATCGGGTTTACATCCACTTTAAAGGGTAGGTTCATGTTTACACACATCTGTGTCAGGAAGGAGAGCAGGAACTCTCCCTGATTTCTTCTGCAACTAATGAACCCTGAAGTGACAAGCATTTTGTGACTTAGGTTTAGAGCTGTTATTTTCTGAGTGCTGTGGCCAGGAAAACAGCTATTTGATTTGTGGCAGTGAAGGGCGGTTCTAATAGATTTCTGACCATTTTCATAAAAAGAACATGGTACCTGCCCATGCTATTACATAGGAGGCTTGTTAGCCCCCTTGTGATAGCAATAAAGTTGAATGAAAAAGTTAAAAAAAAGCTAGGTTATAGTAAAAGTATCTCACAAAAGTGAGTACACCCCTCATATTTTTGTAAATATTTTATTATATCTTTTCATGTGACAACACTGAAGAAATGACACTTTGTTACAATGTAATGTAGTGAGTGTACAGCTTGTATAACAGTGTAAATTTGCTGTCCTCTCAAAATAACTCAACACAAAAGTGAGTACACCCCTAAGTGAAAATGTCCAAATTGGGCTCAATAAAACCAGAATAAGTTGCTATGGCTCTTCTCTGTTCTAACTGTTTAATATTTCTGTAACATCAAGAGCCTCAACTTAGGCCACCTATGCTGCTCTTCTTATCTCTGTGACTTAAACTGCTCATAGATGGTGAGAAGCAGAGGATAAGTAAAATTAATACAGTAGAATGTGGAACTACATTAGCAGGAATATGTGGTCACACTGGAAGCCTTATTTTCCTTGGGGTCCTGGTTACAGTTTTGACCACTGTAAACTTTGACACCACCGATATAGCTTAGGAGATGCAGATATATAAAAACCTTTTTTCCATTCGTTCGGCATGACAATTTATTAACTCTGGATGGCTTTAGTGTTACATTTAACAGACTAAAAGCAAGGTCAATGACCTAACAAGAGCCAGAAGCAAAGTCACTACCAGCATGTCACACAATTGATTAAAACACAGCTTGCTTCTGTGCAGATATAACCATGGAACTGATATATCTCTATTAGATTCCAGGCTAATGATACCATCACTTGTGCCGTGATTTGATGCATGTTGATATTTCTTTCTTGTACCGCAGTTTCTGCTAAATAATTTTCCTCTTTGATCACATTGCGAACTGAAGATCCATCCCAGCATGTAACTTCAGTGATGATCGGCTTTGTTTGCATGAAGTAAAAACCAGCACAGCAGGCATAATATGAAAGCAGAGAATTTTCTGATGGTGTTGGGATGTCTGGCAGGGACAGGATGAAGTATGCACCAACTTACAGGGAAATGGTCCTTGAATACACAAATGCTGAGTCACAGCAAAGGAACCAATTCCTACACAAGCTGGTATATTTCGCAGGTAGTCAAACCTGCATAAAAACAACATTTTGCAGAGGACCTCTTGCTAGGTCGTGGAAAAGAAAGCAATGATAGGCTGTCTTGCTTTAATTCTTCTTAAGTGTAGCATCCAATCAAATTTTGGCTCAGGTGAACTATAAGGTGATTTTCTTTTTTTTTTTCTTTTTTTTTGGTCCTATGGATTTGACTATAGTATGCACATTCTAATAACACTTTGATCTGCCACTCTGAATAAGGCTCTTGTGTGTTATATTCAGATTTAAAAAACACACATGTATTCCAAGCGCTATAGCCAGAGTCCCATAGGTACATGTAAGTGAAATTGTAAAGGAGTAGCACAGTGATGATGGAAACAGTTTAAAACACACATACAGTGCCTTGAAAAGTATTCATACCTCTTGAAATGTTCTACATTTTGTCATGTTACAACCAAAAATGTAAATTTATTTTATTGGAATTTTATGTGATAGACCAACACAAAGTGGCACATAATTGTGAATTGGAAGGAAAATGATAAATGGTTTTCCAAACTTTTTACAAATAAATATGTGAAAAGTGTGACGTACATTTGTATTCAGCCCCAGTCCATACTTTGTAGAACCACCTTTCGCTGCAATTACAGCTGCAAGTCTTTTTGGGGATGTCTCTGCCAGCTTTGCACATCTAGAGAGTGACATTTTTGCCTATTCTTCTTTGCAAAATAGCTCAAGTTCTGTCAGATTGGATGGAAAGCGTCTGTGAACAGCAATTTTCAAGTCTTGCCACAGATTCTCAATTGGATTCAGGTCTGGACTTTGACGGGGCCATTCTTATGCCCCATACACACGGTCGGATTTTCCGATGGAAAATGTCCGATCGGAGCGTGTTGTCGGAAATTCCGACCGTGTGTGGGCGCCATCGGACATTTTTCATCGGATTTTCCGACACACAAAGTTGGACAGCAGGAGATAAAATTTTCCGACAACAAAATCCAATCGCGTCAATTCCGACCGTGTGTGGCCTGTTCCGACGCACAAAGTGCCACGCATGCTCAGAAGAAATTCCGACACGGGACAGCTCGTTCTGGTAAACTTAGCGTTCGTAATGGATAAAGCACTTTCGTCACGCTGCAATGTAAAAAATGGTTTAATACAGCGCACTCTCTTCTTCTTTATAATGTGACAAGAATTAAGTCGTTTTGATGCTCATATTCACACACACTTCTCACAAACTTTTTTCGTTACTATTTATCGGGATTCCCTCAATATATTTTGATTTCTCACATCTGACGACATATTTTTTTTTTATTTTTTTTTTACTTTAATGTAGAATCTTTTTTTGTGTTTCTCTTTTTATTTTTTTATTTTTTTTGGTGATTTTGATTTGTACTCCCGAAAATGTTTGTGTGTTTTTTGTGACAAGTTCCCACAACACCACTAATATGTTGTTCTATTTAATCTGTAGGAGGAGATTGTTTGGTGTTGTTGTCCCTTGTTAATTTCACATTGTACTTTAGAAATGTACCTGAATACTCACCAACAAACTGTCCTTTTTGGATGAAAACACACACAGGAGAGTAGAATTTACCTAAAAATATTTTATTAAGGGGTCACAACTATAAACAAAGAGGGAGGCAACGCTGGAGAAACTGCAGAAGTGGGCGAAGCCTTGGACCCCCAGGGCAGACATCAATTATTTAAAAGCAAAATTGGTGGCCTGAGGAGTCCATATCTAAGGGAGGGCAGTGTGGTCCAGAAGTCCCAGAGATCCGGAAAGCAGCAGATGACATCTGTGTCCCCAGGCTGTGGTCATACGAGAGACTGCAGCTTCTGTCAGACCAGACTGAACCCAGGGCAATCACTCTCAGGTCTTCTTTCCACGCTTCCTTCCAGGCTTTGGCTGTGGTGGTGGAGTTGTGGCAGCAGGAGGAGGAGGAGGAGGAGGAGGAGGAGGATCGTCCCTCTCCATGACATCCGTCTTGTGTGTCAGTTCCCCACTCTCCCCCTTACGAAAGACTTTATAAATCAGGTCCTCAGAGATCTTGCGTTGACCCTCCTGCATGCCCAGCAATTTGGTGGCAGCCATGCAGGCAAAGGCCTCTGCAGGACTGGGGAAGGCTCTGAGGGACGCCGAAGCCTCCTGGATCAGTCTGTACACTGAATCCTGCACAGGACTGGGAGTGGCCTTCCTGGCCCTTTTATATGGCAGGCGGAGGGGAGGGACCTGAGACTCAGTCAGGCTGCGACTTGTCCCAGGCTTCTCTTGGCTGACACTTAGCCCCGCCTCCTCCTGGCTGCCACTAATCCCCGCCTCCTCCTGGCTGCCACTAATCCCCGCCTCCTCCTGACTGCCACATTCCACAGCCTCCTCCTGGCTGAGGTCTTCCTGTGTATGAAAAAGGGACATAGTTTTAGTATTGTTTTCATCAATCACACACAATTTTCACCTCCTGACTGCTGCAAATTGAATGTTAACAAATATAACAGACTATCCTTCTGAGCCCAGCAGTTTTCATTCTTGTCCCAATTTTGGGTGCCCACTACTGTGTATTGATATGTAAAACACTTTATGAAATCAGCAAATAGTGATCAATAATAACATCTAGTAAACAGCTGGGCTCCTCCACTTCTTCCTGGCTGGAAGGCACAGGTTGGACATCGGAAGCCTCAGCTGGGATGGAAGGAAGCGTGGAAGGAAGAGTGGAGAGGGATTCCCTGACTTCAGTGTGGTCTGACAGAAATCGCAGTCTCTCATAGTACCACAGCCTGGGGACATAAACGTCATCTGCTGCAGCTCCGGACCTCTGGGAATCTGTGACCTTCTTGCGCTCCCTAAGATATGTGCTCCTCAGGCCCCCAATTTTAGCTTTTAAATAAGGGATGGTTGCTGTGGGGTCCACCGGCTTCACCAACTTCAGCAGTTTCTCCAGCGCTGCCTGCCTCTTCTGTTTGTGGTTATAGTGGGGGTGTCTCACTTGCCACAGACAGGGCAGCTCCCTGTACTTGTCTATGAACAGGGGCAGGAAATTATGGTCGTTGAACCCATCCATTTTCTCTGCAAGACACAACACAAGACAAACCCTAATGTCAGGCCAAACTCCCCTAATCTTGTTACAATATAGGCTTCAATTTCGAAGCAGTATAGGCCCAAGTTTAGATCCTACCTTCGTTAGCACGATCGGCGTCTCCGATGCTCCTTCCTCCGCTCACAGATCGTACGTAAGACGCGCGCGTTACGATTTATACACACTGCGCATGCGTATAACTCCGCCCGCCCCTGACGTTCTTTCTATTCTATTCCCCGCCCCTTTTCGTTTGGCGCAGTGGAGGAAGAGCACATGGCGGAGAGACAGCAGGATAGTGCTAAGTACAGCAACGAGGAGGAGGAGGAGGAAAGGCCGGAGCCTGAAACGTCCCAATCCAGAAGGAGATTAAAGGACTCAAATATGTCCTTTGGGGAGATGTTGGAGATGGTGGACATCCTGAAGAAGGCCGACTATGATGGAAAGTATGGGCCTTACCCCAACCACAATGTCCGAAAGGCCAAGATCATGGCGAAAGTGGTCAGGAGTCTGCACCGGAAATTCGGGGTACGATGATCGAAAGATGAGCTCAGGAAGCGGTGGTCGGACCTGAAATTACGAGAACATGAGCAGTACAGAAAGATCCGGAGAGTGCTGCAAAAAAGTAAGTAGTTGTGCTGTGTTCCTATTGTTCTTGTGTTTATTACGTTCGTGCTGCTCCATGTGCTTTTAGGAACTGTTGTACAGTTTAAAATGGCAACTTTCATGTTCATGGGCACATTATTCGTTCGGATCACACATTTTTTGTTGCAAATATAAAATGCCATTGTTTAGCCCATATGCATTTGGCCACCATTTTGAGGCCCTATACTTGTCTTCAAAGAATTGGGTTGTGTAGATGGCTTTGTTACTAGAATGAAATTCAAACTAGATTGTGTGTAAGGAGAGGACACTGAGCAGCTGTTTTCACATCTGGACACTGGAGCACTAGTGTGGGACCCCAGAACACCCTTTTTATTAAGGGGCCCACACAGGTGCTCCAGTGTATACTATAGGGGGGTCTCCATCTGTGAAGCTTGTACAAAACAGGTAAAGTATTGCAGGTTGACAAAGGACACTAAAAAAGCTACATCTTGGAACTCTGCTAAAATAGACAATTGTACCCCACTTCCAAGCAATGTTTCATCTTTATAGTTCTGCCATCAAATATCTGTGTGCTAATTATACCATTTTTGTTTTACATAGGGGAGAAAAGACTCGGAGGACACCCCTCATCCGAGGAGACCAGAGCCCCCCCCCCCCTCTGGAAGAAGGGAAAATACCAACACAAGCTGAGCAGGAGGATGAAGACGTGGTGGAACTAGTCACCACAACAGGTGAGTGTCTGCAACCACAGGCTCAGATAAGAGATGGATGGCGGCATTTTTTTTAGACCTAATTTATTTTGGGTTTCCTCTCTTTTTAGGTGATCGTGAGGTTGTGGATGAAGATCCTTTCACATTCGAAAGTGCCCAGATCCTGATCGGGGAGATCATGGGGTGTAATTTACAATTGGAAAACATCCAGCAAAACATCAATGGTGTTATTCCAAAATATAAAAACATCATTGATGTTTTGGGGCGAGTTTAAAGCCCCTCAAAATCACTTTCTTCTTTTGTCTGCTACAATGTGCGAAATGTTTTTGTGATTTTTCCCAAAGCCAAAATTGGAAGATGCACACAGTGTGCCAACATGTGCTATCTGCCATCACGGGAGATCAATGGACGCGTTTTGGGGGTGCAACCCCTTCCTCAATAATAAAGTAGCGGTGAGGAATGGCTTTCTCCCCCAAAACACATCCCTTGATCCCCCGTGATGGCAGATAGCACATGTTGACATTGTGAAATTTGTGTGCATCTTCCAAATTTGGCTTTTCCAGGGGTGATTTCCCTCCATCTGAATGCAATATCAAACCCAGTTCCTAAATACTCATGTCTGATATTGCCTTCAAGTTCTACCAAATGTGAACTTTGTAAGATCAAGATTTGTGTCTTTCTTGTGGGTTTTACACAGGCCTGTTTTCTATAAAATGCACATTTTGATTTTGGATAATGACACCACAAAAATTGTTATACAACAAACATGTTGGTTTGTCAGAAAAACCTTTGGTAAATGCACATGTGATTGTGCTGGTATTAAAAAGATTCTTCATCAAGAATGTGTGGATTATTGTCTCACGCTACAACACTTTTGGGGTGATGTAATTGTTGTTTTATGAGAAAATGGGGGTAATTTCCTAAGGGCAAATCCACTTTGCACTACAAGTGCAGTTTCAGTGCAGTTGCAAGTGCACTTGTAGTGAAAAGTGTCTTTGCATTTAGTAAATAACAGCCAACAGTGCTTTGTAAGGTTACACAATCACGACATTTTCTGGACTCCACACATTTCTGTCAGGGTCAGCTCAAACAAACACAAGCAGTAAATGTCCACACAGAAGAGCCTGGGGGGAGATGCCTGTCAAGAACTTGAGGTCCTGCAGGCTTCTCCCTGTGGCCAAATACCGCAAGGTAGCGACCAACCTCTGCTCCGGAGTGATGGCTTGCCTCATGCAGGTATCCTGCCTGCTGATATAGGGGGTCAGCGAAGCCAACAAACGGTGAAATACGGGGTCCGTCATCCTGAGAAAGTTCCTGAAATCATCAGGATTATTCTCACGGATCTCACGGAGCAAAGGCATATGACAGAACTGGTCACGCTGAAGCAACCAATTCTTGGTCCATGAACTCCTCCCCACCCTGTTCATGGACTGGACTTGTGTCAAGGTCAGGACCCCAACACCAAGCCCCCGCACAGCACGAACTGTACGAGGAGTACGCATACGAAACATGGCTAGAAAACGGTTGGCTGCTCAGAACGAAGTAACAGAACGCACTGAAGAACAGCAAGGCCTGTGAAGAGCGACCTGAAAAACAGCAACGAGCGGACAAGATCGCACAGAAAACTCCGATACGAACTGACTGCACGCACTGAAGAGCAGATACAAACCCACAAGCACAAACTGAACGGCAGAAAACGATCTGAAAGCCACGAGTCTGAAAAAGCGCGAATCGTCTCTCACCAAACTTTTACTAACACGAGATTAGCAAAAGGAGCCCAAAGGGTGCCGCGCTTGGTTCTGAACCGGCCTTTTCTAGTCTCGTCGTACGTGCTTGACGTCACCGCGTTCTTGGCGATCGGAAATTCCGACAACTTTGTGCGACCGTGTGTAGGCAAAACAAGTTTGAGCCAACATCCGTAGGAAAAAATCAGAGGATTTTGTTGTCGGAATGTCCGATCAATGTCCGACCGTGTGTACGGGGCATTACACATGAATATGCTTTGATAGAAACCATTCCATTGTAGCTCTGGCTGTATGTTTAGGATCGTTGTCCTACTGAAAGGTGGAAAATGTCAAGGGGTATGAATACTTTTTCAAGGCACTGTATGTAAACCAAGCACTAAGGGCATATATCTGTAAGTACATATGAGTTGGATTGCTGAGGAATTGCCCCAGGCTGCTGTCACGGTGCACTTGGAGTGGTGGTGAGAGAAATGTAGACAGTCAAACAGGACAATGCTCAGGGCTAGCTGTGTAAATGACCAAATTGTGGTTTTTACCAATGGTTTAAATAAAGTAGATCCTGGATGTGGAAGAAGTCTAATGTTAGCGAAAACTAAGACTTGGTCATTTGCACAGATAGCCTGAGCGCCGTCCTGTTTGACTGTCTACATTTACTGTATATTCAGATTACCAGCTTCCAATACAGTAAGGTTCTAGGTACAATGCATTGTGTAGGGTACACAAACAATAACTAAATGTACAGCTAAACTAAAAAAATAAATAAAAAATTTACCTATGGGGAAGGTAATTTCCAGAGTAAAATGATAATAAAATTCAACAAATACATCATTCCTTGGCATAGCACAGTACAGAGATGCTAACAGCTGAGTTCAATAAAAACTTGGACTATGGATAAGGTGCCGTGCAGCGTACTAAGAGGCTGACAGAAAAATCCAATAAACAATTTTGGAATTAAAGTCAGAATAATGACTCCTTTCCGAATCCTAACCTGAATTAGTGAATTGCTGTGAGGAGGAGTGCTTGTTAAGTTTCTAACTGACAAGTCTTGCTATTCCATAGCAAGATTTATTAGCCATAGTCGACACACATTTAGGAAACCTGCCATGCCCTTGCATTTCAGCAGGTCACAACATTTTAGTAATCTTATTATGAATTTACCCAAACTGGTGCTGAAAGACGGCAAGAATGTTGAGTTTGTACAAGCATTTTAAGGATAACATGATGTGCAGGCAACATGAACAAATCTCATATTCCAAGGAAGGAGCAGTATGTATGTGGTCAGTAGATATCTCTATTTACAGTTGTTACATGTACAATACTTTCTTTGCGCTCTACAAATTAGTTGAAGTTCCTGTTCCTATAACAGTATGATATCCTTATTCTGGGTAATAGGCTTCAAGACAGGAATATATGGGAAGGTGGTCCTCAGGCAAGGAGTAAGTTACACAAGATGGTGGCGTGTTTCCTTATAGACAGGTATGTGACTATCCCATCTAGAGAAGTAGCAGGGTGGGAACTGGGACAGCTTGGCATGAAGCGCTGTCCACTCAACGCCCCCATACATACTTGCTGCCAATCGGGAGGACTTACCTGCAGCTAGAAAGTGTGTTTTACACATTCACTGTGTGTGAACAAAAGGGCAGCATATTTTCTATACTTGAGCGCCGACAGATTATATACAGTTAGTATCTCCTATGATAGACAGAACAGTGGTTCAATGGCGGCCCAGGAGACGGGACTTCCTATTACAGAGGCCCCCAAGTAAACAGGAGATTCTCACTGACAGCACTCGTCCTGCGCCCCTCCCTGTCCCCTCCGAGGCAGCTAAAATTGAAGTATCGGCGTATAACACGCACACACTATTTGCACCCGATTTTCAGAGTGAAAAAGTGCGTTATATACCAATAAATACAGTAACTAACAGGAAAAACAAACAACCCATATTAGAGAAAGACTGCTTGTGGAACATGATTTAAATGTAGCAAACAATATTAAAAGTGTGCTGTGGCTGAGGCAAAAACCCTCAGTCAGGGGATAACTGGCACCATATAGACTGTGAATTCAGGATCTGACACTCATAGGCTACATAATCAGGCTGAGTACAAAAGTACAAGAGATCATCTAAACCGCAATAGAGAGCTGCACATACATAGAACTGCTATAGGTGTGCCTCAACACAGTATTGCAGACTATGCTGTATGTGCTGCAAAAGATGCATAGGGGGAGATTTACTAAAACTGGGGTACACAGAATATGGTGCAGCTGTGCATAGTATCCAATAAGGATGGGCTCAACCGCACGTGCAGAGCCCGCCAAGAAGTCGGCACTGCACATTGCTAATCTCAGGCAGTGAGACATTTCCCAATCCACGACTGCAGAGATCGGGAAATGTCTCACTGCCTGTGATTAGCGCTGTGCAGTCCTGACTTCCTGGCGGGGTCTTGCATATGTGGTTGCGAACATGCCTGAGCTCATCCTTAGTAATCAATCAGCATCTAACTTCAGCTTGTTCAAGAAAGCATTGACAATAGAACCTAGAAGCTGATTGGCTACCATGCACAGCTGCACCAGATTCTGTGCCCCCCAGTTTTAGTAAATCCCCCCAAAGTGCCTTAAATTTAAGAATATGGGACACTTTGAAAAAATCTGCTGTACTTCTACTGCTAGACAGGTTCGCGAAGTTACTTCCCCTGAGATTATCATCTTAAATGTAGATAAATATGATGCTTCCATTTCAGACAAATTTATGCACTAACTGTTATTGATGCTTCTGCTAACAAGGGCTACTCCATTATCCTGACTGATACAGGATCTACTGTCTCAATACTGCACAAGGGAGTCTACCTAAACTATTATACAAATGAGCCACTTATTACACTCACTCTGAAACTGATTCGTTATCTAAGATACCCTATTCCTGTGATTGGTTGCCTGTTAGTGACTTTAAAATTTGAATCAACCAGTGTACACATATGAAAGCACTGTTATACTAGGTAGGGATTTTATTTTGCTGCAATTAATTACAACAGCTCCAGTTATCCCTATGTTACCAGTGCCTACGGCTCCACCACTCAGTGACAGCTCACTGGGTTGTGCAAAGAACTTTGTACACAAAATTAAAGTTCAATTAAATGTGAAACTAGTGTTTTAGAAATTGAGATGCTTACTCTTCCTGTAAGAAAAGCGGTTTCCCAAGAAATTACTAGATCAAGCTTGTCTTGCATACACAGTACAATTAAAACCAAAGGTGTGTGCAGCCTATTGCATTAGGGTGTGTACCCCTAAACTCAAATGCACATGCCTTTCTCTGCAGCCTCAGCTGCACTGGACAGTAAATGAATGGGAAGTGCCCTGTGCTGAACGGCTTCCTGTTCATTCACAAACTGGAGCATAGTAAACAGTGAGTGAGTGTGCTCACTGTGTTCATGTAGAAAAGGAAAGGGCTGGAAAATGACATTGATTAGCCCCTTCCCCCACTCTCCATCCTGAAACATCACCCACATCATCCGGAGGGAGTGGAGAGGAGGGAAGCCAGCAGCACTGCGGTGGGGGTCGCACAACACAGGGGAAGCCCGGACACAAGGGGGAATCGGCACCACACAGAGTGATTAGGGTGTGCCCAGACACACCCCCTGCACACACCTGTGAGTACAACAAATGCACATACTATAGAGCAGATGGCCAGGCTCAGAAAATAAACTTCCCACATATTACTATTATTATTATACAGATATGACTTGATTTCTCCATCCACAAAACACAAAGTGGACAGAGAATTCTCCACTGCCATTGGTTTATTCAGCAGCCCAGGCACCCACAGCTGCCTAAATTTAATGGCACTGCTGAACAGTGTCTGCATTTCATAGAGTGCAGTTACTGTTAGGTCAATACCCTGTTAGGTCAGTTCCAGGATCGGCGGCTATCTTAGTAAGTGTCATTCCTTAGCTGTTGGTTTGCATATGGATATGATGGAAAGCTGTGTAATACACCTTTATTAGATGGCTGGATTTTTGTTTTTGAAAAAATACTACACTATATATTACTCTTTGTGGCTCCGTGTGGTGAATGCTCCTCCTATGCATAATTATATGGTGGCGCTGGCCCCCTGTTGGAGAGGAGTGGTATAGCAAGGGCTTGTCGTTCACACTGTGAAGTTTCTTTACCTGTTTATGTGCTATTTGCTGCCTCTTTATGCAGCCCAGGATCTGGTGAGTGTATTACGGTGTTTGTGTTTCACTCACACATGGTGATGCATTTTATTCCATTGGTGGAAGACTAAAAATGCTTACAACTGGCAAGCGGATTATTTCTTGATGAAGACACCTCTTAAAGAGGACTGGTAATCTTTGCACTTTACTTTGTGTTCTCACAGTCTTAGCACTTTCATTTTGTGGACTATTTTTATGGAACCTGTTACCTCATATTTTGCACTTTATTCTTTCTTCTGCACATATGTGTAGTGGTGCCCCCGTAAGGGCTGCTGAAAGTTCTGGCCCACCTGTCACCCTGCCCAGCCTGGTATTCACTTCCCAATCACCTTCGAGACAATGAACAGTCCATGTGCTTGTTTTCTGTATTTTTATTGAGGGATTTGAACTTGGAAAGTGATGGGAATATATGGGATGCCCAGCAGAACAAGCAATTGGTTGAATATCTATCTGTTGGGACAACTATACACACTTGGCTACTCCAGTCTCCTCCACCTCTCCTCTCTTGCTTGCAGACTGTTTCTCTCTCTCTCTCTCTCTCTCTCTCTCTCTCTCTCTCTCTCAACACTTATCTCCAGGCACAGCTAGCACATAGTTAGGCCCAACTCTGACTCCGTCAGGCCTCCGCAACTGTCTTTGCAGGCAGGGACCCAGGCCCCTTTTAGTGTAGCAAAAATAGAATAGAAAATCTTTAGTGCTAGCTGTCCTAAGGTGGACTACTGAAATAAATATATACGCTGCGCTTTCAAATATACTCTTTACATTATATATATGTGATAACCACACACCGTGATACATCCAGTAACTAGTGACTGTAAAAAGTGACAATAGTGCAACAAATAGTTATAAATACTTAAAAATGAACATATAAATGAAAATAAATAATCACACTAGTAAAATGTGCTATAACGTGCAACCATATGGTGATTGGTTGTATCAAAATTATCCTTCATAAAATCATATAGTGTTCATAAAATCATATAGTGTTCATAAAAATATATAATGGACTCAATCCACTAAAACATATAGATGAATAAAACGTGCTTCTTTGTGCATATGTGTCATCCAATTATTTCAATTCAAAAGTGCTTCTAAAGTCCATGCGATTTGGAAACTGCTGTGTAGATAATCCAAAACAAGCCGCAGTGATCCATGCGATTTGGAAATTGCTGTGTAGATAACCCAAAGCAAGCCACAGTGATCACACTCAGGTGCTCCCCCCTAGGTATTAAACGCTCACCTCTGAGCGTGTGACTTTGCACTTAAGCTTAGTCAATACATGCCTGTGAACCACCTCTGGGGCTCTGCAGTTTTAACCAGACTCCTGGACCTGTCAGCACTATACCTCGGTTGAGTCAAAAAGGACTGGATGGTGTAATAACGTTTTAACAGTTTATTAATCACATAAAACCCCCCTATGGGGTATTCACATAGTATAGGCACGTCAGTGCGCCACTTTGCATCAGGCAAACAGCATGTAAAGATACTGGATTGATATTGGGATGGTATGGGGTTCTTTCCTGACTGGTCACCTGCTGAACGTCTGTCCTGTCCCCTCCCCAACGCGTATCGATACAGGGAACTTCCGAATCTACTTCAGGGAGAAAATATATCACTATATTTTCCCCCTGAAAAATTTCCCTTTTATTCATGTTCTGATGACAACTCAAAATTTGGGATTAGCTCTTTTCTTTCACTTTTAGTGACAACAGTCACCAGGTCAGATAGAGAGGGTGAATTTCCCTAATAGGGACACAGACAGCAATAAAAACCCGACAATTGTTCTAATTCTTCTCTATTTAAACATAATGTTTGAATGAGTAATGCAAGCAATGTTGTCCTCAGCAAAAGGGCAGTTGTGCAGCTTATTTTGACTTGTAACATTGAGCAGAACATTTTTAAAGGGGAAGTAAATTCACAAGTTCCTTTTTACTCACCCTTATCACTAATCATGTGTGTACACATTATAAAAGAAAAGACTAGCATTTTCTTCTTTAATTCTACAGCCCTACTCCAAATTAAAGTACAATCCTTGGATATGTTGCAGTGCTGGACATGTACCAAATAATGTGATTGCTTTTGTATGGACTGAAATATATATGGAGTTTTCAGGGGGCAGCTTTTCTTACAAGTTCATTTGTTTTATGACAATTCAGAAGGACCTCAAGGCCAGAATAATTCTGTGCTCAAGGCTAGCAAGAACTTATGCAAGTGTTCTTGTTTCACACTTTATAAAAGACATTGGTGCTGATGCATAAAAGCTGGTGAAAGGTTTCATCTTTCATTTAGAGCGGTAAGGGATGTGTTCGGTGGATGCAAATGACTGGTCCATCAGTAAGATTTTCAGGTTTTCAGATTTTCTTGTACCAGCTTTTATATAACATTCCCATTATGTATTATAATATTCAGAAACTGTATTAACAATAGTCAGGTGATTGAGGGGTAACTATGTGCTGCAGAATATTGCCCAGCTGCAGGTACCCCATTTTACTGTTCTACCCCTCATCACCTCCTCCTGTGCTCAGCTCCATGACTTCTTCAGAGTCTCTCCGTTCTTCTGGAAGACCCTAATTCTCTCCATCAATCTCCTTCCACTCCTTTAGAGGTTCCTTGAAAACTCACCTTATCAGGGAAGCCTATCCTGCCTCCACCTAAAAACTGTTTTTTTTCTTTCTCTATCACTTGCCTCCCCCCTTTATATTGTTAGATCTCACAAACACAAAAACACTGGGCAAACTGTTGGTGCTATATAAACCCTGTATTATATTAATAATAATCATACCTATTTTTTCTTACTTTACAGGTCAATTGCCCATCCTGTCTGTGGATTTATGGTAAGCATTTTTTTATATGTCTTATATAAGTATTTACAGCATTTAACATTAAAGTCCAACTAAAGCAAGAAATTCCATTTTGGAGAAATTTACAGAGAATTAGGACTCCATTACTTTCTAATACACTTTAGGCGGTGTACACAGTATCTAATACAGTGTGTACGGTTTCTACTACACTTCTAGTGGTGTACGCAGTATACAATACAGTGCAGCCGTTGTACAGTTTCTAATACAGTGCAGGCAGTATACACAGTATCTAATACAGTGTGTACACTTTCTACTACACTTCTGGTGGTGTACACAGTATACAATACAGTGCAGCTGTTGTACATTTTCTAATACACTTCAGGCGGTGTACACAGTATCTAATACAATGTAGTGTGGTGTTGTAAAACAAAAAATACATCATGTCCGGAAGGCCACCAAGTAGGGTTGTCCCGATACCACTTTTTTAGGACCGAGTACAAGTACCGATACTTTTTTTCAAGTACTCGCCGATACCGATTACCGATACTTTTTTTCAAGTACTCGCCGATACCGATTACCGATACTTTTTTTTTAATGTCACGTGACAGTGTTTTTTTTTTCATTTATTTTTTTTTTTTTTAACAGTGCTTGCTTTTTTTTGGGGGGGGGGGGGGTGAACGTTGTATGTGTGTGTTATTTTTTTTTTTTTTACAATTTTTATTTTTTACAATAATATTTCTTTTATTCTTTATTGTTTTTTTTTTAATCAGCCCTTTTGGGGGGCTTTGGTGAGATATCAGGGGTCTTAACAGACCTCTGATATCTCCCCCTTGAGACAGAGAAAGAGACAGAGGATAGAGAATCCCCAGTCCCTTTCTCTGCAGCGTCAGCTGCACTGACAATGAATGGAGAGAAGACCGCAGCTTCTCTCCATTCATAAACTGACACATCTTAATCACAGAAGATTACAATGTTTCAGTTATGTGAATGGACAGAGTCAGCTGACTCTATCCATACACAAAGGAAGGAGGAGGGGGACGGAGGAACGGAGGGGGAGAACGGAGGGGACAGATAAGAGCAGAACGGAGGGGACAGATAAGAGCAGAATGGAGGGGACAGCTGAAAGGGACAGATAAGAGCAGAATAGAGGGGACAGCTGAGAGGGACAGAGGAAAGGAGGGGGCACGGAGGAGGATGCAGTGACAGTCAGCTGTGAGCGATCACCGCTGTCTGTCACTAAAGCTGGTGAAAGCCGCTGGGGGAGAATCTTGTAACTCCCCCACGCGCCGATCACAGCTGACAGTCAAGGTATCGGGGGAGGCATCGGGAGCATTTGCCCGAGTACAAGCACTTGGGCAAAGGCTCGGTATCGGTGCCGATACCGATACTAGTATCGGTATCGGGACAACCCTACCACCAAGGATAGGCAGACGCTCACAGGCTACTAAAAGAGGGCAAGCAGCCTCTGTGTCTACAGTCAACAGTAGTGGCCGTGGGGCACGCTTGTCCTTTTTTGCTGCTCCTGGCCGTGTTATTGAGCCACAACATACAGAAGAGTTGGTGGAGTGGATAACGAAGCAGTCCTCATCCTCCACATCTTCTGTCACCCAGGCTCAGAGTAAATTGCCTTCCAACGCAGCTGCCAAAGTGGCCTATTCCACTGCCTCCTTGTCCACAGTCACTCCTTCCGTAGCCCTACCATCATGCACGGAGGAGTCCCCAGAATTATTCGACCACAGTGTCGGTTATATGCTGCTGGAGGATGCGCAGCGATTTGAAGGCTCCGATGTTGGTTCACAGGTTGAGGAAGGGAATAAAGTGAGCCTAGAGAGAGGGGGTGCCACAGAAGGACAAGAAACTGGCAGTCATGTTCCCCCAACTGCAGCATACTGCCAAGCTTGCTCCAGTGATGGGGAGGGAGGGACGGGATTATGAGGTCACTGACTGTACTTGGGTGCCTGAGAGAAGAAATGCGGAAAGTGAGAAGGAGGAAGAGGCACAACTCCAACGAGGCAGGCTAGCCACCCTATTGCATCACACCGCAGAGCTCCGGAGGTCCTCTGAACCAGCGGTGCTCCGTAAGCGTTCAAGGGGCTACGCAAGCTGTCAGGCTAAAAGATGCCATGCGGTGCTTTATTTGGTCTGCCTAGGGGACAGGAGCCACACTGGGGCACAGATTCTGTCAGCTCTGCAAGGGCAGGCTCAGAGATGGTTGATGCCACGCCAGCTTCAGCCAGGAATGGTTGTATGCGACAATGGCACCAACCTTCTCTCCGCCCTCCGACAGGGACACTTGACCCATGTTCCATGTTTGGCACACATCCTGAATTTGGTGGTGCAGCGGTTCTTGAGCAGGTACCCAGATTTATAAGATCTCCTGAGGCAGGCCAGAAAAGTCTGGACATTTCTGCTGGTCATACAATGCCAGTGCTCGGCTGGCTGACATTCAAAGGGAATGCAATCTGCCCACCAACCGCCTCATTTGTGACATGCCCACCAGGTGGATCTCAACGCTGGCAATGCTGCAGCAGCTGTACACACAGCAGAGGGCCGTCAATGAGCAGCTGTGCAAGTATGGCACCAGGACAGTGTCAGGGGAGCTTGGCTTCTTTTCGCCACACCAGTGGCTACTCATCAAGGATGCATGCACTGTCCTGTCACCATTTGAGGAGGCCACAAGCATGGTGAACAGCGACAATGCATCCATCAGTGACACTGTCCCTCTAGTCTTCCTGTGGAATCATGGACAGGGCACTTGAGGCAGAACAGCGGGAGGAAGAGGAGGACTTCCTTTCCTCTCAAGGCCCCCTTTATCCAGATAGCATTCCTGCGGGCCTGCCAAACACACAGGAAGAAGAGGAGAAGGAGGAGGATTGTGTCAGCAAGGGATGGTTTTTAGTCTCCAGAAGCCCAAGGAGTTGTACATGGCTGGGAGGAAGTAGTTACAGATAATGAGATCCTTAATGACCCAGAGGACTCAGAATCAAATGCTTCTGCAAACTTACGCTGCATGGCCTCCCTGATTCTGCAAAGCCTGCGAAAGGACCCAAGGATTCGTGGTATCAAGGAGAGTGATCATTACTGGCTGGCAACCCTTCTTGATCCACGTTACAAGGGTAAGGTTGCAGAACTCATCCTGCCTTTGCAGGGGGAGCAGAGGATGAAGCATCTTCAGGAGGCCTTGAAGAAAGGTTTGTGCAACGCATTTCCAGACCCTGGGAGGTTCCATTACCTGGTGCTGGACAACGTGTTGCTGAGGCTTTGTTCAGTCAATGGAAGAGCGGTGGAGAAGGTGGCCGGCTGACTGATGCCTTTGAACAATTTTCAGTTCTCAGCGCCAAGGTCTGATTGGTTCAAGCAACCATCGCCAGCATCTGCATTATATAATGCAGGAATATCTAGGGGCAAGAGCAGACTTGGAGACCTTTCCAACAGAGCATCCACTGGGTTTCTGGGTCTTGAGGATAGACCACTGGCCAGAACTTGCTCAATATGCAATGGAGCTACTGGCCTGTCTTGCATCCAGTGTTCTTTCTGAATGCAGATTCAGTGCTGCTGGAGGGTTTGTAATGGATCAAAGAGTGCGCCTGTCCACGGACTCCGTTGATAGGCTCACATATAAAAATGAATCAGTCTTGGATTAGCAGCTATCAAGCACCAGATGCTGATGTAACTGATTGAATTTGCTATGGATCTGGGATCCCTTGAAGACTGCCTATGCTGACTATCTTATTCCTCCTCAATCTTGATGATGCTAGCTTCCAACAATATTCTTGGTTTAGGGCACCACCACCACCACCCAAGGCCCAATTTTTCTGCCCCTGTTTAACAGGGGCATGTAATTACAATTTTTGATCTAATATTTCACAGTAGGGCCTGTAACTATGCCCAACAAGAGTATCTGTGAGGGGTTACAGTGTTGTGGCACCACCACCACCCAAGGCCCAATTTTTCTGCCCCTGTTTAACAGGGGCACATAATTACAATTTTTGATATCATTTTTCAATGCAGGGCCCGTTCCTGCACCCAACAAGAGTAACTGTGAGGGCTTACAGTGTTCTGGCGCCACCAAAACCAAAGGCCGAATTTTTCTGCCCCTGTTTAACAGGGTCATGTAATTATAATTTTTGATATAATATTTTACAGCAGGGCCCGTTCCTGCCCCCAACAAGAGTAACTGTGAGGGCTTACAGTGTTCTGATACCACCAATACCTAAGGCCCAGTTTTCCTGCAGAGTATATAGGGCAGGCCATATAGTATATATACTGCTGTTCAGAGTATATAGTGCCTGGGGACCTGGGGGACCCCCACGCAATTTTTTAAAACATTTTGGTGTGGGGTTCTCCTTAATATCCATACCAGACCTGAAGGGCCTGGTATGGATTTTGGGGGGACAGCCACGACATTTTCGTTTGGTATTTTTGGTATTTTTATCTATATTGCCTGGATCCGACAATACATTACAGCGGCGAGCAGTTTTTGATTAAATTTTTTCCTTTAGAAATTTAATTTTGTTGTGGCACTGTTATAAACATGGGAAATATGCGCTACTTTACAGGCATACTAAGGACACCCCCAGGCACGATATTTAAAGGTATATTTCATTTCTATTGTTTCACTTTAAGCATTATAAAAATCACTGCTCCTGAAAAAACTGCCATTTTTAAAACTTTGTTTTGCATTGATACATGTCCCCTGGGGCAGGACACGGGTCCCCAAACACTTTTTATGGCAATAACTTGCATATAACCCTCTAAAATTAGCAATTTTGATTTTTCACGTTCGCGTTCCATAGACTTTAACGATGTTCGTGTGTTTGCACACATTTTTTACCTGTTCACATGTTCTGCTGCAAACCAAACTGAGGGTTGTTCGGCTCATCCCTACTTGAGATAAGAAAAAAGAAATGAACAGTGTGTTGAGCGGAGACTGCAAGCCAGGCCTCTTCGTCCACATCAGTGCCTGACCTGACAAGTGCGCTTCTGGAAGAATGGTCAAACATTCCCATAAACACACTCCTAAACCTTGTGGACAGCCTTCTCAGAAGAGTTGAAGCTGTTATAGCTGCAAAGGGTAGGCTAACTCAATATTGAACCCTATGGACTAAGACTGAGATGTCATTAAAGTTCATGTGCGTGTAAAGGCGGGTGTCCCAATACTTTTGGTAATATAGTGTACACATCTCAGGACAACATATAAAAATACATGAGTTGAAAATGTATAATAATGTAAGTTTTTTATTTTTTGTGAAAACTCCTTATGTATAATGCCTAGCCAATGGAGACTAAAAGATTTGCTCCATATGAAATAAGAATGGGTAAAAACAGATTTGTCACATTGTGTGTATGTTTTTATTAGACAGTATAACACTCAATGGTAAATATATGCTTATTTGCTATCAACATGCTTACACAGTGGGAGCAATAATGTACAGGAAACTTGAGTTATATTTCATTTTACACATCAAAATTGAATCTTCATTATAGCTTTCCATTATCTGTATGTGGTTAAATTGACACACAGTGTTAAGTGCACCTCCTAGATTTTCTAAAGAAGCAACGGCTTGCATGTTAATACCTGAATAAAATAAATTGTCAACTATCAAGGGGAACATTTCAAGAAACATAAAAATCCATTTTGCCCTCCTTTAACCCTTTTCGTTGCTGGATTCTTATGGACGGCTTGCATCTATGGTTTACATTTGCCAACAAATGTGTAAAGCATGGGACTCCTTCTAAGTATTAGGTAGACCCCTAGAATACTAGAAATATTATAATAATATAAATATTTGGGCAGCTACAGTATGTACCCTGTCACCTCCTAAAACATTTTTTTAAAAGCAGGAATTCTGGAAGGCCCCAAACACTGCACTCAGCTGCACTCAAACCGCTGTAGTCCACTTTGTAGCCCTGTGATTGGGAAAGCAAACAAAAATCAAAATTTTGATTTACAGTATATGCCATCTCTACAGTAGCTCCCCTTCCCTTTCCCTATCCCTTTCCCCATCTCCCTCTTACCCAGCCACCATTTTCTTTGTTAAAAAAAACCCCCTCTAAGCCTTTTCCTGCTCATCTGAGTTCACCATCGCACATACCTCACGAGCGCCTGTTTTCTGAGAGTAGAAACAATTGTTCCAGTGTTGCAGTTTACTTGCGGTAACTGATACCCTCATCCGGCTGCTGAATTCTCCTAGGACTCTGTTGCCGGACAGCCAATAGGAAGTGTCCATGTCACCTGGGCATTATTGTTTGCACTCAAGAAAGGACCTTTCAACCCTGTAGTAAGAAAGACAGAAAAAAGACCATATATTTAGGTAAGTAATAGTGGCGTTTAGGTTTTTTTTTTCCTTTATTCATCGATTAGTTAGAGGGGGTAAAGAGCGTGTTATTTGCAGGGAGGTCCAGGATCTGGCTACAATGGTTGATAGGAATGTCTAGATCACTATAATGGCTGAACAGGTATAACAATTCACAAATATTCTCTTTAACTTTGTATTCAGAATTGGCTAAAGTACAGCTTTAAATTAGAAACAGATGCGGTAGCTTCTTTTAAGTGGCGTGTAAGGCTATATGCCAGGGAATTTTGTATTGCATGATGTTCTGTAGAAATCCCCCTTTTTAAATTGATCCCAGTGTTGGATATGAGTATTGCAGAAACAGTGGGTTGCTTGTGGGCCATGGACTGAGGTTTGTAATTCTGTCATCACTACATAAATGAAAAGGTATTAGATAACATTAAGAAAGAATGCATCAATTTACCTGAAATACCAGAAATGTTGGTACTGTAAGGTTTGATTGTGAATGTAAAAATAACATTTTACAAAAAGTAATTCTAATATATTGTACACTAGCAAAGCTGCCCGTTTCTTTAATGGCTTAATTGGAACAGTTTGTTTCATATAAAGTGTAAAAGTGTTAACACAAACAATGAAGTTGTCAATTTTTTTGAACTGATACATATTCCATTGAAAGTGTTTTGTTATATCTGCTTAACCTCCCTGACGGTATTCCCGAGTGTGTCTCGGGGTTAAATTTCAGCATCATTAGCGGCAACCCCGGGCCACACTCGGGATTACATCTCAGGATCCTGGTGCGGTATACTTACCTTGTCCCCAGGATCCTGCGATGTCCCCCCGCGCTGTCTGTGGGCTCCGTCCTCTGCCTGAAGCCTCTCTGTGCCAGGCCCCGTTCCCTGCGAGGGTCGCGACGCACGGGGGCGGAGCCTGGCGGCAAATTAAAAAAATGTCAAAATCATAACACATACAGTACTGTAATCTTACAGATTACAGTACTGTATGAAATCATTTCACTTCCCTTTTGTCCCCAGTGCTTTGTCCTATGCCCTGCATGCAGTTTTATATTATATATACTGTTCTTTCTGCCTGGAAACTTGAGATTGTCCATAACAACCAAAAAGTGTCCCTTTACGTCAAAAGTGGCTTTAGACCAGCTAGAAAACAACGATAATAAATTAGAACACTTGCAGAATTGAGCGATAGTGAATCGTGGGGAAATTTATTTTATTATTATTATATATATTTTTTTTAATTATTTATATTTATTTATTATATTATAATTGATGATTTTGTGTTTCAAACTTCATCATAGCCGGGATATCTAGTAGACTCTTGGTGGACAGATATAAGTGTGTTATTGCTAGGATTTACAGACCTACAATATAAAATGCCAAATTTCTATGCAAAATAATTGTACCGATTTGAGACGCAAAAATCTGAAATAATCATACCGCCAGGGAGGTTAATAAGTGCAAAACATATTGATCTGTGATTGGTTCAGTGCAAACTTCCTTTGTTATCTCAAGGGGTCCTCACAGTTTGTTTGTTGCATTACAGAACAATTAAGCCCAGTACACATAGGCCGAATGTCAGGCGGCAACGGCTGGTATAATAGAAACCGGCTGACATTCAGCCCGTGTTTAGTGCAGTCAGTCCGAGAGAAGCCGGCCATTCGCAGGGTCAGGCCCGAAATAGGTCTGCTGAACGGTTCCCGATCATCACTCTTCTTGGGCTGGGTTGAACAAAAAAAAAAAAAAAAAACTACTAGTGTATGTCAGGCTGAAGTCTCTATGTTGTCTGAACAATGATAACTGGCATGATTCAGTAGTTTGGTAACAGACAACTGGCAATGGCTGACACCGGGTTTTGAAATTTTATGTGGTGTCATTTCCCACAAGGAATCCAAAAAAGATGACAATGGTTTATGTCACTATGTTTTAGTGGAGTTTTTTTTAAATTCCTTTTCCATTCTCGAAAATATCTCTTAGCACATTAAGCTATAACCATAAAAAGCAATGCAATTGCTATGTGGCCATAAATACTTGCAGGTAATATTGTCAATATATGTAATGATTTACCAAGATAACAATGATACTAAACAGAAGTGTATATAGAAATCAGTCAACTTTGAGAGATTTTTAAGAAAGCAATTTATATAAGTAATGGAATTGCCTTTAAAGTGTAACTAAAGGCAAAACTTTTTTTTTGTGGATAGAATGGAGATGGATTAGAACAGTGGTTCTCAACTCCAGTCCTCGGGACCCACCAACAGGCCAGATTTTATGTATTACCTTGGGAAGATGCAGACAAGAATACTGCAATCACTGAGCAGCAAATTATATCACCTGTGATGTATTTCAGTTATCTTGCAAACTTGGCCTGTTAGTGGGTCCTGAGGACCGGAGTTGAGAACCACTGGATTAGAACATCTGTCAGTTTTTATTGCTGTTTGTAGATATGTGCAGGATGAAAAAATTTGTTTAGTTTCGTTTCGTTTCGATTCGTTATTTAACTAAATTTGTTTAGTTAAATTCGTTGCATTCGTTACATTAGTTTTCGGAATTCGTTTCGTATTCGCATTCTAAAAAATTCGACCGTATTCGAAAAAACTATCAAATTAGAAAAAATTCTACCACATTCGAAAAAAACTATCAAATTAGAAATCGAATTCCAATAGAAAAGATAAGGATAGAATAGAAATAAAAGAATAGCATAGAAAAACAATAGAACAGAATAGAAAAAAAATATAATATATTGTATTCTAATCTTTTCTATTCGAATTCATTCTGTACCAAATTTCAATTTTGGAAGATGGTTATATATATATATATATATATATATATATATATATATATATATATATATATATATATATATATATATATATATATTTTTTTTTATATTCTGTTCCATTGTTTTTCAATGCTATTCTTTTCTATTCTATTCTAAACTTTTCTATTCGAATTTGAATTAATTCTATGCGAAATTCGAATTTCGGAAGATGGCTTCTAAAATTAGAATTTCGTATAGAATGAATTCGCATTTGAATAGAAAAGATTAGAATAGAAAATAATAGAAATAGAATAGACTAGAAATAGAATAGAACAGAAGAGAATAAAATATTTTATATATATATATATTATATTTTTTTCTATTCTGTTTCATTGTTTTTCTATGCTATTCTTTTTTATTCTATTCTAAACTTCTGATAGTTGGCTTCTGAAATTCGAATTTCGTATAGAATGAATTCAAATTTGAATAGAAAATAATAGAAAAGAATAGACTAGAAAAACAATAGAACAGAACAGAATAAAATATAATATATATATTATATCTTATTCTATTCTGTTCTATTGTATTTTCTATTATATTCTGATCTTTTCTATTTGAATTCAAATTCATTCTATACAAAATTCGAATTTTGGAAAATGGTTATATAGAAATAGAATGAAATCAAATTCTAATAGAAAAGAATAGAATAGAAAAACAATAGAACAGTAGAACAGAATAGAAAGAAATATTATATATATATATATATATATATATATATATATATATATATATATATATAAAACCATCTTCCGAAATTGGAATTTGGTACAGAATGAATTCGAATAGAATATTTTATATTTTTTTCTATTCTGTTCTATTGTACATTATTTCCTGTTCTATTCTAATCTTTTCTATTTGAATTCATTCTGTACCAAATTCCAATTTCGGAAGATGGTTATATATATATATATATATATATATATATATATATATATAATTTTTTTCTATTCTGTTCTATTGTTTTTCTGTTCTAGTCTTTTCTATTAGAATTCGATTTCATTCTATTTCATTCTGTTTCTGTATAACCATTTTCAGAAATTCAAATTTCGTATAGAATGATTTCGCATTCAAATAGAAAAGATTAGAATAAAATAGAAAATAATAGAAAAGAATAGAAAAACAATAGACCAGCATAGAAAAAAAAAAAATAAATAAAAATAAATATATATATATATCTTCCGAAATTTGAATTTCTTATAAAATGAATTCAAATTTGAATAGAAAAGATTAGAATAGAGTAGAAGAGAAAAGACTAGAAAAACAATAGAACAGAATAGAATAAAATATATATATTATATTTTATTCTGTTCTGTTCTATTGATTGTCTAGTCTATTATTTTCTATTCTAATCTTTTCTATTCAAATTCGAATTCATTCTATACGAAATTCCAAAATTCCAATTTCAGAAGCCATCTTCTGAAATTCGAATTTCGTATAGAATGAATTCAAATTCAAATAGAAAAGTTTAGAATAGAATAGAAAAGAATAGCATAGAAAAACAATGAAACAGAATAGAAAAAAATTATATATATATATATATATATATATATATATATATATATTTAAAACATCTTCCAAAATTCGAATTTCATATAGACCGAAATCAAATTTGAATATAAAAGATTAGAATGGAATAGAAAATAATAGAAAAGAATAGACTAGAAAAACAATAGAACAGAATAGAAGAAAATATAATATATATATTATATTTTCTTCTATTCTGTTCTATTGTTTTTCTAGTCTATTCTTTTCTATTATTTTCTGTTCTAATCTTTTATATTCAAATTCAAATTCATTCTATACGAAATTAAAACTTCAGAAGCCATGTTCCGAAATTTGAATTTCGTATAGAATGAATTTGAATTGAAAAGACTATTATAGAATAGAAAATAATAGAAAAGAAAAGCATAAAAAAACAATAGAAGAGAATAGAGAATAATAAAAAAAAAATTATATATATATATATATAAAACAATGGTTAATTTAATCCTAAATATCGGTTTTATACCAAAAAGTGGTAAGCCGACACATAGGGTAAATTAGAAGGCACTCAAAAACACTCCAGGTATAACTGGCTGTACCAATATTTATGACAATATCTAGTGATTAGCAAGTTCCCTGGATATAAAGAATATATAAAATATATGTGTGAAAAATATATATCGGTGTATCTGCAACGTGAAATGATGATGATACCCTCTATCAAAGAATCAATCACCTAAGTGTGATCCCTGTGAACTTCGTATGCAATATTTGCCCAGGAGTGTGGTAAAGAGAGCTTGTTTTGCCTTGCATGAGAGTGCTGGCATTTTATTTCGGTGAGTGCATGTCTGGAGAGTGTGATTCACTAGCACGGTGGTGAGGTGGAAGAAGCACGGAGTTACTCATCATTTTGATATCTACCACTGAGGAATCATTTGTGTGGGACATTTGATTGATAATTTTCATCGTCACCAGTTTAGATCACATACAGCCTAAACTGAAGGCTGGTTCCATTCATGGACTGTCTATGGAGTTTTGAACTTTGCAGCATGAATTGAACTACATGCACGATTTTCATATATATTTTGTATTGCTGTCACTTATATATGTATTCACACCACTTTTTTTCACAGTATAGAGGTTGTATTTCTATTTCATTTTATGTTTGCAGGTCTTTATATGTGTGCGGTTCGCTATTTATCTAGTGTGTGATACACAGATAACTCATCCATCAGTAGAGGATGTCACCATTATTGTTTAGTACAAGTTATACCCTGATCAGTCACACCCAATCAATCTGTTGTCTAATAGGGGCGTGATACACTTAGATGATTGATTTACCAATCAGATCATATCACCAGTATATTTTGTGTTAGCACAATTTTTTATGTTCTCATTTACATGCATTTCTGAGGCATGTTGTTAATTTAGCGTGTTACACTCAGGTCACAGATTTATTATTAGAGGGTGTCACCACTATTGTATGCTGCAAGGTATACAATTTTATTTGCTCATTTTATATATATTTTTTTGTTTATTAGAGGTGTTCACACTTAGGTGATTGATTCTTTGATAGAGGGTATCACCATCATTTCACATTGCAGATACACCGATATATATTTTTCACACATATATTGTATATATTCTTTATATCCAGGGAACTTGCTAATCACTAGATATTGTCATAAATATTGGTACAGCCAGTTATACCTGGAGTGTTTTTGAGCGCCTTCTAATTTACCCTATGTGTCGGCTTACCACTTTTTGGTATATAACCGATATTTAGGATTAAATTGACCATTGTTTCTCATTGTGATTTAAGGGGGCAGCTCCACATTTTCCATATTTATTAGTTTATCTTTTTTCAATCCTTCACTGGTGTTTATTTATTGGTTTCAATAGTTTTAGGGGGTGACTTTGGCGCGGTGGAGGTGTTCCTCGTGCAGAGGGCGTGAGCATTCAGGACACTTGGTTGTTACAGTTTATATATATATATATATATATATATATATATATATATATATATATATATATATATATATATATATATATTCTATTGCTTTATTATTTTATATTCTATCTTATTGTTTTTTTTTAGAAAAACTTTTTCTATTTTTTTCGAATTTGATTCGAATTTGTCTTCGAATTCGATTCGAATATGTTTTCAAATTCGATTCGAATTTGTCTTCGAATTCGATTCGAATATGTTTTCGAATTCGATTCGAATATGTTTTCGAATTTGATTCGAATATGTTTTCGAATTCGTTTTTTTCGGATTCGTTTAAATTCTTTACTTTTGTAATTCAGAAATTCGGATGCATCCGAATTTCCGAATAATGAAAAATTTGTCCGAATTTCGATTCAGAACGAATTGTAATGCACATGCCTAGCTGTTTGTACCCCCATTAAGGCGACCCACCCTCTCTATTTGTCCTGTTTACCATTATCATTGAAAATGAAAGTAAAAGAAGAACCCAATTTTTCGGTTGCCCCCAGAAAAGTAAGAGGGGAAATCTTCCAATGGGGACACTAGTTCTGGTGACCTGGGGGTCCCCTAAGAATTCCCTTAATTTGCGAGGATTTCTTCTCACTTCCTGTTTGGCTCTGGGACAGGAAGTGAAGGTAAATCTCCGCAATGGGACACAGATGGCGAAAAGAAAATTGAACAGGGGTTATAAATCTTCCTTATATTATGTACACAAGATAGGATTTTCCGACAACAAAACCGTGGATTTATTTCCGACAGATGTTGGCTGAAACTTGTCTTGCATACACACGGTCGCACAAATGTTGTCGGAAATTCCGACCGTCAAGAACGCGGTGACGTACAACACGTACGACAAGCCGAAAAAAATGAAGTTCAATAGCCTGTGCGGCTCTTCTGCTTGGTTCCGAGCATGCGTGGAATTTTGTGCGTCGGAATTGTGTACACACGATCGGAATTTGAGAAAATTTGAGAACCAGCTCTCAAATTTTTGTTGTCAGAAATTCCGACAACAAATGTCCGATGGAGCCTACACACGGTCGGAATTTCCGACAACAAGCTTACATCGAACATTTGTTGTCAGAAAATCCTATCGTATGTACAGGGCATATGTATCTCCAAAATGAAAAAAAAAAGTTTTGCCAATAGTACTACTTTAACGTGGATATAAACCTTCACATTTACCCAGTGAAGTGAACAGCCTCAGATGATACACAGAGATAAACAAATCTCCCTACATAAGTTTTACATGTATATCTGCTGTCTTCATTTTTATATACTGTTTAGAAAGTTCACATTGTGTTAAGAGATTTTATCTTCCTGTTCAACACTGCAGTGAAGCCTGGGCATACAGCCGAGACAGCTGATTGGAGGAAAGGCACACACCCCCTCTCCTCATAGGTAGAGACTTTCAGAGTTGATCGTTGAATAGTTCAGGGCTCTGCTAATCTATATATAGCATCCTACCCAACACAAAACTCGGGTGTCCTGACAAGATGTCGAACCTGGCAGAATGAGCAACTCACATCACTTCTGTTTTCTTTAAACCATCATGAACTGCAGATTTTGAGGAATTGCCGTTTATTTTCACAAATTGCTGTTTGGACACAACACCGGCAACCAGTGCACAATATTATGAACAGAGATTGTTATCCCGCTCCGAAACTAACCAAGAAAATGGCCGCCTCCGAGGCAACAACAACTTTGTCCTCGTTACCCGCTGTGCTGTGAAAAACAGGAAAATCTTCCTGTACCGGATTGTATTCGGTAGCTGATATTGTGTGCAAACACCAATCCGTCCAAATCAGCAATTACTGGTGGTTTAAAGAAAGAAAGGACATAGTTTTATTTTCTGCCGAGTTGCCTATTTTGTCAGGACACCAGCTGCTTCTATCATATGTGACGGAGAACGTGTCAGAAGTTATCAGGTTGATAACAGAAGAATGGAGCAGGAGACAGCTACAGGACATAGTACTTTGAAGAGAGATAACAAAACACTGCAGATGTATGTGCCCAGCTCAAATTTCATGAATCGGGTTTACATCCACTTTAACCACTTCCAGACCGCCCACCGTCGTTATACATCAGTACTTTTAAGAGGAATATCGTTGTTATGGCAGCAGATAGCTGCCATAACCCCAGTATCCTCTTCTTCAGAGGGCGGTCCCCTTTAAAATGAAAGTGGTCTCTGCAGCGGCGCTTACCGGAGCTGTCGGTAGCGGCGGAGGCGATCAGATCCTTTCCCTGGCCTGACATGGAAACGAGTGAGGGGAAGATGGCCCCCACCCATATCATTGTAGGGCGGAAGCGACGCCAAAACGCCACTTCCACCCATAGCTCTTAAAGGACCAATTTTAAAAAACATTTTTTGCATTTTAGTGTAAATAGGAGATCTGAGGTCTTTTTGACTCCAGATCTCATATTTAAGAGGTCCTGTCATGCTTTTTTTCTATTACAAGGGATGTTTACATTCCTTGTAAAAGGAATAAAAATGACACATTTAGGATTCAATGTGCTTGGGGTTGATTTACTAAAACGGGAGAGTGCAAAATCTGGCGCAGTTCTGCATAGAAATCAGCTTCCAGGTTTATTTTTTTTGGTCAAAGCGTAATTGAACAAGCTAAAGTTAGAAGCTGATTGGTTACCATGCACATCTGCACCAGATTTTGCAGTCTCTAGTTTTTGTAAACCAACCCTCTTGTATTTGTGGCACCCAGGAGCACAAGCTGCTGTGTTATTCTGCCCATAGGAATAAATTACAAAATGCTCTGTACCTGCATATACGTAAATGCTGGTGCTTGTATTTACAGGTGCATGTGTTCTTGAATGAGAAATTTGCTCGTCTAGGAAAATAAACCCATGCGCATGTGATAATGGATATCAGCAGTTACAAGTGTATACATTGCATTTTGTGATTCATTCCTATGGGCAGAATTATGCAGTAGCTGGGCTCATGGGGGCCGCAAATACAGGCCTATTTTCTACTGTATACCCATACGTCTTCAAACACATCTGTGTACATGAGCCCTTACTGTAAAGTTTGGTAGAAAATGTTATCTTTTTACAGTTGATTCAGACAGGATACTTTATAAAAAATGATGTTTAATGCCAGATGTCAGCCACAGAAAATTGAGCAGGTAGTATAGTTTGGTTTATCAAAATTGGTTTTGAATTTTGGCTTGGATTTGAAAAAAAAAAAGAAAAGATGCTTTTCATTAGACATTAATTGCGGTCAAAAGTTAGCATGGGGCAAAGCCACAGTTCCTCATACGTCACATAAAACAATTTCACACGCTGCAACACAGTACAATTCCCTCTTTTTAACTTCCAACAGATGTTCTGGCTAGAGATTTTGGACTTGTTTGTATAAGATACAGTCATTTACTGGAAAAAGTTGAAATTATTGTGCAATACTACATATCTGAAAGTGAATGTGACTTTAAAACCAGATTAGCTCATCATACTATCCAGTCCAACCAAAAAAAATGTAATGTTGTTATTAATTAATTGAAGGGGTTACATTATGCCTTATAATACAGTAAATAAAACTAAATGCACCCCCCAAGTTCACCTTAATGAAATTTTAGCCAAGTGAAGGGGGACAGGTCTGCTCATACCGACACATGATAATAGTATTTGTGCAAATCCTGATGACAAGGTTTGTAGCAAATACGTGCCAGTTAGTGCATCCCTAACAGTGGTATAGCTATTGTGAGAAGGTTTGTATAATCTGGTAAAAATACCTAGCACTGACAGTCATCTATTTAAACTAGAGATATTGTCCAGGTACTGCTAGGTGTGCATGACACCTGGCACCAGAATATAAAAATCGTACCTGCCAAAAGGTCTGGTAAACATATGAAATAGTTCATGGCAGCTGAATGTTCATGAAGTTTCAGTGGTATATGCCTGTGCATGAAATTTGACAATGGGTTCAGTGTTCATTTTGCCATTTATTTGTTGTTTTTTTTTTCTTATGTTCTGTAGAATAATACAGAAATACATATGAGTGCCAGTGAGTGCCTTTTTACCACCTACTTTGGCTAAGGTACCTTAATTCAAATGTTTTAAAAGCCAGCTGAGAGCATGTTCATTAACATGCTTGGAATTGTTTTTAAAACTGTAATGTAGAATATATCTTAAAAATTAATCCAGATTAGTATTTTTGTTTTACATTTATGCTACATACATATTTAAGGTAAAAGGGCATAACTAGCCAAAAATGTTTTTTTTTTTAATCTACTGGGAATTAAACCTTACTATATAACCTAGTGATCATTGGGACAGAAAGTGATAAAAATCCATAATTTTATGAGTTGTCACACGGGATAAGGGGAAGGCTTCCAGCAAGAAATCCTATTGAAGTGACCACTGTCTAAGAAGGGGATTTCCCCTCACTTTGGAAATATTTCTTCTCACTTTCTGTTGTGCCTCTGGGACAGAAAGCAAAAGCAAAAAAACCCCTAAAAACTTGATCTCTCTTGGTAAAACTGCAAAATAAACTCCGACTAGACATACACTTTGGCTTTATAAAATTAGTTTTGTTTTGATTCGTTAATCTAATTATTTTGTTGAGTTCAATTCGGTTGCGTTCAATTCGTATTTGGAATTCGTATTCGAAATTTTTTAATTTTCTTCGAATTTGCAGATTTTTTCCGATTTGAAACGTTCAAATCGATAAATTTTAGATTCGATCGAAACGAAAATGTTTTATTGTTTTCGACTTGACTGCAGCTAAGTGAACAAACAAAAGTAAAATCTTCATCAAATGATTACAATGACTCTTTAAATCACCTTTGGCTTGACAACAACAGCATTATTTTGAAATAATACTCTAATAACACCCACAGTCTTTGATTTCAGCAATAGGAGTAGTTAGAATTTGACTGGAGTTCAATGTAAAATTAGATTTGAACTTCAGTCCGAATTTCCGAAAATCAGACGAAATTCGTTACGTTATTCGGAGCATTCGGTAAAATTCATTTATATTGTAATTTAGGTATTCTAATATATCCGAATCCCCGAATAACAAAGAATTTGCCCGAATATTAATTCAGAACGAAATTAACCGCACATGTCTAGTTTGTATTGTAGCACTGGTTTTCAACCACAAATCCATTGACCATTGACAGTGTGGTGTCCATCAGCCATCAGTCTGCAGCCACATATTCAAAGGTATACAACTTACCTACACATACAGTATCCGAAAACTTCTTCTGAATGATTATAATCTAAAAGTGTGACTGTAAACCTTCTATTTTATTTGAAAATCCATACTACATCAAGAAAGTTGCAAACAGGTGTCCAATATGTTAAAGTGGGAGATATAGAGTTCTTTAGAAGTTCATATACTTTCTGTAAAGGCATTGAAGGGAATCTTTCATTAAGCAAAATATCTGCCGCACGAGCCATATATGGTAGCCTGCAGCTGTCATTCCCAAAACATTGACTGCCCAGGTACTAGTATGGCATTTTTTTAATGATAAATTTCATGTAATAGCTCTTCTGGTGGAGAACATTTAGCAAATGCATATCAGAAAATGTCTGGTGCTTGTAAGTAGACAGTGCCAGTGACAGTCTTGACAGTGCAATTATTTTTTAAAGCAGAACTGTTTTTTTTTTGTATTACAACTTTTGTGTGCATGCATGCATACCAGTGTTAATTTCGTCGACTAAAACCGACTAAAACATTTTAGTCGACCAACGTAATACCATTTTATTAGACTAAAATAGGACTAAATCTAAAACAATTGAGACGACTAAAATACGACTAAAACTAAAATGGCATTTTAGTCAAAAGACTAATGCCCCGTACACACGGTCGGACTTTGTTCGGACATTCCGACAACAAAATCCATGGATTTTTTCCGACGGATGTTGGATCAAACTTGTCTTGCATACACACGGTCACACAAAGTTGTTGGAAAATCCGATCGTTCTGAACGCGGTGACGTAAAACACGTACGTCGGGGCTATAAACGGGGCAGTGGCCAATAGCTTTCATCTCTTTATTTATTCTGAGCATGCGTGGCACTTTGTCCGTCGGATTTGTGTACACACGATCAGAATTTCCGACAACGGATTTTGTTGTCGGAAAATTTTATATCATGCTCTCAAACTTTATGTGTCGGAAAATCCGATGGAAAATGTGTGATGGAGCCTACACACGGTCGGAATTTCCGACAACAAGGTCCTATCACACATTTTCCGTCGGAAAATCCGACCGTGTTTACGGGGCATAAGACTAAAACTAAATTGAAATTTGATGTCAAAATTAACACTGGTCTGTAGTGCATATTCATACCTCAATACCATAAATAATAACATATTCGATTTTTCACTCCAGCAGTATATAATGAGTTTGGAAATTGTAGAGAAATTCTTAAATAATGCATTACAATTTAACTCTACCCATTAGATTTTCGATCACTAGGACATTTTACTCGACTAAAATATCCTGGAGATTTAGTCAACTAAAACTAAAACAATTGCAGAAGACTAAAATGGGATTAAAACTAAAATGCCATTTTAGTCCTAAGACTAAAACTAAATCGAAATGTGCTGCCAAAATTAACACTGATGCATACTTGAACTATGCTTTGAGGTTTTTCCAGGAGGTCTCTCAGCTGCTGAGCAGGCACAGTACAGGACCTAGGTTTATCTATGACGTATTGGTTTCAGCACTTCTAGCTAAATAGCTCAGAGGTCATAGGCTTTCCAAACTTCACTTATAGTACGCGGAATGGCGGTAACATTGTTTTTGGAAAGGGATGAGAAAATGTACTGGGTCCTGGGAGAAAGTCTAGAAATGATGTACTCAGGTCAAGGGGAGTAAGGGCAGAAAGTAAGTACTAGAGAGGGGTAGAAATGTACTACAAAATGATTCAGCCATTTGGAGAAAGACTGAATGGGGTCTTAGAATAGGAATACCGTACTGCAATTGCGAACCTAACAATGGGTTTGTTGTTGCGGTTTGTTCACTTGAATGAATAGTACTCCATATTCTCATCGCACATATTTGCCAGCACACCACAGATCATCAAGTAGAGTCCAAAATTTTTTTTTATTGAAGCATAATCACATCACAAAAAAGGTAGTGCAATGTTTAGGAGTCACGCAGGACCCCTTCGTTAGGCATGTGGCAAAGGGGCCCTGTGTGACTCTGAAACATTGCACTACCTTTTTTGTGATGTGATCATGCTTCAATAAAAATCGTTTGGACTCTACTTGAGGATCCATGGTGTGCTGAGAAATTTCCTTGTTGTTCCCTTGAATGAGTTGCATTTGCTGGAGGTACTACTCAACAAACATGACACAAGGTATATTTTTAGTGGCGCTGCAAAGCAAAGCATCGTGCCTACAGGATGTGTATAATCATGTATGGCTGTCTTTGCAGGTTAAGGGGAAGCAGTTATGGGAGCATTAAAACTGCGTCTCAACTCCCTATTTTTCTCGCCCTCTAAACTAGATTCTGCATTAAAGCACAGAAAATTTATAAAAATTTAGAAACAATGACTGAAGATATTGACTTACTAACATTTACAGTAAACATTAATTGTATTTGTGTTAAAGTGTTTGTTACTCTAAAAAAAAAAGATCCTGTTCCCATAAAGCATGTTAATTTGGTCCCTTTCTATCACCTGAAATACTTGGCTGATCCTGCCTGGTTCTGCCCTCCCCCTGTAAACTGACCACGGTTTATCATGGCTGCTGAGCCCTGACATCGTGGTCAGTTTACATGCCTCCATCATCCACAGCCCTGCTCTGTCCTTCTCTCTCCCCTCCCTCCCTGCCTGTCAGCTCGAGACACAGCCCGCCACTCCCCTCCTGCTGCTTTAAAAACTATAATCTATTCATGCCATCCCCATACATGCCAAGGCACCCCTGAAGAAACTTTAAGGCACCCTGCCTGAAAAAGGGTACTCTACAGTGCTCAATCTGCAAAACTGAAATGATTTGAGTTGCAATACACACACACTTCCTGTACAATCGTAACGATAATACAGTGAATAACTTTCACTTTAGCATTCAATGTTTCCGATGTAAAATTACAGTTGGAAGTACATAAACACTCTCACTATATTTGCTAACTTGTTAGGCAAAAACACAAACTAGGTAACAGAAGAACAAGTTGGTCGGCAAGATCTTTTCAAAAACTGACTATCAAACAATATAAATTTAACCATATTTAGGAAAGTAGAGCTAATGCAGTCTAGCCAATGCAGTTTTCTGAATTATTTAAATAACTCGATGAACAGGTCTAAAAAGCAAGGCATCATGAAAAAAGATTTTTTTTTTTGTTGGCCTGTGATTGCTCTTTTTTTATAACCTGAAACTCCACCCTAGCATTATTTGTACTATAGACTTTGTTTGATTATTATATTTATTGAAATATTTGTCCATAGGTTTTATGCATGATTGTGATAATACATTCTACCATACAATTAGTATGTAGTACCATTTGAAATTATGATAATTTGAAACAGTAAGCCAACGGGTTACATACTTGTTCCTATTTCATTGAATATAGCCTTATATTTCAGCTGGTTGTTCATTATTACAATTTATGTTAAATGGGTTAACATAAATAAACAGATATAATTGTGTTATTGCATTTGGAGTTTGAACATATGGTGACATATAGACCTTGAAAATATCATGACAGTTTTTAGTTTAAAAAATACATTGTATAAAAGCTCAATCTCCGCAGGAAGCATTATTACACTGGCAGCCAACTTTTAATTTGTATATGCATTTGGCAATACTGAAAGGAAAAGCAGACATTGGAATACGGAGGAAAAAAAGGGAAAATGTGATTTCCAAAAAATGTCCATTTGCTGGCTTTGCTGAAAACAAAACATGTGGTACTTATTTTATGGGAAGTGTAACTTTGTTTCCAAAGCAGAATTCTTTTAGAATGGGGCTAAATAAACGATAGTGTTCAAGAACTCACAAAGTATACAGATTTTATAAATAAAGGCTAAATAAATGACTTATTTTTTTTTTTAGGCAAAAGTGATTTAGTCTATGACTATTACTGAATTTTTTCATCAGCACTGCTTTCGTTCTTTTCTCTTGCCTGGCCAAGAGAGAAAAGTCCCACAAGATTTGGGGCTTGCTGACAGTTAATATTGTATTTATTACTAATTATTCTTAAAGACTGATAAAACACATTTTGCTAGTTTAACGGCATTGGTTTTTTGAAAATGTAAATTGTGTGTCTGGAAAATGGAACTTTGTTATGGTTTGTTAATATTTACTTCGGCTTTTTACCATGCAGAATAACAATTATTTGGATGTGTTCTCTTTGGCTTATTGTACAAGTAAGGATGTGACTGATGTGATGAATGAAAGTAGTCATTAGAAACATCTGCTCCATAAGCCACAGTGTCGATCCACTCTTGATGAGTATTAAAGCAGTATTAAAGAGCTCCACCCGATTTTCCTACACTAACTGCAGCTGATTACCGCAAAGTCCTAATGACAAAACGGCACTTTTTTTTTTTTGCAGGCTTTACCTTTATGGTTGAAGCTCTCTGTTTTTTCCAGGAAGCACAGGCTGCGGTTAGGGGCGTGTCTAGAGCGGCTAATTACTCACTTCCTGTAAGCCGCACTGGCTCCTGGGAGCTTGTGTCATTGTTTCCAGGAGTCAGTGCGGCCGCCTGTTCCAAGAGTTATCGAGAGATTTCCATAGTGGGAGTGACGTCATTATATAGCTGTTGACGGTGCTCCGATTTTGGTCTAATGCGCATGCGTGAGATCTGAAAAGAACGGGCGGTGCATGCTGGTCGATCAGCAGCACTGTATCCCAGAAGAGGATGCCTGTGGGCTTCACATACCCACAGGCAAGATGACAACCATCAAGATTTCATTATCAAAGTTCATTTATTAAGCCAAAACAAACAGCAATGTCACTGAAAAACGGAACAGGTGAGTTCCCTATTGCTATATAGTAATCAATGTCATTTGGACAAAAAAAAAATTTATCAGAGAGAGTGGAACCCCGCTTTAATGACACGTACATTGTGATCCTGTTGGGTCTTTCAAATATGGATGACTGTATCACTTTTTAAAGTACTTATGCTGAATGGGCTTAATGACACAGTTCTGAAAACAAACAGCACTGTAACCATGCAGTAGAATGTGGTTTATATTTACAGGTGAGTGCACAATTTTTGTGGCCGTGTTGGTGCACTACTGGAAGGACATCTGCCCAAGTATATAAATAAATAAAAGGTGCAGCGCTAACTCAATGAGTGACCATAAAGAGAAATATATAATAAACCGGGAGCGAAAAGAAATGTCCAACAGTAAATGTCCAAAAAAGCTGACATAAATCCACCAGAGGTGTGATGATAACAGCAAAAATGTGTGATACTGGAACCCTTCACCATAAATCGAGTGGCCTCTCACCTGGTCCCAAAGATAGTCAGGCAATAATACAAGATCGGCAGGCAAGGAGATCTACATGACAAGGGACTCCTCCGGATGATCAGATGGCAGGTGGGTATCATAAGCCATGCCCCTTACTAAATACCTTGGAATGTCTACTTTCCAAAAAGGGGTAATTTGGGGGGTATTTGTACTTTCCTGGCTTGTTAGGGTCTGTCTCCATGTGTTCATCAGAGATGAACACATGGAGACAGACCCTAACAAGCCAGAAAAGTACAAATACCCCCCAAATTACCCCTTTTTGGAAAGTAGACATTCCAAGGTATTTAGTAAGGGGCATGGCTTATGATACCCACCTGCCATCTGATCATCCGGAGGAGTCCCTTGTCATGTAGATCTCCTTGCCTGCCGATCTTGTATTATTGCCTGACTATCTTTGGGACCAGGTGAGAGGCCACTCGATTTATGGTGAAGGGTTCCAGTATCACACATTTTTGCTGTTATCATCACACCTCTGGTGGATTTATGTCAGCTTTTTTGGACATTTACTGTTGGACATTTCTTTTCGCTCCCGGTTTATTATATATTTCTCTTTATGGTCACTCATTGAGTTAGCGCTGCACCTTTTATTTATTTATTTGTCTAGAGGGATTTGATCGTTTACCCTGGTGTTCAGCTGCTTCATTTTAGATTTATATTTTTATTTTTATTTTGTGACATATGTGCGCTGATATACTTTTCTATATATCTGCCCAAGTATAGAAGATTTTTTCACCTGGTGTGGATAATATTACACACAATTTATGGACATTTATATTTTTATGGGCATTTGGTTGTGTTAGCGCCATTGTTCTTTTCTGCTTACACTAACTGAAGGTGGAATTTTGCCATTTCAAAGAAGGCAGCTTCTTTTGAGATGACATAAGTCACTATATAAGAGCAGGCCATTTAATCATCATCAAGTTTTTACTACAGTGAAACGTGCCAGCAAACTTAGCATTGTAATGGAAACTGTTAGCTTAACCCTCGAGTGTAACTGTACCTTCCTAGTTTTTTTTTTTTTTTTTACAGGTACTTACAGAGTACCATTCATTTATGCAGTGTTTTACCTATACAGTATCTAACAAAATTAAGTACACCCCTCACATTTTTGTAATTATTTTATTATATCTCTTCATGTGACAATACTGAAGAAATGACACTTTGCTATAATGTAAAGTAGTGAGTGTACAGCTTGTATAACAGTGTAAATTTACTGTCCCCTCAAAATAACTCAACACGCAGCCATTAATGTCTAAACCGCTGGCAACAAAAGTGAGTACACCCCTAAGTGGCAATGTCCAAATTGGGCTCAAAGTGTCAATATTTTTTGTGGCCACCATTATTTTCCAGCACTGCCTTAACCCTCTTGGGCATGGAGTTCACCAGAGCTTCACAGGTTGCCACTGGAGTTCTCTTCCACTCCTCCATGACGACATCATGGAGCTGGTGGATGTTAGAGACCTTGCGCTCCTCCACCATGCATTTTAGGATGCCCCACAAATGCTCATTAGGGTTTAGGTCTGGAGACATGCTTGGCCAGTCCATCACCTTTACCCTCAGCTTCTTTAGCAAGGCAGTGGTCATCTTGGAGGTGTGTTTGGGATCATTATCATGTTGGAATACTGCCCTGCGGCCCAGTCTCCAAGGCAGGAGATCATGCTCTGCTTCAATATGTCACAGTAAATGTTGGCATTCATGGTTCCCTCAATGAACTGTAGCTCCCCAGTGTCACTGTAGGCAAGACACACTTGTCTTTGTACTCCTCACCTGGCTGCCACCACACACGCTTGACACCATCTGAACCAAATAAGTTTATCTTGGTCTCATCAGGTTCATGGTTCATGGTTCCAGTAATCCATGTCCTTAGTCTGCTTGTCTTCAGCAAACTGTTTGCGGGCTTTCTTGTGCATCATCTTTAGAAGAGGCTTTCTTCTGGAACGACAGCCATGCAGACCAATTTGATGCAGTGTGCGGCGTATGGTCTGAGCAGTGACAGGCTGACCCCCCACCCCTTCAACCTCTGCAGCAATGCTGACAGCACTAATACATCTCTTTCCTAAAGACAACCTCTAGATATGACGCTGAGCTTTGCACTCAACTTCTTTGGTCGACCTTGCCGAGGCCTGTTCTGAGTGGAACATGTCCTGTTAAACTGCTATATGATCTTGGCCACCATGCTGCAGCTCAGTTTCAGGGTTTTGGCAAACTTCTTATAGCCTAGACCATTGGCAAACCTTGGCACTCCAGATGTTTTGGAACTACATTTCCAATGATGCTCAACTACACTGCAGAGTGCTTGAGCATCATGGGAAATGTAGTTCCAAAACATCTGGGGAGCCAAGGTTCTCCATTACTGGCCTAGGCCATCCTTATGTAGAGCAACAATTCTTTTTTTCAGATCCTCAGAGAGTTCTTTGCCATGAGGCACCATGTTGAACATCCAGTGACCAGTATGGAGAGAGAGCGATAACACCAAATTTAACACACCTGCTCCCCATTCACACCTGAGACCTTGCAACACTAATGAGTCACATGACACCGCAAGGCAAAATGGCTAATTGGGCCCAATTTGGACATTTTCACTTAGGGGTGTACTCACTTTTGTTGCCAGCAGTTTAGACATTAATGGCTGTGTGTTGAATTATTTTGAGGTGACAGCAAATTTACACTTTTATACAAGCTGTACACTCACTATTCTACTTTGTAGCAAAGTGTCATTTCTTCAGTGGTGTCACATGAAAAGATATAATAAAGTATTTACAAAAATGTGAGGGGTGTACTCACTTTTGTGAGATACTGTATATTGTACATTCAAATTAGTCCCTGCCCTCAAGGAGCTTGCAATCTAAGGTCCCTAACTCACATTAATACCTACTCACACTAGGGACAATTTAGACAGAAGCCAATTAACCTACCAGTATGTCTTTGGAGTGTGCGAGGAAACCCTCACAGGCAAATGGAGGACATGCAAGCTACATGCAGGTAGTGCTGTGGTTGGGATTTGAACTGATGACTATATTCCCATGGGCAATAAGTTTAAAGGGCTAAAAATAAAAACCTATGTGGCTCACGGTAAAAGTTAAAAAAGCTATAAACAATAAGAAAAGAGCTTTTAAAAAATATAAAAATAAAGGAACACTAGTGTCCTTTAAATGTTACAAAGAATTTAACAGAATATGTAAAAAGGAAATCAAGGATGCAAAAATTCAAAACGAACGACAGATTGCAAAAGATAGTAGGACAAACCCTAAAAAAATCTTCAAATATATTAATAGTAAAAAGGTCAGGTCTGAGCATGTAGGCCCTTTACAAAATAATCTAGAGTGGGTGACTGGGGACAAAGAGAAGGCTAATTTATTAAATACTTTCTTCAGCTTTGTGTATACAAAAGAGCATGGGGGAGTTTTTGTTCATAATGGGGGTGGTATTGACACAGCCCCAAATGATCCACAATGGCTCAAAAGTGATATGGTCCAGAAATATTTAGACAGAATAAAGGTGGATAAAGCAACTGAACCAGATGGCATCCACCCACGGATCCTAAAAGAATTGAGCTCTGTAATTTCAAAGCCATTGTATTTAATTTTTAGGGACTCATTAATGACGGGAATAGTACCACTGGATTGGCGCAGAGCGAACGTGGTGCCCATATTTAAAAAGGGATCAAAGTCTTTACCAAGTAACTATAGACCTGTTAGTTTAACTTCTATAGTCCAGAAGATACTGGAGCGTTTAATAAAAGACCACATAGACGAGTTCCGCACACAAGGCTCATGTGTAAGGTAAAGTCTACAGGCTTGGAAATATCAGTTTGTAAATGGATAGAAAACTGGCTAAAAGACAGAATTCAGAGAGTAGTGGTTAAAGATTCTTACTCTGAATAGTCTAAGGTTATCAGTGGTGTACCCCAAGGTTCAGTGTTGGGATCCTTACTTTTTAATATCTTTATAAATTATATTGGGTCTGGGATCAAAAGTAACATTTCTGTCTTTGCAGATGACACCAAGCTATGCAATGGAATAACGTTCTTACAGGATGTCTCCAATTTACAAGCCGACCTCAATGCACTGTCTAGTTGGGCGACTATGTGGCAGATGAGGTTTAATGTTGAGAAATGTAAAGTTATGCACTTGGGGGTTAAGAATATGCATGCATCATACATACTAGGGGGAGTACAACTGGGGGAATCCGTAGTGGAGAAGGATCTGGGGGTTTTGGTAGATCATAAGCTCAATAATAACATGCAATTCCAAGCTGCGGTTTCCAAAGCGAGCAAAGTCCTTTCTTGTATTAAGAGAGGTATGGACTCCAGAGAGAGAGATATCATTTTGCCCCTGTTCAAATCATTAGTAAGACCTCCTCTGGAATATGCAGTTCAGTTTTGAGCACCAGTTCTCAAAAAGGATATCAGGAAACTGGAGAAAAGGCAGAGAAGAGCAACCATACTGATGAGAGGAATGGAGGAGCTCAGCTATGAGGAAAGATTAGAGGAACTGAATTTATTCACTCTTGAGAAGAAGAGAATAAGGGGGGATATGATCAAAATGTTCAAATATATAAGGGGTCCATATAGTGAACTTGGTGTTGAGTTATTCTCTTTATGGTCAACACAAAGGACACGGGGGCACTCTTTATGTCTAGAGGAAAAGAGATTTCATCTCCAAATACGGAAAGGTTTCTTTACAGTAAGAGCTGTGAAAATGTGGAAAAGAATCCCGCCAGAGGTGGTTCTGGCCAGCTCAGTAGATTGCTTTAAGAAAGGCCTGGATACTTTCATAAATGTATATAATATAACTGGGTACTAACATTTATAAGTAAAGTTGATCCAGAGATAATCCAATTGCCTCTTGGGGGATGAGGAAGGAATTTTTTCCCCTGCTGTAGCAAATTGGAGCATGCTCTGCTGGGGTTTTTATGCCTTCCTTTGGATCAACTGCAGGTATAGAATTAGGTATATTGGATTGTACGATATTTTTTGTTTAATTTTTTTTTTTTTTGGTTGAACTGAATGGACTTGTGTCTTTTTTCAACCTGACTAACTATGAAACTATGACCCCAGTGCTGCTAGACAGAAGGGCTAACCACTTTGCCACTGAGCCTCCTGGATATACCCACTTGTTCTGATCCAGTGAGATATTGCTTACTAAATTGTATATTCCAATGGTGCTTTCAAGTATAAGCTCATACTTGAGCGGGAGGCAGTTACACTCTAAGTCCATGTTCTAATAAAGAGGTAGATTATTCCCAAAAGCACAAAAACGAGAAAAACTATTGTGAAGAATAAAAGTCAACAGAGAAAGAAAGGACTGGAGAGAGATGCCTGAAAGAATGAGGGTTCAAAATCAGTGGGTAGGTAGTGTGTCATCTGAGGAACCTATACGATGCAAAATGTGTCCAAGTTGTCATACAATAGGGTTGTTAAATTTCCTCAAAATGTATGCTAATTTATACAGGCCTTTAGGCAGGCTATACACTGTGCAAATGTATTTCCTGCAACCACGGGTTGCAGGAAAGAAATTTCATTATTCCCCCATCAACACAGACAGTGCTGACAGAAGAATCCCTCCTGCTGAGCAATTGTCTGCTCCCGGCCGGCGGGGGAAGCCGTCTCCACCAGGAGAAGACAGTGGTTATCGCTAGCGGCTAATCACAAGAGAATCCAGCAGGCTAGTTGTACCCAAGTTGATCAATTGATCAACTTGGTACATTCAGCCTGTCCATCAATGGTTTGAATCTCGGCTGGTTCCTGCTGAACCAGCCAAGATTCGAACTGTGAATGGTCGGCCGTAGTTTTTCAAATGGCACTGTGGGGTAATTTAGTGATTGTTTGCCTATGAATGTGATTGTGCATGCAAAATGTATTGTTATATGATCACCACTTTTTTAGGTAAAAGGGCTGGTCTGTCCTAATAGATCATTGATATATGCAGAGCCATGAGTGTTTGACTTTGGGGCAAACTCACTAGATGTATTTAAAGGGTTCTGTATGGTACAGCCCAAAAACAATTGTAAGAGTAACCAGGGGGCGTTATTCCCCACTTTTGTGTTATTACATTATGCATTCATGCAAAATAAATGTAAACATTTTTTTTTAATTATCCTTACATTGGACTAAAGTTATGAGTTAATTCAGGTTCACTATTAATCTTATTGGAGCCTATCCAATCTATTTACAGTCCATATAAAAGTCATATCATGCCTGTGATTGTATTATTTCTTTCCCTGGCTCTCAGTAAAACAAGTCTGTTATCTCAGAGCTGTAAATAGGCTGGGTTTGTGCACAGAATGATATAACAGTCTTTGATCTTCGGCTTGCTAGCTTCTAGTGTGACCTTTAAATTACTCTTCTGAGTGTATTTATGTTTAATCCCCATTAAATATACCAACCACGAGACTGGGATTTCACTTTTTTTTTTATCTTACTAATCGACAGAGAAATAAAACTCTCCAGTCTGGATTTAGCTGGGTTTAAAATATAAAGGTGTCTTGCTGTGGTAAAAAGGGAAAACCATGCTTTATTCTTTAAAAGTATATGTTAAGAACAAACAGTTTAAACATGCTTTAGCACAACTGTACCTTCTATATTTTGTATTTTTTCTAATGTAATTGTTTTTCGGTACATTGGATGATAATCTAATATTTATGGGAGGGAATTTCTCTCTGGTAAACAATTTTTGGATTAATGGGACAGGTTTGAAAGTCTTGTACCTTTTGTATTCTTTCCCTAATATGGGAAGCCCCCCATTTCCTACATGACAGTTGATAGTCTTCAGACAGTTTACTCTCAACCTCCTTTGCATGTCTGAAGCCTCATATTGAGTCAGGAGGCATTTGAAGCCTTTCAACGCCTCCCATTCAAGTCTATGGTAACGCGCCGCAACGGCGTTCCTACAGTGTGCATTTTAGCTGGTTATTAAGAAGCAGGCCAGGAAGCCAGCCACTGCATCCTTTACAACCATTGAATCATGATGAGTCAGCTGGCGTCCTTTACAACCGATGAATCATGATGAGTCAGCTGAAGTATTGCCGGCAATAAAAACGTGCTCAAAATACTGACGCTTTTCAAACACGCCTATAGCATTAATGCAAGTCAATAGGTGCGGTTGATAAGCGTTTAATGAGCTTTTTAAAAATGCTCCCCCAAATACCGTATGCACATTTATGCACATTGCTGCTGACAAGCGCTTTTGGCTTATTAAAACCGCACCACAAATGCCTACAATAGCTGGCTGTTAAGGAGCAGCCCGGAAAGCTGGTCACTGACAGCTGAATGTAAAAACAAGCATTCCCGGCAATAAAAAAATCATCAAAGAAACGGTGTGGGGTTCCCCCCAATTCATACCAGACTCTTTGGGTCTGGTATGGGTTTCAAAGGGTATATGCCACGCCAATTTTTTTTTAAATGGCGTGGGGTCCCCTAAAATCAATACCAGACCCTTATCCAAGCATGCAGCCTCGCAGGTCAGGAAAGGGAGAGGACAAGCGAGCGCCCACCCCCTCCTGAACCATACCAGACCACAAGCCCCCAACATGGGGGGGTGGTTTGGGTTAGGGGGGCTCTGGTTGTGGTTGTAGGGGTCTGCGAGCAGGGGGCTTATCGGAATCTGAAAGCTCCCTTTAACAAGAGGGCCCCCATATCCCAGCCCCCCATGTGAATTAGTATGGGGTACATTGCACCCCTACTCATTCACCAAAAAAGTGTCAAAAAGAAATAAAAACGCAGACACAGTTATTGACCATTCCTTTATTAAAAATAAAAAAACAATGTCCTCCCATCATCAATCACGCCACCACCGCCGACCCGGAAAAAATCCTCTGCTATTGCCAGGGGCTCTCGCAGGCTGCCTGCTCTGCCGCCTGACATTTCTTAAATAGGGAAGGGGCGGGGCCACCCAATGACATCGCCTAGTGGCATCGCCCCCTTTTAACGTCATCGACTGCTGCATGCTGGGTTGGTGACGTCACAAGGGGGCGGTGCCACCTGGTGACATCGCCGGCTGGCCTCATCCCTTACCTATTTACCTACCTTTTTTCAGGTCAGTGGTGGCGGCGGGCATCATGGTTGATGTTGGATCTACACTGGGTGACATTATTTTGTTTTTTAATAAAGGAATTGTCAAAAACTGTGTATGTCTTTTTATTTCTTTGTAACGATTTTTGTGGTGAATGGGTAGGGTACAATGTGTACCCCATACTCATTCACATGGGGGGACCAGATTCCGACAAGCCCCTGCCTGCAGACCCCCAAAACCACAGCCCAGGGTAGTGGGGAAGAGGTCCTTGTCCCCATAAACCCCATGCCCCAAATCACCCCCCATGTTGAGGGCTTATGACTTGGTATCGTACGGGGGGGCTTGCTTGTCCCCTCCCTTTCCTGATCTGCCAGCTGCATGCTCGGATAAGGGTCTGGTATGGATTTTGGGGGACCCCACGTCATTTAAAAAAAAAATTGACGTGGGGTTCCCCTCAAAATCCATACCAGACTCGAAGGGGGGGACCCCCATGCCGTTTCTTCTCTGATTTTTTTTTATTGCCGGTAATGCTTGTTTTTACATTCAGCTGTCAGTGGCCGGCTTTCCAGCCTGCTCCTTAAGACCCCTTTCACACCGAGCCACCTAGGACGTCAGCGTTAAAATGGTGCTATTTTTAGCAGGGCTTTACAGTCGTTTTATCGGCGCTATTCGGTCGCTAGCGGGGCGGTTTTAACCCCCCGCTAGCTGCCGAAAAGGGGTTAAATCCGCCCGCAAAACGCCGCCAGAGTGCCATTTTTCCGGCAGTATCGCAGCACTGCCCTGATGATTTCAATGGGGAGCAGCAGTGGAGGAGCAGTGAGTTCACCGCTCCTTCACTGCTCCAAAGAAGCTGCTGGCAGGACTTTTTGTGACGCCCTGCCAGCGCACCACTCCAGTGTGAAAGCCCGAGCACTTTCACACTGGAGTGAATAGAGCCGCTTTTTTCAGGCGCCATGTAGGCGCTATTTTTTTTGTAGCGCCTGAAAAACGCCTGCAGTGTGAAGGGTCTAACAGCTAGCTATTGTAAGCATTTTTGGTGCGGTTTTAACAAGCCAAAATCGATTGTCAGCCACGATGCAAATGTGCACGGGGCGTTTGGGGGAGCATTTTTGATGCTCATTAAATGCTTATCAACCACACCTATTGTACAAAAAGCAGGGCAAAAGGGTGGGACTTTAAATGAAACACGCAACAGCTATTGAGTAATTAGGTGGACATGTAGAAAAATATTTATTGATACAAAACACTGATATATACACATAATATATATATATATATATAGGAAAGTAGGGAAATGAATCCCACATAGTAACCACGATAATAATATGGATATCAATTGCATAACATAATAAATCACCAGAATCTACCAAAATTGATATATATATACAAACATAATTACAAAGTATTGCCTGCATGGCCCATGACCTTGCTATTCCCAGTTAAGGTAGATATAAATAAACATGATTGTATAAAAATTTAATTGGCCACATGATTGGTACAATACATGGCATATATTGGCTCTAAGCGTTTCGTGGTGTATAACCACTCGTCAGGAGCAGGCACGTGGTAGATCCATAATAAAAAATAAAAAAACAAAAAATATAAAATGGGTCTAAATATTCTGTCATATACCAATATGGGAGCCCCCCTTACCACGTTACTTTGCAGAAAATCATGTGCTGGTGGTGTAATGCTAAGAATTGCGGGTCACCCACAGACATCAAGGTCGGAAGCTGTGGTGGGGGCATGTCCAATGAAAGCGTCCAACAATACACAGGATCCCCTGTGCTGTGGGTCTAGGCACTTTGATGGGGCAATGGGGGATGATATGTGAACCACCCAATTAAAGTGTCTAAAAGGAAATGGTGAAAAGTGGTTAGAATGGAGCCTTTTTGTACCATATTGATAGGGATGGCAGCGCGTGGCCTTACCAGTCCACGGATTCATTTAAAGTCCCATATTCCTCTTCCCTTTTCCCTTGTAATATATAAGCGCACCTATTAATGTGCATTAATGCTATAGGGGCATTTGATAAGCTTCAGTATTTTGGGCAATTATGAATGAGCCCTTAAAGCTGAACACTCTCATTACATCCTGATTATGCAATATTGATATAGCTTAGCTAACAGCTATGCTATGAGAGCCTGAATATATAGAGTTAAGGTATAGGTTAATTGGAGTTTAAAGTTAAGTTAAATGCATTATTTAGGCAAGCCCTCACACTAAACAGTTGATAAATCCAAGGGAGATTTTATAGTAATTGTAGAATTATATTGCAAAGTATAAGGCCAGCGTAAGATTCAATCCATACACATTTAAGAATGTACATCTAAGCTATGAAACAAGCCTTAATCTACTATGGTGAATGGTTTGGGGTTCATGTTATTAGGAGAGGACAAGGCTGCTTAAGTTTATAACAAGGATATCTTGTTATGTCTATCAGTTTCTTGTTCTAGATGCGAAAGCTACATTGCTTAAGGCAACAGCATATGACTTTCCAGAATGAAAGATTGATAAGTTCATGAATTGAATATTAATAATAGCAGCTTATTTAGAACAAAAGTGTTTCTGTTTGGAAGCCATGCAGGAATTTATTCTTTTTTATTTTATTTTTTTGCGGGGATGTTCATCTTCTGTACAAACAGGCTTTTTGTAGGCATTTTATAGAGGTATTTAATTAAAGTAACACAAGGGTTTCTAAAACTTATGTATCAACATTGGCACCCAGACAATAAAATCAGCTTTAAAAGGGAACTGTCAGAAAATATTTCATCAATGATGCCATGAACTTGCAAATGCCCTGAGTTATGTTAAAATTAAGCTTTGTCTCAAGCTGTTCAGCAGGATTAAGGGCTAGGTGAATGCTTAAGCTGGCAAAGGAAAAACAAATAAAAAACCTATTCCATAGGAATACTCAGTGAAAAAAATGCTAACTTTTTAGGTGTTACGTGTGTTTACCTTAATTCATCTTTATACTAAAGCAACTCCAGCCAAAAATAACAAGATGAAAATTAATAGCCCATTAAAAGAAAAGATTTTAATTTAAAATTCACCTTGAAACCAGAGATTTGCCCTGCAGGATTTTTTTCTTCCACTAGATGGGCTCAGTCTGTTGGCCAGCATCATTCAACCCACTTTCTGTGAGCCCAGGTCATCCATACTGGGCCCTTCTCAGTCTTTTACTGGACAGTAAAATGAGAAGCAGCACAGTGATGAGCTCACCGCTCTGATACTCTAATTTGTTTTAATGTTTATAGAGCTGCATTATCATTTTCCCTTTGTATCTTCCTGAGCTCTAAAGAATCTAAAGCCAAAATCTTTTCCTCCCATCACTTTCTATCCAAAAAAATATATGTATATATATGCAAGCTGTTAATAACATATGTTTTTCTGTATAGATAGTGTTTTTTGTTTTCTATGACAGCTGGGTCTTTCTGTCACTCCTGTGGCACCATTGCTGGGCACCACATGGGAAGACATACTGTATATGTTGTAACCACGGATAGGGCATGGCTCCTTATGCTCTGAGGAGGAGTAAGGTCAGTGATGGTTAAGGATATGGTGGGGTTACAGTGGTCTGCACTAATGCATATGTGTACCTTGTTGATTATGTTTGTTTGAATATCATTGTTTTGTTTGTACGGTGTTCTATGCAGCTACATATTTTCTCCTGAAAAAAAAAACAGTGGGCAAAACATGTAGAGAGTAGCTTTCCACAGTCTGTAAAATAATACATCATGTTTGAAACCTGTACTGTGTTCAAATAATTGATTATATTATCTTTTAAAATTGTGTATTAATAAGTGGAAGTTGTTTAACCTCTATATGAGTTTTTGGCACCTTAAAAATCCCTTGGCCTTTTTTCTATGGATGTTATTATTACTGGGACGTGGTGCCGTGGAGCTAATTTATCTCCAGTTTCTATTCACCCAGTTTAGTATTTGTATAGTTTACAGAAATTAGGTACATTTCTTTGAAAAAATATTCATACCCCTTGAATTTTTTCACATTTTGTCATGTTACAACCAAAAACTTAAATGTATTTTATTGGGATTTTATGTGTTAGACCAACACAAAGTGGCACATAATTGTGAAGTCAAAGGAAAGCCCCCCTGAGTCAATACTTTTTTTGATATTTTTGCAAAGAAGAATGGGCAAAAATTTCACTATCTAGAGAGCTGATAGAGACATACCCAAAAAGACTTGCAGCTGTAATTGCAGCGAAAGGTGGTTCTGCAAAGTATTGACTCAGGGGGGCTGAATACAAATGTACGTCACACTTTTCACATATTTATTTGTAAAAAAATGTGAAAACCATTGGTCTATGACATAAAATTAAAAAAAAATACATTTACGTTTTTGATTGTAACATGACAAAATGTGGAAAATTTCAAGAGGTATAAATACTTTTTTAAGGCACTGTAACTTCCTTCTTCCTTAGCTTACTTCTACTGTAAATTATTAGAACTTCTAGATGGAAACAAACATTACTGTAACCTCAGGAGTCATTTGCGTTCAGTACCAAGTGCATTGAGCGTGCTAAAATAACACTTAAAACTGAGATAGAACACTTTAGGAGTAATACCCCTTTGAAGCAAAAGCTAAATAGATTTTTTTAAGCCTTTGCTCCCTGGAGGTAAAAAATTTACTTCACTTTTGTGCACATTTAAAACTTTGCTCCAGGCAGATACCAAAGGCACAAATGAATGCAGTTCTGTATTCATTAATATGTCATTATAGGTATTTTTATTTCAAGCAGTGTAAGTAACCAGATTTGACAAATGCTGGCAAGACACAGCACATTTTTTTTTTTTTCTTCAAAATAGGCAAAAACGAAAAAAGCCTCTAACGAAATGCGAGTTACCGTGTTTAGCCGCGTGTAGCTGCATTAAGAAGCGTTTGGCGCTTGAAATGCCTCTAAACTTAGCGTCTGAACTCATTTTTCTGCTTTCCAAAAAAAGGCCTGCTTTCCAAAAAAAGGCCTCTAAACGCAACTGCCTAAAAACGACATTAAACGAACCTGTGTACATGTACACATAAGATAACATTGGATGAGTTCAGGGGCAGCTGAAAAAAGCAGCCCACCGCCTCTGAATGTCCGTTTACCAACAGCAGTGTACATGAGGCCTGAAAAGGGCACTTAAGGGTGTGCTTTGTCCACCCGCAGAAGGGGTAGGACCTCTCCCTGATCCCCCGGGGCGCAAGGCTCCTGACAGGGACATTGGGTACGACATTGTCCACCTAGCCAGAAGGCCTGGTGGACTCCTCTCCTCTTGGTCAGCCGAAGCCAACCACTTAGTACTAGGTAGAGGGGCTCTTCCGAAGAGCGACCCCCCCCAGGGTTGGGGGAGGAAGGAACTTGATGGCCACACATCCTCCCCTAGATGTCAGGGCAAACCTGAGGACTCACACCCTTCATTTAGTGAGAAAAAAAACACACACATAAGTGAAAGTTCACAAAACATGAGGAGAAAAATAAATAAAATAAGTGGCCATGCAATGTGCACTGGCATGTGGCCTGGTAACAAAAATTGCCACGGACTTGGCCAAAAGGCCTAGTCCTAACTTTGATCTTAAAATTGAAGGAGTCAGGTAAAAAATTCTTGGTTGAACAGATTGCCGCTAATCAGATGCAGTCACTGTTTGTGCATTTGGATAGTCACTAAGAGCAGTGGTTGTCTGAATACAGCAGCCATCAGAGGAGGTTCCTCCATCCATGCTATTTAGCGTGGATAAAGTAATTCATAAATTCTGTTTATTTATTTATTGCACAAATGCTTAGGCTTAGTATTAGCCTCTGATTGAATAAGGAGAGTTACTAAAACTTGAGAACTGAGAATCTGGTGCAGCTGTACATGGCAGCCAATCAGCTTCTAACTTCAGCTTGTTTAATTGAGCTTTGACAATAAAACCTGGGAGCTGATTGTTTTCTTTGCAGAGCTGCACTCTCCAATTTTAGTAAATCTTCCCCAATCTGCTTCTTCACTTTTCACTGTCCAGTCACATGCTGGGGGAGGGACAAGACCTGCAACCTGTTTTTTTTTAACTGCAGCAAAAAAAGATCAGGTCTCCTGCTCTGTCAGACAGAATTGCTTGTGTGGCAGAGCTTTGTAAATCTCAAAATTGGATGGACAGACTGTAAGTCTTTTTGGAGATAGTACAACTCCCATGTGTGTATGTTATCAGCTTATTTAGCTGTATGTTAAAGTATGGAAAAGCGACTGTAAGATGTAAGGGCTTTTCAATTAGTAAGGTAAAGACATTACAGAAACACTATATACAGTATATACAGTATAACTCCCAGTGAAATGTATGCACATTTGTTAGAGGTACATAGTTCAGGTGTGGGTCAGACAGTTCAGTGGTCTGGAAAATAGTGTTAAACCCTGGAAAAGAATCAGCATCTTGTACACAAACACTTTGATGGAGATCCAAGGAAATTAGACCAATAATCATTTTATTTCAAGGTTGTGATACTTCAAAGAAACCTGTCATGAGAAAAAATTTGGAGACTGCTAACCTTTTCGTCTTTTAAAAATATGAGTTTCCTGGCTCTTGTGCTTACCCACAGTGTCACTGACCCAGAACAATTAAGCAGATAACTTCAGACTTTTCGCTCTCTTTTCTGATATACATACGTTTTCTGGGACAGTGACTTAGATTGTCAAAAATGTAACAGCTGTCATCACAAGAGGTTGTTATCACAAGAAGAGGTGAACGGGGATCACCCAGTGGAAATGGGTGTTCTGGTGACAATTGTTGCATTTACCCTGCTTTTAAAGGATGTTTCCTTTTATTTCGAAAAGAAAGTGAGAATAATCTTCCTAACAAGGGGAGACAACTGTAAAATCAGACAAGGGAACTAAACATTCCCCTCTCAATTTAAAATAAAAGACAGTTCAAGCCTGTGAAATACTGGGAGAATATAGTCTGGTCACATGAGACCAAAGTTGAACTCTTTGGAAGCCATAATACACCCCATGGGGGTTATTTACTAAAGGCAAATCCACTTTGCACTACAAGTGCACTTGGGATTGGAGTCGCTGCAGATCTGAAGGGGACATGCAAGGAAAATTAAAAAACAGCGTTTTTGATTGCACATGATTGGATGATAAAATCTGCAGAGCTTCCCCTCATTTCAGAGCTTCCCCTCAGATCTACAGCGATCTACAGCGATTGCACTTTCAAGTGCACTTGTAGTGCAGAGTGCATTTGTCTTTACTAGGTCAAATGGCCCTGCACATTACGCCAAAAACACCATACCAACAGTGAAGTTTGGAGGTGTGAACACATGGTGTGGGGCTGTTTTTCAGCATACGGTAGTGGCAAACTTCATTATCGTTGAAGAGAGGATGAAGGCAGGATGAATGGAAAACTGTACCAAGGCATTCTTGATAAAAATCTGCTGCTATCTACCAGGATGATGAAGATGAAACGAGGGTGAACATTTCAGCAAAACAATGATCCCAAACACAAAGCCAAGGAAACTCTCAAATGGTTTCAAAGAAAGAAAACAATGCTGCTAGAATTGTCCAGCCAATCACCTGACTTAATTTCTGAACTTATTTGTTTTAGTTTCTTTGTATGTATGGATTGTATGGGTTGTTACCAACAAGTGGTAAAACGTTCATGCCAATAGCACCTTTAGAAATATATTTACCTAGAAAAATGGTGGCCTGTTTGATTATTATCATATTAAAGTCTGTTTTATAAAAAAACATGACTTTATTGTCACTTTAAAGATGATTTCTGATTAGTTGCAGTTGGTTACTGCTTATTCATATAATTGCTCTCTCCATTTACATTTGTTAAAATGATGGCTCCCATTCACTGGGTTTATTACAACATGAATTCAGAAAACCCATTTCTAAGTAACAGGCACTAATTTGTAAGTGACAGTCTCTGAAAATTCAAAAAGGCTTCTGCAGAAGAGACACAAATATCGGCACTAACTAAGGCTTCAAATGCTAGTTAGTAAATGAGTGCACAAAAATTTGTAATGTAGTGCCCAATAAAATAAATTAATAGCAGCATAGCTGTTAACATTTCCGAGACATTAAAAATGATCCCCAAATGCTAGCCCGAATACAGTGTGTGCTAAAGAATAACTCATGATATTATAACATGAAATTTTAACAAGAGGATAATAAAGTACAGAAGTTCACACAGGGGCATGCTAAGATATTAATCAAATCTAACATAAGAACTTTCTTCTTTTTTTTTTGAAGGTGCTTGTCTTTGGGATGGTGAAGAGGCTTAATTTGTCCTGTGCAGATTCCACATCTAAAGGCTTCTTTTCTTGATTGACCTTTCTTTTCAAAATATATTCAAGCTAAGCACCAAAAAAGTAAGCTCACACCATATTGCTAAATATATATACTCGTATTAAAAATAATGTACCATTATCGAAGTGTTCTGTTTAATGGATTCAACAAAATCACAGGTTTGTTTAAAAAGTAATGATCGTTCTGATACTTTTTTGTCATTTTAAAATATTACCATAACGATAAGACGCAGCAGTGGTTTGGATTCAAATGACCACTATAGCAAAAAAAAAAAAAAAAAGTCATAGGTTTCTCTTACAAGTATCCAAAGTCAGTATTTACCAGTTGTAAAGTTTGAAACATAGCACAAACTGCATTTTAGCTGATTACAGCTAAAGTGGTAAGGAACCTCAGGCAGTTGAGGTCAATGATCCCATGTTCAAAGAGATAGTCCAATCTTTTCATTTAGAACTTTAAAACCACTGTATCCCTCTAGACCGTGCTTCCAAGAGCCTCAGGCTTTAGCATTTCACTCTGGTTTCTAATTCCATGCCTCAATTTTTCAGCTGTTGGCAGCTGGTCATTGTCACGCTTTTACTTTCACTGTAGTCTACAGTACTGTTTACTTTACGGACTACAAACGGAAAGAAGATCTTGGGACATAAGAACATCTGACTGTAAATCAAGGGTTGCAGTATCCTCAATGGGAATACTCCAGACTGTTTTGTTGGCATATTTCTGATGATGTTGAGAAATATGAAGATAATTATACTGCAGATAGATCATGCAACAAAGCATGCCATGGCAAAAAGTGGGTGTTGCTAATTAAAATACTGTTCAAACACATGTTATAAAAAAGAACATATACAGTAATCATAATGCAATATAAGTGTTTTACAGAAAAAAATCATAAAGGTTGTCATTACCGGCTGCTTTTGTTAAAACACAAATTTTGCATTATTGATCAAAATTCTGACTTGAATCTGAACTGGCTGATAAATATATGAAAGATTTTAAAATTACAATAAGCTGGAAATTAAGAAAAAAATCAATCAATAGATCATTGTATTTAATAAATTTTTTTTCATGACCTATTTCTAATGATCCCGCTCCCCATGATTACCAAGCCCATTTACCTTAGATGCAGGGAGATGAGATCCACAAGCCTACTCCATATTGAGGGATGCTCTTCTCAGACAGAGAAGAATCCTTACACTCCTCACCTGCTTCATAGCATTATGCTGAGATTAAATGCTAAGGCAGCCCAAAGATGGATCCATTTTTTCCTTCAACCAGCTGGGTGGATACAGTTTCCCTACAGAACAGTAGACAGACTTGGATTTCAACTGGGTGGATTAGGGTGTGGTTAAAGTAGATCAGAGCCACAGCCACAGCTGCACAGGGACTTGCAGTAAGCAAGCAGAATAAAATGCAGACCTTTCACAAAAAAAAGTATTCCAATCTATATCCTAAACGATAAATTCAAAAACATAATAATGCTAAGGAGGTGGTTCTACTGCTTAAAATATTGAGGTTTAGGTGTGCGATATTGATAGACGTTGGTGATTTTTGTTGCTTTGTTAAAGTACGGCTGATTGAAGCTGAGCAATTTAAAGATACTCTCAGGGACACCAGACTTGCTGGTATTTGCCAGATTTGCCATTCCTGCAGGTTTGAGATTCACATTCCTGGTAAATTTATGTGCATTTGCCCAGGATAATTTTTTTTTAAACTATAATGGCCAGCTGGCATACAAGGGCCAATATCAGGGCTTTTGCATAACCTAGTCATCTCACTTTTAAACTGGGTCCACAGAGCAGCCATGGCATCACTGTGTTGGAAGTTGTTAGATGGAAAGCATAAGCAAAGCTGGCAAACTAGACAGACTCGACCTATTTTAGTCTTACAATTGTTTTTGTGTTTTCATTTTGTGGTTGATTTGAGATCAGCAGTCACTTTTAGCTGTTGTTGTGTCCATAGCATTTTTTTTTCTTTTTGTTGCAAGGAATTTTGTTTACAGGGTTGGTATTTTTTTTTTGGGGGGGGGGGGGGGCATTGGGTTCAATTATTTTTGGGGTTTAGTGCTTTTTATTTTATTTTGGTAGAGCTTTTTTTTTAGGTGAAATGCTTTTTTTGCAGCAACGTTTCCCTTAAAAAAAATCAGCTTTGGTCTCAGGGGTGGTATTTTGAGGTTTTACAATTTTCGTTTCCTTTTTTTTATTTCATGTTGATGATACCCTTTTTTAAGTTTGGGATGCTCAAAGAGCAGCAATCTTTTGTTACTAACCACCTGTTCTCGATGCTGCCTTTTGTTCGCAGCATATAGCTACAGTGTTTGAAAGAAGAAAAAAAAAAACTAGAACGGTGTGCACCTGAAACACCTTACCTTAAATCAATCAGATTCACCGCAAACCCCATCCTCATAGATAACAGTAATATGTAATGAACAGGCCAGTGTACACCGTATAACTAAGAAAATGTATCCCTCCTTCCATTACAAATCCCCCCAGTACTGATCTCTCCATCCAAATCCCTCCCTGTAGAGAGTTCTCTAAATTGAATCAGATTAGGGTGTTGCTGCTGTATGTAAGTCAAGCTATTAAAAAAAAAACACAGATTTCCACAGCCAAATATGTGATGTCAGTGTACTCTGTCATTGTGACCATGTGTGAAAATTGTACTGTTCTGTAACACCATGTTCAACCACAAGGGGCACCCCTAAGCATTATAAAATGCACATTTTAGGCCTAAAGATTAGTTACATCGTTTGCTGCAATTTGTCAATGGCATGTGATATTAGCTCACCCCTGTGTTTGCAGGGATACTTAATATGTGTTTCGCAATCCTTGTTTTTCATATGTAGGTGGACCCAGCATGCTTGTATGTTGGGGGGGCTTTTTTTCTAATGATTTGAATAAACTTTCATTTTAATTTTTTTCAGTTAAATGTATTGCTGTCACATAGAGGGCTGATAGCCCTCTATGTGGTAGCATAATGGAAATGACAGGTCCCCTTTAAGTAGACATCAGGACCAGCAATGATAACTCCAAGCAATACCCCCCAGAAAATGTCAGGGCCAGCAATGATAACCCCCAGCAAATGTCAGGGCCAGCAATGCTAACCTCCAGCATGGGCAATCTCAGTTGCTTCATACATACACAGCGGATTACGGTTCCCGGTCCCTGGCCACTTTGAGCAATGCGATCACATGATCCCAATGTATACGCAGCTGTTATGAATGAGTTTCATTCAAAACAGCTGTGCTTTCTGTAGTGCCCTGAGATTGGCTCACAGCTATCACATGGTACCTAGGCCAATCACAGCACCCTGTACCATGTGATTAGCTGTAGCCAACAGAAAGCAAGCTGTCATGAATAAAAACCCATTCATGACAGTTCAAATGATTGTTGTTACAGTGTTCATCACTGTAACAGCAATCACAGTGTAAAAAAAAAAAATCACAGTGTAAAAAAAAAAAAAAAAAAAACAACTTCAAAAAACTCTCCATGCCTCTTATTAAATACCTTGGACTGTCTATATTACAAAAAGGGGTAATATGGGGGGTATTTATGCTATCCTGGCATTTTAAGAGCCACATAAAATGAGATAGGCCTTCAGTACATCAGGAATGATAATTTTCAAATATATGTACCATACTCCGTAGACACTATAATTTTAACGCAAACCAATTAATATACACTTGTTGGGATTTTTTTGCCAAAGAAATGCAGCAGAATACATTTTGCCCTAAATTTGTGAAGAGATTTGCTTTTATTGGATATGTTTTATAACAGAAAGTAGAAAATATAGTTTTTTTTTTAAATTTTCAGTCTTTTTTATATAGCAAAAACTAAAAACCCAGTGGTGATCAAGTACCATTAAAAGAAAGCTCTATTTGTGTGAAAAAAAAAATTATATAAATGTAGCGCACTACTCCCGTAGGAGCTGCTGAGTTTGTTGTACAATCTGCCATTCACCCTGCTCCCATCCCTTTTCAGTCCTTAGACAAACAACAACAGTCAATTACTCCTTTTTCTTTGCTTTTATTGGTGGGATGAAACTTTGAGAGATGTGGAAGGAGGACCTGGGACGAACTTTAGAAGACACGGACTGGTCTAACATATGGCTCACATCTAAGTCATCTTCACCCAACATCTTAGCACTGGAGACAAATTATAAAGTCCTAACTCGCTGGTACCTTGTACCCGCTAGAGTGGCAAAATATTCACCTAATACCTCAGCTCTTTGTTTTCGAGGATGCCCAGAAATAGGCACACATTTACACATATGGTGGACGTGCCCAGTAATCCAAACCTTCTGGAAGGAAGTCTTCGTGATTGCATCTAAAATATTTAAAAAAATAATACAACCAGATCCATATATAACTTTACTTAATCTAAAACCGGAATGGTTAACACTCTCTCAATTCAAACTTATGATCCAACTAATAACGGCTGCAAAACAAACAGTGGCCAAGGCATGGAAATCTCTTACATTGGTACTAGCAGAAACAATTCACAGAATGAATAATACAATGTCCAATGCTAAGATGGTAGCCATCGATCAAAATCAAATTCCAAAATTTGAAAAACTTTGGCATCCTTGGATAAAACAACAGTTCCTGTCAAATTTCAATGACTCTGTCCTGTTGCCATGGTAACAGATTAAATAACTTACAGAGACACCCATTCTAAGGCTTCAAAGAGAACTAAAAAGAATAATAAACTGACGAGCGGGACAACCTTGTGGACCATACCTCTGCCTTTCTACCCTTTTTCTTCTTTCTCTTTCCGTTTCTCCACCTTACAATTAAAGCTCATTATCAGAATTTATTTGACCTATATACACTCTACTTGTAAACAATATGTATAGTAGGTATAAATCATTTGAATACCTACAAAAGTAACTAAGGAAATGATATATATCTTTAATTTAGGTTGACGTGAACCCAAGGTTTAATATTTGAACTTTCATGATATTTACCTATATAAACCCTACTGTAAAACAATGAGCTTACTTTATAGATCCTTGTAAACTTACTTTATGTATCTTTATAATATTGTATACTCAATAAACTTCTTTTGACAAGGAAACTTTGAGAGATATCAGGGATGTATGAGATGCCCATGAAGAGTTGAGAAGGATAGGTTATCATCCATGGCCTTGGCCTTAATGATGGATTTCCCCTGTCCAGTCCTTACTACAGACTATTACTTTCAGTTAACAAGACGAATCACTCTGAATAATTCCCTTGTATTGGTTCTCACTGCAGACTATTGTTTCTTCTGTTATCAATCTGGCTGAAGATTTACCACTCTGAATAGTTCCTCTGCCCAACTTGATATGCTTCCTTTGGGGTATTAATTCTTTAAGGTCGAAGGCCTGCACCACCTTTTTCATGACCTGCACACCCTTCGGTCTTTGGAAGTTATGGAAATGTGAATTGAACACATAATAAATGACTGACTATTGCTCCAGCCCGTCCATTATTGTCCATACTGTGTTCCACAATCACATAGTTTGTTACGCTACTCTCTCCAGCACTTCTACTTCTTCGAACGTTACACTGACCTTTTCCTTATATCAAAGTCCCGTGTTCCCGGGTCACAGGAATCCGATAAGCTGGTTCACTTCCGCCGCTTTACTCCTACTTCCTCCATTTGATCCTCTTTACAATCAAGCACTGTGTTCCCCGACCACAGAAACCCAATACACTCCATCACTCCATGGAGATGAAGATCCTCCACTTTAGCTCCTTCCCCTGCGGCTCCTCCATCCCTCCTCCGTGCACAGGGCACATCCCCGCATAAGGGTGTCCGGTATAGCACCTCAGCACGCCATGCTGTATTTCTTGTGCTTCACCTCTCTCTGGAAGCATGTGACCCCAACTTATATAGGAGGCCTGCCCCCTGCCAATGCAAATTAATAATTGGTCAGAGCCCCCCACATGAGCTGCCTGCCACTCAGGTCTCAAGTCCAACCTCCCTTCCAGAACAATTCCACTGAAAGCAGGAGAGGATCTCTGAGCCAGAGTGCAGGTGGCAACACCCCCCACTATACTAACACTCCCACTCCCAGATCAAAACGACCAGGCCTGGAATAGAAACACGGGCCTGGCTAAATTTGCCTGAAGCTGCATTCTGTCACTAAAACACTTCTAGATCACCTACCTTTAGGTAGTGACCGCAACATAAATTTTATTTGCGTACAGTGTTGCATGACCACACAATTGCCAATTAAAATAGCACAGTGCTGAAGAGCAAAAAATAGTCTGGTCATGAAGGGTGTAAAACCTTCTGGAGGTCAACTGGTTAAAGAACAGCAAACCAAATAGTTTTACCTCTGCAGTGAAGTGGCAACAAATCTCCTACAATGATGCAAAAACACAGCCAGAAGTTCCCACACTCAAAGACACCAAGAGCAGTGAGCGGCACCCAGGTGCAAGCAGATTCTTACTCCAAAGGTAACAGCTTTAATGGTTACAATCTGCTCTGCTCAGCCCTCTATCAGTCTGCGCTGGTGTCAGAAGTTTAGTATAATTGTTGGGGGCCAAAGGGATCCTCCTGCAACAAAGCATAGTTTGTGACTGCAAAGTATATATTTTATTGTTGCTGCACTCAGTGCTAGCAGTTATTTTAGAGGTACCATAGCACACCCACACATCACCGCTGCTGGTTGTTCTTTTCTTTTTTTTTTTGCATTAGTACATGTCCCCTATGGCAGTGCCCAGCTTCCCGTGCTTTTTTTTACAGTAGTTTTCCAATTACCCCTAAATATAATGAGAATTTACAAAGCAGATTCGCCAACCCCTTGGCAAATCAAACCCAGGCAGATTCGCCCATCTCTAGTATTGTATTTTTATGGGTCATGTTTGATTTTGTCAGCTGAGTGGATACAGTTTCCCTACAGAACAGTAGACTTAGCTTACAACTGGGTAGATTAGGGTGTGGGTAAAACAGATCAGAGCCATAGTCACATTTGCAAAGGGGACTTGCAGAAGGCAAGCAGATTAAAATGTTGAATGTTCACATAAATCATTCCAACCTGTTTTCTAAATTATGAATTCAAAAAAGTAATAAAGCTAAGGAGGTAGTTCTACTGTTTAAAATATTGAGGTTTAGGTGTAAGATATTGATAGACCAGAGGTGTCAAATCAGCATTATGGTTTACTTAAAAGGCCGGTTGTATATGTAAGACTATATAAATTTATGAAGGGTTTTTTTTTCTTAGAAAACAGGTGCGGGAACTCACCAACACACCACACCAACCCCCCCATCGAACCGCATATAAAGGTGGGAAAATTTGCACTAAAATTGCACTGAAAGTGGGAGGATCTTAAGGTAATAATAAATACCAGGAGTGCATTATGTGCTGAGTTCAGGGATGTGCTAAATGCCGCGTTCAGGGGTGCACTATGTACAGAGTGCAGAGTTCAGGGGTGCGCTACATACAGAGTGCAGAGTTCAGGGGTGCGCTATATACAGAGTGCAGAGTTCAGGGGTGCACTACGTATATAGTGCAGCGTTCAGGGGTGCGCTACATACAGAGTGCAGAGTTCATGGGTGCGCTACATACAGAGTGCAGAATTCAGTGGTGCACTACGTACAGAGTGCAGAGTTCAGGGGTGCGCTATGTACAGAGTGCAGAGTTCAGCGGTGCGCTACGTACAGAGTGCAGAGTTCAGCGGTGCGCTACATACAGATTGCAGAGTTCAGCGGTGCGCTACAAAGTGCAGAGTTCAGGGGTGCGCTACGTACAGATTGCAGAGTTCAGGGGTGCGCTATGTACAGCGTGCAGAGTTCAGTTGTGCGCTACGATTAGATTAAGTAGATTAAAGGATAAGTTCACCTTCGATAATATGTTACATGGTACACCTGTTTTTAGGGTAAAACATGTAACATGTTCCTGCTCCTGTAGCTGCTCGGTGATCCATTGCCTCTGTGTGACAGTATTTTGTACATTTAGTATCTTTTTTAAAAGGTGAACTTATACTTTAACACCAGACCTGCTTCTTTTTGCCAGATTTGCCAGACCGCTTGGATGCATCTAGTAATAAATCTATAAGCCCCAAAGCAGCAATAGAAATCAAAATGACAACATGCTTATTTATCAGCTTCTGAATGAAAAGGCAAAACATGAAATGTGGCTTAACCTAGATTGCAAAGCATCTAGATGGTGGCACATAAAATTTTTACTCTTCCCATATGCCGGTTTCTGTGGCATAAAATCCTACATTATTGCTGAAGAAGATACCAAGAAGACTTAAACCTGTATTTTATACCTTGGGAAAATTGAAGCATATGTAGGCAAAAAGTCAGTGATTTATTTCATTTATTATGCCCAGGCTATAAAACCTCAGATTTACTGCCTCAAGTATATTGTTCTTCTAGCAAGGTTATTAAAAAGAAATAATACATCATTTATTCTATTCTTTATTATAGGCTATCGTTTAAAAGCTACTTACTTCAAACACAGTGAAGTATGATGGCATTTCAGGTTTAATTTTCACTGTAAAAATGATACAAACAAAATTACTTGAATCGGCTACAGTATTAAATATTAAGTTATGGCATGTTGAATATGTTGCCCGTATGCCTTCCTGTTCCTATTCACATGCTCATGAAGACAAACTCCCAACTTCCTAGTGGTTCTACCCACGTACTGTAACCCGCATGGACAGGTCAATAGGTAGGTGACATGTGTTGTCTCACAACTTCTTAATTTTGTAAGACTCACTTGATGTGTTGGATGTGAAATGTGTGGTCTTCCTGACCCTATGTCTGGAAGTCCTACACATCACACATCTCCCGCAACTGTAGAAACCCACTTGGTCCAAGAAGGTGCAAACCTTCTTGGGTGGATCTACTACATTGGATGCTAGTTTAAGAAGTAAAGTGGGGGGCTTAGTGTAAATAAACTGTGGTCTTTCTGGCAAAATTTTCTTTAGGTCAGCACATTTTAATAACAGGGGCCAATGATTCTGAATGATCCTCTCCATCTGGTTGTGTTGGTGAGTAAAATTGGTCATAAAAGCAACACCATAGTCCTTCTTTTTTTACATCTTTTCTCTTGAACAGATCTTCTCTCCTCATTTCACCAACTAGAGTTTTAGTTTTAGTTAAATCCTTTGAATTATAGCCCATTTCCTGAAACTCATCCAATAATATATCAGCCTGCTTATTATAATCTTCTTTCCTGACGCAGTTGCTTCTAACTTTCAACAGTTGGCTTTTGGGAATTGCACTCAACCATCTTGGGTGATGGCAACTTCCCAAAGGAATGTAGCCATTTCTGTCCACTTCTTTGAAATAGGTTTTAGTGAATAATTGCTGATTCTCTTTGAATATTACAAGGTCCAAGAAGTTTAGAATATTTGGGGAAAAGTTCCCAAAAATCTACTGTGGTTAGTGTGGAAAGAACTGTGACACTGGCATGCAGTGTACCAATGTGGACACTGCCGAAGGAACAGTGTTTGTCGAAGAAGCATTCTGCGACACGTTCCCGCATTTTTGAACTGGCGATGACAGATCAGACGCACTCCTTTGTCAAGAGCTTGACAAAGGAGAAACGTGACTTGTCATTACCAATGCTCTGAAACACATCACAGAACGTCTGGTGACATCATCACACTCAACGCTGCACTCCAAAGAGCGTTCCAGCCCTTGCTTTTGGAGTCCCTCCACACACGGAACCCGCTTCTGGATCCAGAGGAGTGGCGACATCACCAGTGCGAGTACAGACCCAACAACTAAAGGACTATTTAATGCCAGATTTTAACCGACTTGCATTTCTTCCCTTTGAAGCAGGAGATGGTCATGCAGTGCCAGATAAAGGGTCAGAGCTAGAACTAACAAAGAAAAGCAGCCAAGAGTCAGTAGAGACATTGAAGACAACATGTAACAGAAAGTATAGCATTACGAAAAATGTGCAGTACAGAGTGCCAGAGAGACACTGGACCTCAAAAATATTACCAAGGCAGCAGTCAGAGGATTCGAAGTGTGATGTGCTGAATGTAGCAGATAGTATTGCAAAGAACACCAACAAAGCACACACGCATGGGCTCTGATGAAGAGGGTTCTGCCTTGGAAACGCATTAGCCTTGCTCCATGCGTATGGGCATCACCTATACATCGCACTGGACTGTAAATATTGGATCATTGATGTGCCTGTTTTTACTTACAATTTTGAACATATTTCCACATGTTTCATTCCAATAATGTTGTAACTTACATAAGGATTTCCTCTATCTGAAGAGGGCAGAAAACGAGTTCATCACCACATTTTTGATGGAGCATCTGATCTGAAGGACATTATCGAAAGATTTTTTTTGTGCCGTTGTGCCGTGTCATATATGTGTTTTATGACTTTTATATTTGTGCCATTTACTTTTATGTGCATTTAGGATTAGAGGATGGACTATCCCTTTAGCACTGATATTTATCTTTCAAGTATTGCAAAGAGTAGAGTAGACAGTGGTGTAAACAGAATGTTCAGGCTTGTTTGGGAACAATGAGGGTGGAGCTGTAGATGAGAAGCTGTAGCCAAAATTGTGGGTTGAACTGCTAGATAACATTGTTTGGACAGTGGATGAAGGCTTGTAAGAGTAGCTGCTCTAGAATATTTGGGGAAAAGTTCCAACAAAGTCTACTGTGGTTAGTGTGGAAAGAACTGTGACACTGGCATGCAGTGTACCAATGTGGACACTGCCGAAGGAACAGTGTTTGTTGAAGAAACATGCATGCTGGGGATAAAACACTGGGGTGCAAAAAGTGTGTAGCAATACACGTAACAATATGTATGTTGGGGACCTATTATAGCTGAAGTGCAACACTGAAGAAGGTGCAAAGTGATTCTTTTCCTGCTACTTATGTACCTCTGATAGCAGTATTCTCCAGCAGTAAAAGTGGAAGTTATAGTCCTCTCTTTATGGCGCACAAGATGGAGCATTGGGACTTGCTGTAAGTAGTTGGTTAGAGTTGGATTTTCAGATCTGGGTTTTGGCATATGCACTCACAGCAACAGGGATGTAGTTTCATATGGTAGCAGAATACATTACTAGGAACAGGAAATTGCAACCTCCTTTTAATAATATTTACAGAGCTGTATACTGATTATAGACTGATAAGGAAGCATGTTGCAAACATGTTGCAGCTAGAAGTAGGTGTTTACAATTTAAAGGGTTACTAAACCCACAACAGTAAAATCAGTCTCTAGATGCAGTAAAGTATGCTTGTTATACTTACTGTGGAACCTAAGGGGTTAATCCTGCACATTGTGTAAAAAGGCTGTTTGATCCTGTCTTTTTTGATCCTCCGCTTCTTTTAATGTCCTCAATCCACCTGCTGATAGAACAGAGCACTAGAAGGCACTCTGCACATGCTCAGTTTGGTGTGTATAGCTATTTTTTTTTGTTTGTTTGTTTTTTTGGGGTGGATGCATGCAATAAGTACAGGGCCAATCAGCACTGTCCAAACAGAGGGTCAGGAGTCCTGCATCCTCATAGGACAGTCAGAGAAGAATTATAAATCTATCAATAGATCCACGCTTCAGACTATTTTACAACTGCAGCCCCCCTATATAAGTAGGGAACACCTCAGTGATACCCCAAAAAAAGCTTAAAATCAAAATATAGAGAATGGCGCTGTGTTAGAACAAAAAGTGTAACTGTAGAATTGACAAGTGCTCTAGTGCGTGATACAATCACTTCTTAGAAGTGAAAAAATGTTTTATAATATAAAACTCCCAAAAATCAATATATCAATATATATTATTATAAAGTGATAAATCCTTATTTAGTGGTAGACTGAATTGTCAGCTATGTATGCAAGCAGTAACAATCCCATCCAATGGGAAAACTCAAACTTTAAATTATCACCATTATATAACATGTGTTGACAATGGCATATATAAATCTACTAATTAGTAAATATAAAGTGACAAGTGCCAGATGGTGCTATGTATGAAAAACTGTGGTTATCAAACCATTGTGCAATAATGTGCAAAAAAATATTTAAAAATTGTAAATCATTATTTTTGTATAAAATCCTCAACAATATATAAAAAAAAATCCCATATACTATTTATTTCAAAATGTTCGTAGCAGTAATACAATGTGCCATGCACCAAATTCCCATAGAAATCATGCAGAAGGTAGTGAAGAGCCGTGCTGTAATTATTGGCAATCTCCCCCCAGTGTGGTTGCACTCACCGGAGCACTCCACCCCTGCAGGGGTATGAGCGTATGATGTTGATCCTGTTGGTCTCTCCGATTGTATGGGTGCCGATATCCTTCCACGTGTCCCAATCCAAAACAGCCACTTGCATAGAGGGAGGTGGGGACTCACTGTCCCTTGTTGTAATGCAGGTCCCAACTAGATATCCAATTCAATGCGAAGAGTCCCTTGTTCTCAGAAATATGGAGTATATAGCCCGGATAAATATGCCTCACACTCTCGTGTTTTGGCAAATAAACGTGATAAACCTCACAATCAGGTTTAAACGGGAGATCCAAATTTCATCCGTATGTGTGCCATTTCATTCCACATGCAAATAAAAATGCACTGCACTTTTGCTATATTTCCTCAGGAGTGCATTTTTATTTGCATGTGGAATGAAATGGCACACATATGGATGAAATTTTCACGCGTAAAGTTGAGGGGCGGTAAAACCCTGCGGTTGAGTTGCGGTATTAACCCCTCCCCCCCTCCAATTTCTACTCCCTTTAGCTGCAGATACAGCAGCCAAAGGTGTACACATGCAGCAGCAGAAATAAAGCCCTCTGATGCTATTGGCGGGTGCTACTGCCTGCCAGTCTTGACCTATACAAGTAAATGGGGCCATTCTGCAAGTGCCTCACAACTACATGCTTCTGTTTGGTCCAAGGGGTAAAGCAGGTTTAAGAAAACAACACAATGCTGCCTCTTTTAACCCCTTGTTTCTTTCCTGCTGCTGGTGGAGTGCAGTTGGTATCACTCCGCATGGGACAGGAGCCAGCACTACAGAGGAGGCATCGGCTTATGTGGCTCTTGCTCCTTACTATAGCTCCAACTTTAGAAGCAGTCCATCTGCAATGCATTCTGGTAGATGCTGTGGAATGTAGATATGTGCACACTGAAATATTTTGTTTCGGAATTTCGGTTTCGTCCATAAAATAAATTTAGTTACTCCCGAAATTAGTTTTTATTTATTTTGTTTCGTTCGTTAAAAAATGCATTCGTCCAAAAATTTGAACTAATTAGGGCCGAATCTGTCAATTGAAGGCTTTTGGTGTCTTTCGGATGTTCTAAGAAGATTCGACGAAGCAGCTAAACTGTACGACACCGTGATCGTACATTTCCAGTCGAATGCTCCGCCCACAAGCTATAGTAGAATTCTAATGTTGTTTGACTAGTAATAATTATTACTAGTCAAACAACATTAGAATTCTTCTATAGCCTATGGGTGGAGCATATGCCTGTAAATATCCACTCGCAGCGATCGTATGTTTTTAGCTGCTTCATCGAATCTTCATGTCTCTATAATGTCGAATCTTTTCTCTCTATGTCGCATAATCTTGGACTAATAGAGTTAGGTTAGGCACATTCGACTGCAGGTTCGATAGACACAGATCGCTTTTGTCACCGTCATGTCGAATCTTCGAAAATATAATGGATACGAAAATAAAGCTTTTTTTTATTTCGGATTCTGCGCGTTTGTTATTGTTTGTTAAAACGAACACGAAAATCCCCAAAATTTGGACGAAAATGCATTCAGACGATAACGAATGCACATGTGGAATAGCGGGTCAGCATGCCCAGACCGTGATCTACCAGTCACCTTCTGCGATCTACTGGTTGCTGACCTCCGCTTTAAGGGATGTCAGCTTTAGTGTGGTTACAATGCTCTTCTCTGGATACAGTGGAGGTGTGGGTGTAGCCTCCCTAAGGCAGGAAGTCTTTGGTTTTAGATATGCTTTCTTTCTGCATGGTAAAGGACATGTTACAGGTAACAGAAATAAACATAGCAGCTAATTATTTGAATTAAGTAGGCCGTGATGTTTGGGGATGCAGTTTTATTTTTAACCAATAGACTGGCATCAAGAACAGATGTTGCTGGAATTCTAGTGTAGATAACAAAAACACTATGATCTTTCGTTCTTTAGATCTTTAGTAGCTTGTAGCAAGATATGGTTATAGTTTGGTGGATTGAGAAGAGATCTGTGTTGTGGTTTGTTTATTGAGCATATGCTAATTGGGCAGAAAATAACATCTTTATAGTGATGTTACCAGGGGTCAAGTCCTGGAAAAAACAGTGTTGAAACTCACCCAAGATTCCCAACCTCACACTGCAAAAAAGTACCTAAAATGGCCGTATTCTGTGCTATGCACAATGCAAATATCAATATTTAAACTATAAACATGTAGCTAGTGCTATTAGCAATGTGTTTAAGTTAAACAAAAGCCAAAAACCATATTTCTCCATTTACATGAAGGTCAGGTTAATATAACCCAGCCAGCACAGGATACCCCCTTACAGTGCAAGGGAACTCAGACATAAAGGGGAATACTGCAGATCATGCTCTAAAGGACTCTGATATAGGGGGGGGGGGGCTCTGGTGACCAAAGATTCCACTGCGCTCCCCTTTACATCAGAGTTCCCACTTACATCAGGGTCTGCAGCATTGCCCTTTACATCAGAGTTCCCCTTCACATCAGCGTCCACAGAGTTCCCCCTTGCACTGTAAGTGGCAATCCTGCAGACTGATGTAAAGGGGAATTCACTCCCCCTTACATCAGTGACCCCCCCCAAGACTGGCCTGGCAGCGCTGTCACTGACCTTCTCTCAGCTGAACCATGCAGGGCTCAGTCGGTCGTTTCCAGCTTGGTGGCTCTGGTATTATCTTATAGTCTCCTCTTCACAGTCCACACATGTCTGACTTCTCCCGTGACCCCCATCCTGACGGCGCTCTCCCTCTTGACTCCTCTCCAGACTCCCCCTCAGAGACGACCTAAGGGAGGGAGAGGGACATCCCCTGCACCTCTATCTGCTACCTTTCAGCTACACGCACTAGTTATATCCAGACATACTATTTTCCAGGGAACTTGAGCGGACTTGTATTGCTTACATTTTTTTACGTTTACCATGCATTTCTAAAACTGAGTGTATTTTTATAGATCAGCGAGGATTTAAGATGTCTCAAAGCTCTGTATAGTCTTGTTTTGGTATTAGTGGATGTCCATCAGGTTCTATATTGCTACTTACCTTGTATGTCCCCACATCCTGACAAATGTGCTAATCTACGGCCGCTCTCTGTGCATAAGGGCTCTGGTGGTGTCATTGAGGGTTGGTGCTGTGGTTTAGTTCTCCTAGCGCAAAAATATTTAAGCTCCTGAAGAAGCGACGGCTTGGTATATTTCAACCATTGTCACATCGGAAGTATTACCCACTATACCCTCCAGGGGAAACTCATTGCGTCCTTTTCATCTCTGTTATTGTGATTACACAATGTTGTGAATCTTTTCATGTAGACTATTAAAATATATTACTTTTATACGTGCCATCAAAGTCCATTATTCCTATTCCTTTACAAATTCAGTTTTTTTTGGGATGTGGCACACTGTTATTATGGGTGTTTGATTGCCACCTAAAGGGCATTGCAATCTAATCAAGTACTTCCCCTCAGAGACTGCAGACATGATAAAAGACAAGAAATGGTCAGAGATTGCGGACATGTACAGGAGATGGTTAACAGCTGCGGACATAATTCAGGAGATGGTTAGCGGCTGTGGACATGGTACAGGAGATGGTTAGCGGCTGCAGACATGGTACAGGAGGTGGTTAGCGGCTGTGGACATGGTACAAGAGGTGGTCAAAGGCTGCAGACATGGTACAAGAGATGGTTAGAGGATGCGGACAGCCATATTTTTTATGCCTGCCACCAGATGCAGTGTGCCACTTGTCACCCAGAGTCAGCCACCAAATGCAGTGTGTCACATGCCACCCATAGCCTGCCACCAGATGCACCGTGCCACTTGCCACCCAGAGCCTGCCACCAGATGAAGTGTGCCACTTGTCACCTATAGCCTGCTGCCAAATACAGTGTGTCACTTGCCACCCAGAGCCTGCCACCAAATTCAGTGTGTCACTTGCCACCCATAGCCAGCCACCAGGCACAGTGCCATTTGCCACCCAGAGCCGCCTGCCAATTTCAGTGCGTCACTTGCAACCCATAGCCCGCCACCAGGTGCAGTGCCACTTGCCACCCAGAGCCTTCTGTCAAATGCAGTGTGTCACTTGCCACCCATAACCCACCACAAGGTGCAGTGCCACTTGCCATGCAGAGACTTCTGCCAAATGCACTGTGTCACTTGCCACCCATAACCCGCCACAAGGTGCAGTGCCACTTGCCACCCAGAGCCTGATGCCAAATGCAGTGTCACTTGCCACCCATAGCCCACCACTAGATGCAGTGCTACTTACCACCCAGAGCCTGCCACCAAATGCAGTGTGTCACTTGCCACCCGCAGAGGTTCATGCTGGGACCTGTAGTCCTTCACTTTTGGGGGGGTCACATCCCCCAAAAGTGAAGGACTACAAGTCCCAGCATGAACCCCTGATATCATTAAGGATGTGTCTTTCTCCCATCTCTGCTCCGAGGGTATCATTGCATTTGTCATTGCATCTGTCACTGTCTCATCTATCAGTGTTCTCTTCTCTGCTGCCAGCTTCCACATCTGCCCTCCTCTGCACAGTGCACTGCAGTCATCCATCTGCATACCGATGGTCCACCAGAGAAGATTGAGGACATGGGCAGATCAGTGCACTAGGCGTGGAGGAGGAGCAAGTTTATCCTCGATATGGTCTACTCTGTCCCCTAGATCCTGAACATCCTCCTGAAACTGGTGAAGGCAAGATTTCATGTCGAATTGTAAAGACGATCTTAGGGCTGTAAGCATACTTTAAGGGTACTTTCACACTGGGGCGGTAAGGGCGTCAGCGGTAAAGCGACGCTCGTTTTATTGGTGCTTTTTGGCTGCTAGCAGGGCGTTTTTAACCACCAAGAAGGAGTTAAAAACGCTTGTATTTTACCGCTTCCGAAGCGCACTTGAGCTTTCACACTGGGGTGGCATGAGAGGCAGTTTTCAGGCGCTTTACAGGCGTGATTTATATCACTAAAATGCCTGAAAACTGCCTCAGTGTGAAAGGGGCCTTAAGCATGTTTCCAGAGATTGGGAGGTCTGAGGTAGAGAATGCAGCAAAGGGATCCTCAGCAGGCTGGGATGCAGGAGCTGTAAGCTGCTGTGAGCCTGTCTTCATATCTAGTGAATCTAGTGCTTCATCCTGGGAGTTCCTGCGTGGTCTGGATTTAGCAGGGCTCCTGATGGAAGGCGTAGAGGCACCTGATAGCGGTGGGCTGGTGTGTGGAGGGACTTGAAACCCTCTCTTTATGGGCTTGCCTGCTCTTCTCTTGGGGCTGTTGCCATTTTGGCGAAGACCAGTGGAGGGACTGGAGAAAAAGTGGGCCAGCTTACACGGCCGCAGCTGGTCCCAGCCCCTTTGTGGCAAAGTGTGGAGGTGCCCGCAGCTTGGGGGACCAAAATCGCTGCGTTGTCGTGTGTAGGGGCTCTGTGGGAAGCAGACATCCCCAGTGGCCGAGCGGAGCTCCTTCAGAGAGTGGCCATATCACAGCGTGGTTGCCACGCCCCCGAGGAGGAATGCTGGGGCCTCGCTCTTTTGTGACATTACTTTTTGCTAGATGCCCTGAGGCAGGTGCCTAGCAACCAGTTAGGGCAGTGAGCCAGCGGGTGGTGGATTCACGTGAAACAGTTCTCAGCCGGCCCAGAGGTCCAGCAGGACAAGAGACAGCGGCGATGTAGCGGCTTATTTAGGTGGCATCAGGTCGCGGCTGCTAAAGGGAATGACGTTCCTGGGTGTTACTGATTGTTCCCTGGACTACATGTCCATTTTGATAAAAGGTTTTGTATTTATTAAAAAATACAATTTCCCATGTATGTATGTGAGTTCTTTTTCCATAAAGATTTTTATTGAAAAAAAAAGGAAAATCCAGTACAATGGATTGTGTTACAGAAACAAGTAACATAGAATGGATGGTACAAAACAGATTATTTAGACAGATAACATTGCTAGAAAGTTGGGCTTGGTAGCGGTTTAGTAACATAAACAGAAGAGAGCATGTTTCAAGTCGAGGAAGAGTTTGTTGATTTATACCAATTTCAGTGTATTCAATTAAATTTGACTGCCTAGGGGTTGCGTATCTAAGGGGTTTGAGTGACCCATAATGGTTGTCATGGGAACTAATTAAGGTTTTTGTCAGGTAGGCGTATAATGTTTGGAAGTCAATTCGAAGGTTATTAACTGTATCGTTGGGGTTTATGTATTAAGAGTATGTAGTAGTTCGTTGGATGTGGTAAGAAGGTTGTTTAGACTTTTAGACTGTAGTGTCTTCCAGCTGGACTGTTGAGTCAAAAGTAAGACTTTTCCTTTACGCTAGATAAACGTCTGGATAAGGGATAGAGTTTCTGTATGTCCGAGGTCGGAGTAGGATCCAGGGGTGGGATGGTGTGAAGTGGAGGGGGGGTGAGGGGGTAGATAGTCAGGGGAGGAAAGGGGGGAGGTAGCGAAGGGGAAGGGAGGGAGTGGGTGGGGGTTAGGGAGAGGGTGGGCAAGGGCAATGGAGGGGATGGGTTTACTTTTTTATATTTACTTACATGTTCTAGTGTAGTCGTCATCAACCCTGTCCTCAGGGCCCACTAACAGGCCAGGCTTTATGTATTACCTTGGGGAGATGAAGACTAGAATACTGCAATCACTGAGCAGCAAATGATATCACCTGTCATGTATTTCAGTTATCTTGCAAACCTGGCCTGTTAGTGGGCCCTGAGGACAGGGTTGATGACCACTGTTCTAGTGTGCACATTTTATATTAATATTTTTACATTAATAATTATATTTTATGTAAGATTTATTTCTGTGTATGTTTAAATTATCATAGCGTGTTAGCAATCACTCAAAAAGTGGGAAAGTGGTACAGAAATGATATCACCACAGGTAGCGTTCATTAAACTGTGGGACATTTGTACTTTCAGAACTAATGTAAAGTATATTAAACTGCAGTTAGTTTATTAAAAAAAAAAAAACAGCTTGGAATTCAATGAGCTGACCTTGTTGCAGAAGTAAAACACAGAAGAGAAAAATCACATCCTAATCAGTTAGCTCTATTATAACTTATTTAAAAGACTGTATTACCTACTCCTCTAGTTTGGCCAATCCAATGCCTTTCCTTCAAATGTACACTGAGCAAAATAATAAACGCAACACTTTTGTGTTTGCCCCTATGTATCATAAGCTAAACTTAAAGCTCTACGACTTTTTCTATGTACACAAAAGGCCTATTTCAATCAAATATTTTTCACAAACTTGTCTAAATCTGTGTTAGTGAGCACTTCTCCTTTGCCGAGATAATCCATCCACCTCACAGGTGTGGCATATCAAGATGCTGATTAGACAGCATGATTATTGCACAGGTGTGCCTTAGGCTGGCCACAATAAAAGGCCACTCTAAAATGTGAAGTTTTACTGTATTGGGGGGGTCGGGGGGGGGTCAGAAAATCAGTCAGTATCTGGTGTGACTACCATTTGCCTCACACAGTGCAGCACATCTCTTTTGCATAGGGTTGATCAGGTTGTTGATTGTGGCCTGTGGAATGTTGGTCCACTCCTCTTTAATGGCTATGCGAAGTTGCTGGATATTGGCAGGAACTGGAACACGCTGTCGTATACGCTGATCCAGAGCATCCTAAACATGCTCAATGGGTGACATGTCCAGTGAGTATGCTGGCCATGCAAGAACTGGGATGTTTTCAGCTTCCAGGAATTGTGTACAGATCCTTGCAACATGGGGCCGTGCATTATCATGCTGCAACATGAAGTGATGGTCATGGATGAATGGCACAACAATGGGCCTCAGGATCTCATCACGGTATCTCTCTGCATTCAAAATGCCATCAATAAAATGCACCAGTGTTTGTTGTCCATAGCATACGCCTGCCCATACCATAACACCACCACCACCATGGGCCACTCGATCTACAACATTGACACCAGCAAACCACTCACCCACACAACGCCATACACGCTGTCTGCCAGTGAAAACCCAGATTCACCGTGAAGAGAACACCTCTCCAGAGTGCCAGACGCCATCAAATGTGAGCATTTGCCCACTCAAGTCGGTTACGAAGATGAACTGCAGTCAGGTTGAGACAACGATGAGGGCGACGAGCATGTAGATGAGCCTCCCTGAGATGGTTTCTGACAGTTTGTGCAGAAATTCTTTGGTTATGCAAACCAATTGTTGCAGCAGCTGTCCGGGTGGCTGGTCTCAGACGATCTTGGAGGTGAAAATGCTGGATGTGGAGGTCCTGGGCTGGAGTAGTTTCACGTGGTCTGTGGTTGTTAGGCCAGTTGTATGTACTGCCAAATTCTCTGAAACACCTTTGGAGACAGCTTATGCTAGAGAAATGAGCATTCAATTCAAGGGCAACAGCTCTGGTGGACATTCACGCAGTCAACGTGCCAATTGCACGCTCCCTCAAAACTTGCGACATCTGTGGCATTGTGCTGTGTGATAAAACTGTGGTCTTAGGTTAGAGGGGTCTTTTATTGTGGCCAGCCTAAGGCACACCTGTGCAATAATCATGCTGTCTAATCAGCATCTTAATATGCATCACCTGTGAGGTGGATGGATTATCTCGGCAAAGGAGAAGTGCTCACTAATACAGATTTAGACAGATTTGTGAACAATATTTAGGGAAAAATAGGCCTTTTGTGTAGTGAAAAAGTCGTAGATCTTAAAAATCTGCTAAAAATTCTGCTCATGATAAATAGAGGCAAACACAAAAGTGTTGTGTTTATAATATTGCTCAGTGTATTATAAAGATTGCTAAATTCTGCTTTTGTTAAATACTTACAATATTCCCCACAATTACAGTTAGAAAAACTGCATCCCTGTACATGTGCAGTAAGAAAACTGCTGAAAATGTTATATTCCATGCAATAGACTTCCAGTAGGTTGACCTAAAGCTCATGGCAGATTTTTTGGAAGGGAATGAGCAGGTAAAAGGCATTATGGGAAGTCCTGTCTATCAACTAGATATTATTGCCATAGTCGCAGGGTAATTGGTTGTGATTTATTTGACAATTAAGATTGGTTGCTGATTGGAATGGAAAGGTCATTTTTAATGGTCTGTAATTACAAAATGGCTTGCTATATCATTTTGCCTCTTCTTTTTTTTTCCTTTTTTTTTTCTTTTTTTATAAAATGGCAAGTTTATTTCACTTTCCAGTTTTGAAAGTGTATGTATGATTTTTTTAGGTATAGACTAGTACATCAAGTACTTTTTATAAATATATTTCAGCTACTCTTTGAAGTCATACAAAAGGACAGTATGGGTTTCTGAACTGTCCTTTTATTATTTGTTCTACAGAGCACACATTTTTCAATTTCTTCACATTTCAGCCCATTAGTCTATTCCTCTCTATATATATTATTATTTTATATTATGATTATTATGTACGAGATGTGCTGGCTCAGTACTAAATAACCTTTCCCCTTTATATTTCCTCCCTCCTTATATTATTATTTTATATTATGATTACTATGTACGAGATGTGCTGGCTCAGTACTAAATAACAATTTCCTTTTATAGTTCCTCCCTATATAAACTATATTACCAAAAGTACTGGGACGCCTGCCTTTACACGCACATGAACTTTAATGGCATCCCAGTCTTAGTCTGTAGGGTTCAGTATTGAGTTGGCCCACCCTTTGCAGCTATAACAGCTTCAACTCTTTTGGGAAGGCTGTCCACAAGGTTTAGGAGTGTGTCTATGGGAATGTTTGACCATTCTTCCAGAAGCACATTTGTGGGGTTAGGCACTGTTGTTGGACGAGAAGGTCTGGCTCGCAGTCTCCACTCTAATTCATCCCAAAGATGTTCTATCGGGTTGAGGTCATGACTCTGTGCAGGCCAGTCAAGTTCCTCCACCCCAAACTCGCTCATCCATGTCTTTATGGGAAAAAAACAAAAAAAACAAAAAGAAAAGCGCCTCTGAGTGCAGGTATTTAATTAGTACAAAAGCATATAATCCACACTTACATTAAAGTAAGGGATAACAAGCTCAGGGAAGGAAAGGCTCCTGGGTCAGTCCATGGCATCCATAGCGTGGATCAGCAGTCGAATGGCCCAGCCGGAGTAGCCGCCTTCCCCCGCAAGGAAGCCGGCCAGCTGGACTCGATGGAAGTCTTCCACTATGAGAAGCCCCTCGCTGGCGTGTGATGTCACCGGAGTATGGAAAGAACACAACGCGTTTCAGAGCATGCGCGAAGCTCACACTAGGCATGCGCGCTCCTTTGTCAAGGAACACTCCGGCTGAGCCATCCGACTGCCAATCCACGCTATGGACACAATGGACTGACCCAGGAGCCTTTCCTTCCCGATGCTTGTTATCCCTTACTTTAATGTAAGTGTGGATTATATGCTTTTGTACTAATTAAATACCTGCACTCAGAGGCGCTTTTCTTTTTGTTTTTTTTCCTGTTTCTATCAATAGAGCTGACTTCGCTCACATGAAAATCTTTGCCCTCAGCGCTGGTTACATTACAGAGATGCTATAGTCATCCTGAACTACATAGAATATTTTGTCATGGAAATTTTTTAATATTTTAATTTATTTGTATTATCTTTATCCCTAGCATCTTGTATTTGTACTATTATGCCCTGTACACACGATCGGACATTGATTGGACATTCTGACAACAAAATCCTAGGATTTTTTCCGACGGATGTTGGCTCAAACTTGTTTTGCATACACACGGTCGCACAAAATTGTTGGAAAATCCGATCGTTCTGAACGTGGTGACGTAAAACACGTACGTCGGGACTATAAACGGGGCAGTAGCCAATAGCTTTCGTCTCCTAATTTATTCTGAGCATGCGTGGCACTTTGTGCGTTGGAATTGTCCACACACGGTCGGAATTTACGCGAATGGATTTTGTTGTTGGAAAATTTTATAGCCTGCTTTCAAACTTTGTGTGTCAGAAATTCTGATGGAAAAAGTCAGATGGAGCCCACACATGGTCGGAATTTCCGACAACAAGCTCCGATCGCACATATTCCGTCAGAAAGTCTGACCGTGTGTACAGGGCATTATTATTATCCCCAGCATTGTGTATTTGTATTATTATCACTATTCCCAGTATTTTGAATTTCTATGTCCTGTGCGCTGGCATATGTGTATATATTATCCATGTCTTTATGGGCCTTGCTTTGTGCACTGGTCCAAATCATTTGGTGGAAGAGGGATTGGGGGTTGGGCTTGGCTCCTTAGTTCCAGTGAAGGGAACTCTTAAGGCATCAGCATAACAAGACATTTTGGACAATTTCATGCTCCCAACTTTGTGGGAACAGTTTGGGGATGGCCCCTTCCTGTTCCAACATGTCTGCGCACCAGTGCACAAAGCAAGGTCCATAAAGACATGGATGGACGAGTTTGAAGTGGAAGAACTTGACTGGCCTGCACAAAGTCCTGACCTCAACCTGATAGGTAACCTTTTGGATGAATTAGAGTGGAGACTGCGAGCCAGGCATTTTAGTCCAACATCAGTGCCTGACCTCACAAATGCGCTTCTGGAAGAACGGTCAATCATTCCCATAGACACACTCCTAAACCTTGTGGACAGCCTTCCCAGAAGAGTTGAAGCTGTTCTAGCTGCAAAGGGTGCAGCCAACTCAATATTGAACCCTACGGACTAAGGCTGGGATGCCAATACAGTTCATGTGCGTGTAATGGCAGGCGTCCCAATACTTTTGGTAATATAGTGTATAAACATGGGCTCCTGCTTCAGCATCTAAACCAGGAGAGAGGGATCCAGGAAAGCCTCAGCTCTCATGCACATTGCTGGATGGAGATCGGGCTTAGGTAAGTATTGGGGGGGGGCTGCACACTGAAAGTTTTGTTTACCTTAATGCATAGATTGCATGAAGGCAGAAAACTTTCAGCCTTCACAATCACTTTAAGTCTATATCTAAATGATAGCATAACTCAGGCTCCAAGTGGTAAAAATTTCTAGAAGGCCATGTAAATGTGAACCATTAAACTCTTTTTATTCTCTTTTGTTTTCATATTCTGCAATTATAAAAAAAAAACAAGCCCTAGGCTCACGCTACGTATCTTCTGATGTATTTAAATACTATGAGATAAGAATGCTGACTGTCACTTGTAATAATTTAGAACTTTTCATTATGACCCAGGGCTAAATCAACTTTAGTAATCTTTAATTCTGTTGTCTTCAGCACTTTTAAAACATCTTATTAAGGAAACTGTAAAATGAAAATCTGGTGTTTGAGCTTAAAATGCAGCAATGGTAACACACAGGGACAGTGTATAAAGATGTTTTATAACCACTTCCCACATAGAAAATTTACTGCTACAGGGCGGCCACTGCGTGCAGAATCATGTATATATGTGTGATTCTGCACTTCCGCCTGGGGGGGGAGCGCAGCTTCTGCTGTGATTAGTCACAGCAGATGCCGATCAGCGGGTGCCAGCCAATGGATGCCCGCTGATCGGTGAGGAGAGACACAGGATGGAGCTCTGCCCATATAAATAAGGCAGAGGTCTATCCTGTCAGCAGGGATGTGATGGAAAGCAGGGAAAGAAAATCCATCACATCCCTTCGTAAAAACACCACACATAGTACACATAAACACTGGGTAGGCACACATTTAACCCTCTGATTGCCCTAGATGTTTAACCCTTCCCAGCCAGTGTCATTAGTACATTGACAGTGCATATTTTTGCACTGATCACTGTATTAGAGTCACTGGTTCCCACAAAGTGGCAAAAGTGTCAGTTAGTGTCTGGTTGTGTCTGATCCACAATGTTGCAGTCCAGATACAAGTTGCTGATCGCCGCCATTACTAGTATAATAAATAAATAAATAAATAAATAAATAAAAATTCCAGTATATGTGGCATAGCTAGACGTTATAACTTTTGCGCAAACCAATCAATATGCGCTTATTGGGATTTGTTTTACCAAAAATATGTAGCAGAATACATATTGGCCTAAATTTATAAACAAATTTGATTTTTTTACATTTTTGTATTGGATACAATGCCTTGAAAAAGTATTTATACCGCTTGAAATTTTTGCACATTTTGTCATGTTACAACCAAAACCGTAAATGTATTTTATTGGGATTTTATGTGATAGACCAACACAAAGTGGCACATAATTGTGAAGTGGGGGGAAAATGATAAATGGTTTTCACATTTTTTTACAAATAAATATGTGAAAAGTGTGACGTACATTTGTATTCAGCCCCCCTGAATCAATACTTTGTAGAACCCCCTTTCACTGCAATTACAGCTGCAAGTCTTTTTGCACATCTAGAGAGTGACATTTTTGTCCATTTTGCTTTGCAAAATAGCTCAATCTCTGTCAGATTGGATGGAGAGCGTCTGTGAACAGCAATTTTCAAGTCTTGCCACAGATTCTCAATTGGATTTAGGTCTGGACTTTTACTGGGCCATTCTAATACATGAATATGCTTTGATCTAAACCATTCCATTGTAGCTCTGGCTCTATATTTAGGGCCGTTCTAACACATGAATATGCTTTGATCTAAACCAGGGTTCCTCAAACTTTTTAAACAGGGGGCCAGTTCACGGTCCCTAAGACTGTTGGGGCACTGGACTATAGTTTGAAAAATACATGAACGAATTCCTAGCACACTGCGCATATTGTATTTGGAGTGCAAAAAAAAAAGGCAAAACAATACAATATTTAAAGTAAAGAAACGATTTTGATCAACATAAACTTATAATTATTTCACAAAATATATAAAGGCCAGATTTGTGAAGTGCACGACTAATAGTTGTCCTGTGGACAGATTCTCCCACCTGAGCTGTGGATCTCTGCAGCTCCTCCAGAGTTACCATGGGCCTCTTAGCTGCTTCTCTTATTAATGTTCTCCTTGCCCGGCCTGTCAGTTTAGGTGGACGGCCATGTCTTGGTAGGTTTACAGTTGTTCCATACTCTTTGCATTTTCAGATGATGGATTGAACAGTGCTCCATGAGATGTTCAAAGCTTGGGATATTTTTTTCATAACCTAACCCTGCTTTAAACTTCTTTACAACTTTATCCCTGACCTGTCTGGTGTGTTCCTTGGCCTTCATGATGCTGTTTGTTCACTAACGTTCTCTAACAAACCTCTGAGGTCTTTACAGAACAGCTGTATTGATACTGAGAATAAATCACACACAGGTGGACTCTATTTCCTAATTAGGTGATTTCTGAAGGCAATTGGTTCCACTAGATTTTAGTCAGGGGTATCAGAGTAAAGGGGACTGATGACAAATGCACGCCACTCTTTTCACCTATTTATTTGGAAAAAATTTGGAAAACCATTCATCATTTTCCTTCCACTTCTCAATTATGTGCCATTTTGTGTTGGTCTATCACATAAAATGCCAATAAAATAAATTTAGGTTTTTGGTTGTAACATGACAAAATGAGGAAAATGTCAAGGGGTGTGAATACTTTTTCAAGGCACTGTAAGTTTTATAGCAGAAAATGTATTTTCTTTTTCTTTATAGCGCAAAAAATAGAAAACCCAGTTGTGATCAAATACCACCAAAAGAAAGATCTATTTGTGTGAAAAAAATTACATAAATTTTATTTGGTTACAGCGTTGCATGCCTGCGCAATTGTCAGGTAAAATAACACAGTGGCATATCGCAAAAAATGGCTTGGTCACGAAGGGGGGTAAATCTTTTGAAAGTTAAGTGGTTAAAAGAAAGTACCTAAACACTGAACATCCAAGCTATGGTGGTTATAGTATCCCAGAAACTATCCTGTCTCATATTTTCACATACTACAGAATCTAGAGAGAGGTTGTTTTGTAGGTAAAGGCACCTTGTTAATATTAGTGGAGAATGGCCAGACTTCTTAAAGCTGAGAGACAGGGGGTATACAATTACTGTGATAACCACTCTTTCCTACAGTAGAGTGTAGAAAGACTTTTGACTTGTGTAAATGCATAACACATAAAACATTAAAATGGATGGGCTACAGCTGCAGCAGGCCCCATTTTTGCCAGTTTATTAGTTACCTCAGCACGTCATATTCCTGATAAGTGCCTACTGTACCATGTACTTGTATGAGAAAGTATCCTGTTCTCTTTGTATTGCTTCCTTTGTGTGAAATCCCTAGTGTTCCTGCTGGTCCGCTTGCTTTTCTATTATAAATTGACCACACTAAGCATGAGAGCACTTCGTGGTCAGTTCTCTAGCAATGCTGGGAACTCAGTATGCTCTCCTCCAATAATCAGACCCCAACACAGCCATTCACTGGGAGGCTGGTGAGAGTAAAGAAATAGGGAAAAAATATGACTGTGGCGGAGAATGCATCTGAAGGGGATTAAAGAATGTTGATTGTCCTGCTTTAAATTCTGATGCTTACTGTCCAGCAATGTGTATGTACTCGCATTGCTGATCATTGTTCATAGCACCAAAATTTAGAGGGGGGTAGGGGTACCTGATATCTGTACTTACCACAAAGCAGCAATATTTACACGTATTATTGACTGGATACATCATTATTCATCTAAATTATGGGTACAATTGGAGAGCCATATTAACCCTATAGATCTTCATACCCTACCATGGATTTTACCAACTTTTCGCAAAGGCCCTTTCATTCCTGTTGATCTTTACTGACAACCACTTCATATGTGGGACCTGGAGATATCCACCTTTGGTATATCCAAGTACCCTGGCCCCATGACTCCTTTCTTTGGAACACCGGCTTTCACAAGTCCTTCAGTCAGACCCGTCACTAATGGTAACTTCTTTGTTTGCGATGCCTCTATACAATTCTATGCATTGGCTACAGAGACAGCTGTCTCTGTCCTATATACGATCAATCCCATCACCCTCAGACATCCTTACTGAACCAACCACCTTTGAATCTCTGCTTAGCTAGAAGGAACCAACTGCACATACAGTTTCCTTACTGTACTCTACCCTTATGACGTTGGCACATCCAGACCTTCCCCTGTATACACGGAATTGAGAAAAAGATCTTCAGCAGACCCTCTCCCCTTCGGATTGGCAAAAATGCTTACCCTCAAGATATCTCTAGCCACGAAAACCCAAGAAAAAGGTTATAAATTAGTATCTAGATAGTATAGATGTCCCTCTGTCCTACATCACTTCAACCACGATATACCAGATATATGTTGGTGATGTCATACCGCTAAAGAAAACATGCTTCATATTTGGTGGAATTGCCCCCCTGTGCACATGTTCTGGAAACAAATTTTTGATCTACACTGTAAACTAACGGACACGTTTATCTAACCATCACCCAGGGTGGCCTTCCTGTCCATGATTCCTAGACCTCTTCAGTCAGTGAAAGAAGATGTGCTTAGACACTTCCTCACTGCAGCCAGAACAGTCATTCCTCAACACTGGTAATCGACTTCCGTACCCTCCCTTGGGGAATGGGCAACTAAACTAGGATCGGAAGCCTGGAATGGTTGCTGACACATGAAATGAGAAAAGAAGAACATTTTTTTCATACCTGGAATGCCTGGACCAGGTTTAGAGACTCACCAGAGTTCCTAACCTGGACTAAAGGGATTTCGGCCACCATCACTAACTAGCCGTGATAGAGTTCTTTGGTAAAACAATGTCTTTTAACTCTGGTTTTTACTTCTTTAGTCCTTGGCAATTCCTTTTTTTTTCTCTTTCTCTGTCTTTTTTCTTTTATCTCTTCTTTTCTTTTCTCTCTGCTTTTTTCCTGCGCTTAGTGAGTGTAGCACGATCAATATACATAAAGATGTGATCCCCAAAACAAATATCCGATTAACTAAAACCTAATTAAAACTTTTGATTTATCTAAAAGATTAAAAGAGTTAAATAGGTACTTATTGTACATTGTTGAGGAATATACCTATATACTCTTGACCTACTGGAGATATACATTGCAAACGTTGATATAGGGTTTTTTCTTTTTTTTTATACATATACTCTTTTTTGTATATTATAAAAGTGAATTTTGTCTTATATAACTGAAAAACTTTAATAAAATAAGATTTAAAACTTAGCACCAAGGACTTAACACCCCTGCAGATACAGATAGAAACGGTGATATAGTTCAGCATTGAGAAGATATCACTTGTGAAAATCATCCCAGCATTGCTAACACCTCTTCAACCTTTCCTTGCACTCTCAGTGTGAGAGAGAAGCTGTGAAAAGGAAAAAATTCTGACTCGCTCTATATGGCGTATGTATGTGCTAAAAACTGCTTTTTCAGGTAGTGATTGTATTTTGTAATTTACTTGTGAAGTACATGGTCAGTTTGGTGTGTATTGCCAGAGAGCAGCACAGGGCCGATCAGCACTGTCCAAACAGAGGGTCAGGGGTCATGCAGCCTCATAGGACAGTTAGAGTAGAATGAAAACTCCTCCAACAAGCTTTAACCAGTGCTTGGCTGGACACTGATAGAAGTTATAAGACAGCTCTAATTGCTGATGATAAAAGGCATTTAGCAGTTATATTTGCTAAAATAATTGCATTTCCATGTTCTGTGTATTGTGGAAGACCAGATATAGTGACTGCAGGGTCCTGGGTTTAGTAACACTTTAAGAGGTTCTGTATTGGGAGGCTAGGGAGGCTGGAAAGAGATTTTGTCAGAAGTGATGCGTGAGGCGGTCAAAGAGGCATATACTGTATGCAGGATGGGGGATTGGGTATGATGTCTCTTGGAGGGAGGCTGGGGGTGTGAGGCAGCTGTGGAGGGATATCTAATGGTGGGATTAGGGGTGTTTTATGCAAGCAGTGGGCATGTGTGCAGGATCATAAGTTGGGCCCTGCGGCATAAATTGGGTTTGGTTTTTATTGCGCTGAATATTGGACATGGCTTAATAGGAAGCAGACTGCAGGGGTTCAGTAGTAGGTGATGCAAAGTTTAGAGGTCAGTAGTAAGTGATGCAACGTTCACAGTTCACTAGTAAATGACACAGAGTTCACAGGTCAGTAGTAAGTGGTGCAGAGTTTAGAGGTAAGGAGTGATGAGGGGTCAGAGATTAGTAGTAAATGCAGAGTTCAGAGATCAGTAGTAAATGATGCACAGTTCAGAGATCAGTAGTAAATGATGCACAGTTCAGAGATTAGTAGTAAGTGATGCACAGTTCAGAGATCAGTAGTAAATGATGCACAGTTCAGAGATTAGTAGTAAGTGATGCACAGTTCAGAGATCAGTAGTAAATGATGCAGAGTTCAGAGGTCAGTAGTAAATGATGCACAGTTCAGAGGTCAGTAGTAAATGATGCACAGTTCAGAGATCAGTAGTAAATGATGCACTGTTCAGAGATCAGTAGTAAATGATGCACAATTCAGAGATCAGTAGTAAATGATGCAGAGTTCAGAGATCAGTAGTAAATGATGCAGAGTTCAGAGATCAGTAGTAAATGATGCAGAGTTCAGAGATCAGTAGTAAATGATGCAGAGTTCAGAGATCAGTAGTAAATGATGCAGAGTTCAGAGATCAGTAGTAAATAATGCACAGTTCAGAGATCAGTAGTAAATAATGCACAGTTCAGAGATCAGTAGTAAATGATGCACAGTTCAGAGATCAGTAGTAAATGATGCAGAGTTCAGAGATCAGTAGTAAATAATGCACAGTTCAGAGATCAGTAGTAAATGATGCACAGTTCAGAGATCAGTAGTAAATGATGCAGAGTTCAGAGATCAGTAGTAAATGATGCACAGTTCAGAGGTCAGTAGTAAATGATGCAGAGTTCAGAGGTCAGTAGTAAATGATGCAGAGTTCAGAGATTAGTAGTAAATGATGCAGAGTTCGGTGATCAGTAGTAAATGATGCAGAGTTCAGAGATTAGTAGTAAATGATGCAGAGTTCGGTGATCAGTAGTAAATGATGCAGAGTTCAGAGGTCAGTAGTAAATGATGCACAGTTCAGAGATCAGTAGTACATGATGCAGAGTTCAGAAATCAGTAGTAAATGATGCACAGTTCAGAGATCAGTAGTAAATGATGCAGAGTTCAGAGGTCAGTGTAAATGATGCAGAGTTCAGAGGTCAGTAGTAAATGATGCAGAGTTCAGAGGTCAGTAGTAAGTGAGGCAGAGTTCAGAGATCAGTAGTAAGTGATGCTGAGTTCAGAGATCAGTAGTAAATGATGCAGAGTTCAGAGATCAGTAGTAAATAATGCACAGTTCAGAGATCAGTAGTAAATGATGCAGAGTTCAGAGATCAGGAGTAAATAATGCACAGTTCAGAGATCAGTAGTAAATGATGCACAGTTCAGAGATCAGTAGTAAATGATGCACAATTCAGAGATCAGTAGTAAATGATGCAGAGTTCAGAGATCAGTAGTAAATGATGCACAATTCAGAGATCAGTAGTAAGTGAGGCAGAGTTCAGAGATCAGTAGTAAATGATGCAGAGTTCAGAGATCAGTAGTAAATGATGCAGAGTTCAGAGGTCAGTAGTAAGTGAGGCAGAGTTCAGAGATCAGTAGTAAGTGATGCTGAGTTCAGAGATCAGTAGTAAATGATGCAGAGTTCAGAGATCAGTAGTAAATGATGCAGAGTTCAGAGATCAGTAGTAAATGATGCAGAGTTCAGAGATCAGTAGTAAATGATGCAGAGTTCAGAGATCAGTAGTAAATGATGCAGAGTTCAGAGATCAGTAGTAAATGATGCAGAGTTCAGAGATCAGTAGTAAATAATGCACAGTTCAGAGATCAGTAGTAAATGATGCACAGTTCAGAGATCAGTAGTAAATGATGCAGAGTTCAGAGATCAGTAGTAAATGATGCACAGTTCAGAGGTCAGTAGTAAATGATGCAGAGTTCAGAGATCAGTAGTAAACGATGCAGAGTTCAGAGATCAGTAGTAAATGATGCAGAGTTCAGAGATCAGTAGTAAATGATGCAGAGTTCAGAGATCAGTAGTAAATGATGCAGAGTTCAGAGATCAGTAGTAAATGATGCACAGTTCAGAGATCAGTAGTAAATGATGCAGAGTTCAGAGGTCAGTAGTAAATGATGCAGAGTTCAGAGATTAGTAGTAAATGATGCAGAGTTCGGTGATCAGTAGTAAATGATGCAGAGTTCAGAGGTCAGTAGTAAATGATGCACAGTTCAGAGATCAGTAGTACATGATGCAGAGTTCAGAAATCAGTAGTAAATGATGCACAGTTCAGAGATCAGTAGTAAATGATGCAGAGTTTAGAGGTCAGTGTAAATGATGCAGAGTTCAGAGGTCAGTAGTAAATGATGCAGAGTTCAGAGGTCAGTAGTAAGTGAGGCAGAGTTCAGAGATCAGTAGTAAGTGATGCTGAGTTCAGAGATCAGTAGTAAATGATGCAGAGTTCAGAGATCAGTAGTAAATGATGCAGAGTTCAGAGGTCAGTAGTAAGTGAGGCAGAGTTCAGAGATCAGTAGTAAGTGATGCTGAGTTCAGAGGTCAGTAGTAAATGATGCTGAGTTCAGAGATCAGTAGTAAGTGATGCTGAGTTCAGAGGTCAGTAGTAAGTGAGGCAGAGTTCAGAGGTCAGTAGTAAGTGAGGCAGAGTTCAGAGGTCAGTAGTAAGTGAGGCAGAGTTCAGAGATCAGTAGTAAGTGAGGCAGAGTTCAGAGATCAGTAGTAAGTGATGCTGAGTTCAGAGGTTAGTAGTAAGTGAGGCACAGTTCAGAGATCAGTAGTAAGTGATGCTGAGTTCAGAGGTTAGTAGTAAGTGAGGCACAGTTCAGAGATCAGTAGTAAGTGATGCTGAGTTCAGAGGTTAGTAGTAAGTGAGGCAGAGTTCAGAAATCAGTACTAAGTGAGGCAGAGTTCAGAGGTCAGTAGTAAGTGAGGCAGAGTTCAGAGATCAGTAGTAAGTGATGCTGAGTTCAGAGGTCAGTAGTAAATGATGCTGAGTTCAGAGATCAGTAGTAAGTGATGCTGAGTTCAGAGGTCAGTAGTAAGTGAGGCAGAGTTCAGAGGTCAGTAGTAAGTGAGGCAGAGTTCAGAGGTTAGTAGTAAGTGAATCAGAGATCAGTAGTAAGTGAGGCAGAGTTTAGAGATCAGTAGTAAGTGAGGCACAGTTCAGAGATCAGTAGTAAGTGAGGCACAGTTCAGAGATCAGTAGTAAGTGAGGCACAGTTCAGAGATCAGTAGTAAGTGAGGCACAGTTCAGAGATCAGTAGTAAGTGAGGCAGAGTTCAGAGGTCAGTAGTAAGTGAGGCAGAGTTCAGAGATCAGTAGTAAGTGATGCTGAGTTCAGAGGTTAGTAGTAAGTGAGGCAGAGTTCAGAGATCAGTAGTAAGTGAGGCAGAGTTTAGAGATCAGTAGTAAGTGAGGCACAGTTCAGAGATCAGTAGTAAATGATGCAGAGTTCAGAGATCAGTAGTAAATGATGCAGAGTTCAGAGGTCAGTAGTAAGTGAGGCAGAGTTCAGAGATCAGTAGTAAGTGATGCTGAGTTCAGAGGTCAGTAGTAAATGATGCTGAGTTCAGAGATCAGTAGTAAGTGATGCTGAGTTCAGAGGTCAGTAGTAAGTGAGGCAGAGTTCAGAGGTCAGTAGTAAGTGAGGCAGAGTTCAGAGGTCAGTAGTAAGTGAGGCAGAGTTCAGAGATCAGTAGTAAGTGAGGCAGAGTTCAGAGGTTCGTAGTAAGTGAGGCACAGTTCAGAGATCAGTAGTAAATGATGCTGAGTTCAGAGGTTAGTAGTAAGTGAGGCACAGTTCAGAGATCAGTAGTAAGTAAGGCACAGTTCAGAGATCAGTAGTAAGTGATGCTGAGTTCAGAGGTTAGTAGTAAGTGAGGCAGAGTTCAGAGATCAGTAGTAAGTGATGCTGAGTTCAGAGGTTAGTAGTAAGTGAGGCAGAGTTCAGAGATCAGTAGTAAGTGATGCTGAGTTCAGAGGTTAGTAGTAAGTGAGGCAGAGTTCAGAGATCAGTACTAAGTGAGGCAGAGTTCAGAGGTCAGTAGTAAGTGAGGCAGAGTTCAGAGATCAGTAGTAAGTGATGCTGAGTTCAGAGGTCAGTAGTAAATGATGCTGAGTTCAGAGATTAGTAGTAAGTGATGCTGAGTTCAGAGGTCAGTAATAAGCGAGGCAGAGTTCAGAGGTCAGTAGTAAGTGAGGCAGAGTTCAGAGGTTAGTAGTAAGTGAATCAGAGTTCAGAGATCAGTAGTAAGTGAGGCAGAGTTTAGAGATCAGTAGTAAGTGAGGCACAGTTCAGAGATCAGTAGTAAGTGAGGCACAGTTCAGAGATCAGTAGTAAGTGAGGCACAGTTCAGAGATCAGTAGTAAGTGAGGCAGAGTTCAGAGGTCAGTAGTAAGTGATGCTGAGTTCAGAGGTTCGTAGTAAGTGAGGCAGAGTTCAGAGATCAGTAGTAAGTGAGGCAGAGTTTAGAGATCAGTAGTAAGTGAGGCACAGTTCAGAGATCAGTAGTAAGTGAGGCACAGTTCAGAGATCAGTAGTAAGTGAGGCACAGTTCAGAGATCAGTAGTAAGTAAGGCACAGTTCAGAGATCAGTAGTAAGTGATGCTGAGTTCAGAGGTTAGTAGTAAGTGAGGCAGAGTTCAGAGATCAGTAGTAAGTGATGCTGAGTTCAGAGGTTAGTAGTAAGTGAGGCAGAGTTCAGAGATCAGTAGTAAGTGATGCAGAGTTCAGAGATTAGTAGTAAGTGAGGCAGAGTTCAGAGATCAGTAGTAAGTGAGGCAGAGTTTAGAGATCAGTAGTAAGTGAGGCAGAGTTTAGAGATCAGTAGCAAGTGAGGCAGAGTTCAGAGATCAGTAGTAAGTGATGCTGAGTTCAGAGGTTAGTAGTAAGTGAGGCAGAGTTTAGAGATCAGTAGTAAGTGAGGCAGAGTTTAGAGATCAGTAGTAAGTGAGGCAGAGTTCAGAGATCAGTAGTAAGTGATGCTGAGTTCAGAGGTTAGTAGTAAGTGAGGCAGAGTTTAGAGATCAGTAGTAAGTGAGGCAGAGTTCAGAGATCAGTAGTAAGTGATGCTGAGTTCAGAGATCAGTACTAAGTGAGGCAGAGTTCAGAGGTCAGTAGTAAGTGAGGCAGAGTTCAGAGATCAGTAGTAAGTGATGCTGAGTTCAGAGGTCAGTAGTAAATGATGCTGAGTTCAGAGATTAGTAGTAAGTGATGCTGAGTTCAGAGGTCAGTAATAAGCGAGGCAGAGTTCAGAGGTCAGTAGTAAGTGAGGCAGAGTTCAGAGGTTAGTAGTAAGTGAATCAGAGTTCAGAGATCAGTAGTAAGTGAGGCAGAGTTTAGAGATCAGTAGTAAGTGAGGCACAGTTCAGAGATCAGTAGTAAGTGAGGCACAGTTCAGAGATCAGTAGTAAGTGAGGCACAGTTCAGAGATCAGTAGTAAGTGAGGCAGAGTTCAGAGGTCAGTAGTAAGTGATGCTGAGTTCAGAGGTTCGTAGTAAGTGAGGCAGAGTTCAGAGATCAGTAGTAAGTGAGGCAGAGTTTAGAGATCAGTAGTAAGTGAGGCACAGTTCAGAGATCAGTAGTAAGTGAGGCACAGTTCAGAGATCAGTAGTGAGGCACAGTTCAGAGATCAGTAGTAAGTAAGGCACAGTTCAGAGATCAGTAGTAAGTGATGCTGAGTTCAGAGGTTAGTAGTAAGTGAGGCAGAGTTCAGAGATCAGTAGTAAGTGATGCTGAGTTCAGAGGTTAGTAGTAAGTGAGGCAGAGTTCAGAGATCAGTAGTAAGTGATGCAGAGTTCAGAGATTAGTAGTAAGTGAGGCAGAGTTCAGAGATCAGTAGTAAGTGAGGCAGAGTTTAGAGATCAGTAGTAAGTGAGGCAGAGTTTAGAGATCAGTAGCAAGTGAGGCAGAGTTCAGAGATCAGTAGTAAGTGATGCTGAGTTCAGAGGTTAGTAGTAAGTGAGGCAGAGTTTAGAGATCAGTAGTAAGTGAGGCAGAGTTTAGAGATCAGTAGTAAGTGAGGCAGAGTTCAGAGATCAGTAGTAAGTGATGCAGAGTTCAGAGATCAGTAGTAAGTGATGCTGAGTTCAGAGGTTAGTAGTAAGTGAGGCAGAGTTTAGAGATCAGTAGTAAGTGAGGCAGAGTTTAGAGATCAGTAGTAAGTGAGGCAGAGTTCAGAGATCAGTAGTAAGTGATGCTGAGTTCAGAGGTTAGTAGTAAGTGAGGCAGAGTTTAGAGATCAGTAGTAAGTGAGGCAGAGTTCAGAGATCAGTAGTAAGTGATGCTGAGTTCAGAGATCAGTAGTAAGTGAGGCAGAGTTTAGAGATCAGTAGTAAGTGAGGCAGAGTTTAGAGATCAGTAGCAAGTGAGGCAGAGTTCAGAGATCAGTAGTAAGTGATGCTGAGTTCAGAGGTTAGTAGTAAGTGAGGCAGAGTTTAGAGATCAGTAGTAAGTGAGGCAGAGTTTAGAGATCAGTAGTAAGTGAGGCAGAGTTCAGAGATCAGTAGTAAGTGATGCAGAGTTCAGAGATCAGTAGTAAGTGATGCTGAGTTCAGAGGTTAGTAGTAAGTGAGGCAGAGTTTAGAGATCAGTAGTAAGTGAGGCAGAGTTTAGAGATCAGTAGTAAGTGAGGCAGAGTTCAGAGATCAGTAGTAAGTGATGCTGAGTTCAGAGGTTAGTAGTAAGTGAGGCAGAGTTTAGAGATCAGTAGTAAGTGAGGCAGAGTTCAGAGATCAGTAGTAAGTGATGCTGAGTTCAGAGATCAGTAGTAAGTGAGGCAGAGTTTAGAGATCAGTAGTAAGTGAGGCAGAGTTTAGAGATCAGTAGTAAGTGATGCTGAGTTCAGAGATCAGTAGTAAGTGACGCTGAGTTCAGAGGTTAGTAGTAAGTGAGGCGGAGAGACAGAGATCAGTTGTAAGTGAGGTAGAAGCTCCTGTTGAAGACCAGTATATAACCCAACTACAAAAAAAGCCTAATTAGAGCTCAACAAACCGCCAAAACATTCTACTCATAATACATGAAATATAAAGAATGAAGAAAGGGAGAATAATGCTGCTGTGGCCAATGAAATATAGCAAATACACTTTAAAAATACAACGTTGTACACAAATTCTTAAACACACATCATGGTGAAATTAAAAGCTCCCAGTTATATTCACAAGATATGCAAAAATCATAATCTTTTATAGATACATACAAATTGAGAAGCAGTATACAGCATACATGCAATATATTTTGTAAGTGTTTGTGTATTGTTAAAGTGTATATGCTATTTTTCAATGGTCACAGCAGCCTCGTCTTCACTTTCTTCATTCTTTATATTCCATGTATTATTTGTGGAATGTTTTGAGGGAGTGGGTGGTTGAGCTCCAAATAGGCTTTTCTGTAGTTGGATTACACAACAGTTTACTGTACCACTGCTGGAGAAGGAGCCCAGTGGGAGCCGAACCCCACAACTGGCGGGCATCTATACTATGTACCAGCGGGCACTTTCGAAGCACCCACCTGCTGGTTACTTGACAGCTTTGAGTGCTTGTGATATGGAAGAGATCGGGCAACGGGGGAGCAACAGGGGGAGAGGTTGGATGAAACATCCCTTCCTCTTCCTATGAGATGACAGCTGTCAAGTAACCAGCAGGTTCTTCGATTCTACAAAGAGGACAGGCATACTGACAAGATCAACATCAGTATTTTACACTTATTTAAATACATTTTTAAAAATTGATTTGTATAAGTGTAATGCATAATATAGCTATTTCACAAGGTTTGCAGGCACTAAAAAATTGTACTACCAAGACAATAAAATCTTGTAAACCTAGTAAAACCTGCTGGATTATATATTTTTTTGTTCCATGGCATACATTTCTTAAAATAATTAGTTTTTTTTGTTGTTTAAGATCTTCATTCCTGCATACTTTCTTATCCAGAATTTTTGTCCGAAGAATAACTCTGCTTGCGCCAAGATTTGCGCCAGTATTCCTCTGTGGAATGACAAAATGATTAAGTACAATACAATTTTAGAAAAAAAGGATTTGTTTTATCCTTAGCCTCTCTTGTTCCGTTTATTAAAGATGTATTGTTAAATGAACTACTAATGGAGATTGTTTCCTTGATTATGATTATGGAATAATCCACCATAAAGCATCAGCTTGAGAAGACGTGATGATTCATTTCCTAAACTTGGTCCCATGATACCGGTGTCAGGATGAATGTCAAGGAACAACTTTTTATTTATAAAAGCCTCTATTGTCTTAGATAGAGCAACGGAGCAGACTCCTGATGCTTCCTATCCTTTATAGCCTTTCTGCTCCCAACTAAGCACATCTTTTTCAAGCTCCCTGGAGAGTGAGTAAACAGAAATATTACTCAAGTCTGGAAAAAAAAAGAAATGCTGATCAAGCTTGAAACGATTACAAGTATGTTGGAGACCACACTAATAAGGCAAGGAGAAATTTTTCTCTGACCCAGATTTTTGTTGCCAACAAGAAACATTTGCATTGTATAATTGTCAAGTGTTTTTTTCCCATGAACTTGCAGTGACAGACAATAAAGTAGATCAAAGGTGCTAGACAGGGAATAGGCAGCACAGAGTTAACCAGTGTTGTATTTGTGCAACTATTCTTTTTTTTTCAGGTACAGATATAAATAGCTTTTCTAAATTTCATCCTTTGAGAACGAATTGCCCAAGCTTTAAGCACAAAATTGCACACAATTTTATATTTCAGTCCTGGAACATTTGGGGTTTTCTGGATGAAGGTTTTTTTATTTGTATCAAGCTAAAATTACTAAAAGGCATTAAAAAAGTACCAATCTTTCCCTACTCATCTTACTAGTTATAATTTTTATATATATATATATATATATATATATATATATAAATCCCGTATAATTATAATAATAATAATAATAATAATAATAATAATAACATGGAGAACATGCAAACCTCAAACAGATAGTAGTCGGATTAGAATAGGCTTTTTGACTAATCAATTGTGCAAATTTGAGACTGTTTGTCAAAAAAGAAAGCTATAATGATTTGGGGTCAATTTTATTTTAATCCTTTTAACTTTTAGGCCTCATTCACATGTGCGCTGAGGCCTGTAGTCTGTGAATGGGCTGTGTTTATGTGGCTTCAACTGTCAGATGCTGCGTGTACCTGACTGCCCAAGCCCCTTAAACCCAAGGCCCATATTCACTAACTTAAAGGATAGGTTCACCTTTAGGAACATGTTACATGTTCCACCCGATTTTAGGGTGGAACATGTAACATGTTACCAGTGCTGCAGCCACCACCTTCTGTCCCCCCTCCCTGTGGCAGCAGTACAGGGAGAAGTTCACTGTACCGGCTGTCACTTTTTGAAAACAGCATGGCCGTGTGGGGCTCCGCCCACACGGCAGCGTCATTCAGACACACAGTTTTGTGTGTCTGAATGAACCACAAGCCCCAACATCCTTACCTTTTGTTGCTTTGTAGTTCTCAATAAACAACCACGGTGCTGTGGAGCGCTGTGGTAGTTCATTGAGTCTTCCTGTCAGGGACAGTGGCATCACTAGGGTTGGTGTCACCTGGTGCGAGAAAACATGGTGTCGTTCCCCCGCCCCCCACCACAATAACCTCTTTCCAATATATTTTTACCCTACTATTTTTTCTCTGTTCTCCCTTCTTCCTTTTTTCTCTCTCTCTCTCTGTTTGTCTTTCTATCTCTCCCTTTTCTCTCTCTATCCATCTTTCTTGTTCTTTCTATCTCTTCTGCTTCCTCTCCCTTTACTTGTCCCTGTCCCCCCCTACCCGCCTCTTTCTCTCTCTCCAGGGCCAGATTTACATCGCAGGAGCCTATAGGCACTGGACTCTGAAGCCTCCCCCCCCCAACAGCGTTGCCAACCCCCCACAATTTTATTATACACATTGAAAATCTACTGACAGAATGCTTTTTTTTCCTGAGAAGCTGAGATGACAGCGTGCTGCCCGATATTGTGGAGAATGAAATGTACATTTTGTATACTTTAAACAAAGGTTGTACAAAAAGGGGGGGGCAGTACGACACACTGAATTGTGCATTACACTGCCCCCTAGCAGCCTGCAATGCAGAGCGGCTGAAGTGCCAAATTGCTCTGTGATTTCATGCTGTTTCAGTGTGAATTAACCCTAAGAGGGAAAGAGGGGTTGGAGGGATAGAGACAGAAGGGGGGAGTGGTAGGAGAGATAGGAACAGGAGGGAGAGAGATGGGGTAGATGGGAAAGTAGGAGAGAGATAGAGAAAGTGGGGAGAGAGGCAGGGGTCTGAGAGAGAGAGAAAAGGGGTGAGAGAGGGAGATGGGGTGAGAGAGGGAGATGGGGTGAGAGGGGTTGAGGGTGAGTGAGGGGTGAAAGAGAGGGGGTGGGAGTGATAGAGAGAGGGGGTGGGGGGTGATAGAGAGAGGGGGTGAGGGGTGAGAGATATAAAGAGAGGAGGGCGGGGGTGACAGAGAGGGGGTGGGGGTGAGAGATAGAGAGAGGGGGTGAGAGGGTGAGAGGGTGCCAGAGAGGGGGATAAGAGAGAGAGAGGGGGGAGTGAACGAGACAGTGAGGGGGGTGGGGAGTGACAGAGAGGGGGTGAGAGAGGGAGTGGAAGGGTGAGAGATGAAAGTGGGGGGTGAGGGAGAGAGGGGGTTAAGAGAGAGGGGGTGGGGGGTGAGAGAGGGGGTTGAGAGACAGAGGGGGGTGAGACACAGAGAGGGTGGTGGGGGTGAGAGAGAGGGTGTGGGGGTGAGACAGAGAGGGGCGAGACTCCCCCCCTCCTCAACTTGCCCCGGATCCTTACCCTTCGGCCGTTTCCTGCACATCCTGTCCAGGAACACAGCCAGCTCTGCCATCCTCACTGGAGGCACAGACAGCAGAGTTTGAGGCTTTATCTGTGGGAATGGCATGTGTTGGGTGTGTGCCCAGATCGAGTGTTCAGTGCTGCATACTGTAAGGATTACCTAATACTCAGTCCCCTCGTTGGCTCCTTCACTCTGGTCTCTTCCTTTATCCCGGGCGGTCAGCCTCCTCCTGGTTCCTCGAGTCCTTCCTTACTGCCTATATTATCTCTGCCTCTCATGAGTCCCCCTACTGATCTCCGGCCGTTGCTGCCTCTGTCACCAGCAAGAGCGAGGTGCTGCCCTTGTGTCTCCGCAGCGCAACAGCAGTGCAATGTCACCTGCTGTGTTCGGGCCTGGTGTCACCCCTCTGGTGGGTGTCACCCGGGTGCGGGCCGCACCCCTCGCACCCCCATAGCAACGCCACTGGTCAGGGAGTATCTACTTACCCGCACGGGATATAAAGGCAAGCAAAAACACTAATGCCGCGTACACAGGATTGGATTTTCTGATGGGAAATGTTGGATGTGAGCTTGTTGGCGGTAAGTCCGACCATGTGTATGTTCCATCGGACAATTGTTGTCGGACTTTCCGCCAACAAATGTTGGCTAGCATGTTCTCAAATTTTCCGCCAACAAATGTGTGTTGTCAGAGTTTCCGATCGTGTGTACACAAGTCCGTCAGACAAAAGTCCAAAGTACAAACACACATGCTCGGAATCAAGGATGAGCCGGAACCCCTTTAAAACTAGCTTTCGTAATGGAGATATCACATTGACAATTGAACTTCCTTTTTATCGGCTCGCTGTACGTCTTGTACGTCACTACATTCGTAATTGTTGGCCAACATTTGTGTGACCGTGTGAATGCAAGACAAGTTGGAGTGAACACCTTTTGTTGTTGGAAAGTCCGATCGTGTGTACAGGGCTTAACAGTGTGCAGGAGACCTACATGCCATCAGCGATCAGCTTATCACTGGTGCAATGCTTTACAGGCTCCTACTACAAAAAATAATAAAAAAGCCGCAGGGATGCAGTCTCACACAGGGCAGACAGCTTCATATACATCTCCTATCTGGTGGTCTATATCCTGAGTATCTCCCTGGAAGGTGCCTCATCCCTCTGGATTTCCGGGTTTCCACACCATAGTGATTTCCTGTAGCGACACCATCAGGAATTCCTTCATCCCTGTGGGGATACATGTGAGTTTGACCCCTGCTGTGCAGAGGTCCATCATCTCTGGTAAGCGCAATAGAAGATTGTATGCATGACCGAGTCCTGTCGTTTGATATCCACATGGATTTCTTTTGAAAGACTTTTGGGGAACATATTTTATACTCCTCTTTGAATAGTATTCTGATATATTTTTGCGCTGCACTTATTTTGTTATATTTTGTGTACAGACGAAAATCTGACAACAGACCGTTGCCCACCGAAAATTAACATTAACATCCAACATTTGTTGGCCGAAAGTTGGACAACAATTGTCTGAAGGAGCGCACTAATGGTCGCATTTTAGGCCAACAGTCTATCATCACACAATTCCCTGACGAAAATCCAATCGTGTGTATGAGACTTTAGAGTAAATGTTCCAGTACTAAGAAGAATAATGGCGTGTATTGCCGTGCCGCAAATTTCAATTAAAATGTTACACATTGTGATTATTTAACTACAGATGTGATTATTTAAAATGCAGTGGGGGATTTTTATATATTAACTAAAACATAAAGGAAAACCATCTTTTCCATGGAATATAATTTTGGGCTGGCATCCTAAATTCTGGAAATGACAGATTATATACTGAAATAATGTACGTAGGTTAGTAATGTATCACTCACTTTTGTTGAACTTTTACAGTTTTTAAAGGATAAGTTCCTTTAACACAAAAACAACAAAGGCACATATTTTTGCAGGAAAGACATGTGCATTTATTATTTTTTTCTGATGAGCCTGCAGAGCATTTGCACCTGCTCTGAGTAGATTACCTGCCCATACCTCCATATGGGCAAACAGTTACAAAGCCGTCTTTCACACTGAGGCAGTTTTCGGGTGTTTTAGCGCTAGAAATAGCTCCTGTAAAGCGCCTGAAAACCGCCTCCTATTCATTTTAGTGTGACTTTTCACACTGGGCCGCTGTGCTTGCGGGACATTAGGAAGCAGCATCTTTGGGGCGGTTTGGAAGCGCTCCCAAAATGCCCTGCCCATTGAAATGAAAAGCTCCAAACCACCTAAAAAATGTTTAGATAGCGCCGCAACACAAGCACTTTTAACCCCCGTCTTTGGCCGCTAGAAGGAGTTAAATGCGCCCCGCTAGCGCCCAAAAAGCGCTGCCTAAACAGCGGCAAAGCGCCGCCATAACAAGAGGCTCTTTTAACCACTAACGCATGGCTGCCCCAGTGAGAAAGGGCTCTAAATAAATTATGAGGGCACTCATCAGCCCCCTCGCAGTTCATTGAGAACTACAAGACGCTCATTTCTGTGAATGATTGATGCCACTGTGTGGGCAGAGCCCTGCACAGATGCGCTGTTTTTAAAAAGTGACAATGAGTGTGGGGAGAAGATCCTCTGCCAACTGTCATTGGTTAGACCTGGAGCATGTTACGCATTACAACCCAAATATGGGTGTAACATTAACATGCTCCAAAAGGTGAACCTGTCCTTTAACTGCCTCAATTGTGATTAACAATGGCCCTCTTATGTTTCTGTATAACAGCATCGATTAACAGGCCTCTTGTGCTGCATGATTGCAACACAGCATTGATAGTTTAGGTCAGTGATGGCGAACCTTGGCACCCCAGATGTTTTGGAACTACATTTCCCATGATGCTCATGCACTTTGCAGTGTAGTGGAGCATCATGGGAAATGTAGTTCCAAAACATCTGGGGTGCCAAGGTTTGCCATCACTGGTTTAGGTGGTACCAATCAGATGGTGATTAGAGAAATCTAGTGACATTTCACATTTGAATAAATACTTGACCAAACAAATTAGATTCAGACAAACTGTTGTAAATGGGATTGGTTGTTTTTCTGTTTTACCATTGGTTACATTCTGTTTTTTTCTCCCCTATCTGTTCTTAGAAAAAAACCTCTGTAATCTTATTGGTTGTCGTGGGTAAGGGTCCTTTCACACTGGGGCGGTTTGCAGGCACTATTGCGCTAATAATAGCGCCTGCAAACCGACCCGAAAGTGCCGCTGCTTTAATTCCAGTGTGAAAGCCCCGAGGGCTTTCACACTGGAGCGATGCGCTGGCAGGACGGTAAAAAAAGTCCTGCCAGCAGCATCTTCGGAGTGTATACCGCTCCTTCACCGCTCCTGCCCATTGAAATCAATGGGACGGCGCGGCTATACCGCCGGTAAAGCGCCTCTGCAGAGGCGCTTTGAGGTGGTTTTAACCCTTTCTCGGCCACTAGCGGGGGGTAAAACCGCCCGCTAGCGGCAGCATACCGACGGTAAAGCACCGCTTACAATATCGGCGCTTTACCGCCGACAACGCCCCCGCCCCAGTGTGAAAGGACCCTTATAGCTCAGCTATATTTGTCCTAAAGTGTGAGGCAGATTCTAACATATTTTACACCTAAAAAGGAACTAAACTCTGGAAGCTGTGCCCAATAAAGGGTAGGCAGAGGGCCAAGAACTGTTTACCCTGCAGCTGATTTTTACACCGTTACTGATTTATTATACCTGTCAGTGCTGGGCTCAGCCCTTCCTTCTCTGAGCTGGCCACTCAGCTGTTGGCTAATTGCCAGCTCCTATCTCTCCACAGTGACTCACCTGCTGATGATATCCTGCTCGACAGTCCTGCCTACTTAAGCCGTCCAGTCCAGATGATCTCTGCCTTCGCCTTGGTCACATCTCTAGAGACGCTTTCCTGTGTTCCTGTTAAAGACTTGCTTGGCTGACATTCATTCTGGCTCTAGATCCTGCTTGCTGTTCTACTACGCTCATTTCTGGCTCCCTGATGTTTTGGCTTGTCTGACTATCCCTTCCGGTTCCTGAACTCTGACTATATTTTGACTATGTTTACTATTATTAAGCAAGTGTGATTTGACTGTACTTCTGTCTCAGTCTGATTTGCGGTTTCTGACAATACCTTGTTCTTTACAGTGTCTCTACTGTATGCAGAGGTGGACATTTTGGTTTTCTTCCTTGTGTCTGAGCCTCCAGCAAGGAGAACAATGCACAGTAGTGACATCACCAGATCTTACCCCAAAGCTCTTACAAGATTGAATGCTGCAGAAATATAGCTATGAGTCTGTAGGCCAAGGGGTGCTTAGGCACCCTCACAAACCGGGAAGTGTACCGCTATTACAGGAGGAATTCTAGAAAAAAGGTACATTTTCAGTGTAGGGAATGAGGTGGCCATAGACGGCTTGAATTTCACTGGCCTACGGGGGGAGTCAAAATTTGATTTCCTCATCCATAATAACAGAGAGAATGGAGAATCCTTACTATATTCGGGCAGCTGCTGCACCCATGGCTGCTGGTGGTTCCAAATGCGGTTTGGGAAAAGCAGTGAATCCTGTGCGTTTCCCACACCGCATTGAAATCACACAGCGTTCATGCGAACTGCAGTGGGTGTCAATGCTAAGTTAAGGACACCCCAAACTGGTTCTCAAAACGCAGTGTGATTGACAGAATCAGAACGCATGGGTGTGAAAACCCATGCGATCCAATACCATCCTTTTACAATAGCAAACCCTCACTTTTTCTATTTAGGTCCACTTTAACCACTTCAGCCCCGGAAAATTTTACCCCCTTCCTAACCAGAGCACTTTTAGCAATTCGGCACTGTGTCGCTTTAACTGACAATTGCGACGTTGCACCCAAACAAAACTGACGTCCTTTTTTTCCCACAAATAGAGATTTCTTTTGGTGGTATTTGATCACCTCTGCGTTTTTTATTTTTTGCACTATAAACAAAAAAAGAGCGACAATTTTGAAAAAAACACAATATTTTTTACTTTTTGCTATAATAAATATCCCCCAAAAATATATAAAAAAAACAATTTTTTTCCTCAGTTCAGGACTATATGTATTCATCTACATATTTTTGGTAAAAAAATTGCAATAAGCGTATATTGTTTGGTTTGCGCAAAAGTTATAGCGTCTACAAAATAGGGGATAGTTTTATGGCATTTTTATTATTATTTTTTTTTTTTACTAGTAATTGCGGCGATCTGCGATTTTTATCGGGACTGCAACATTATGGCGGATACAATTTTAACACATTTTTGGGACCATTGGCATTTTTACAGCGATCAGTGCTATAAAAATGCACTGGTTACTGTAAAAATGTCACTGGCAGTGAAGGGGTTAACCACTAGGGGGTGATCAAGGGGTTAATGTGTTCCCTAGTGTGTGTTCTAACTGAAGAGGGGAGGGGATTGTGTAGGGGAGATGACAGATCGCTGTTCATACTCTGTATGAACAGACTATCTGTCTGTTCTCCCCTCAGAGAACCGGGATCTGTGTGTTTACACACACAGATCCTGGTTCCTCGTGTGCCCCAAGCGATCGTGGGAGCCCGGCGATGGTCGCGATCACCAGGCACTCGCATCGGCTCCGTAGGCGAGCGGGGGGTGGCGCGCGCCCCTAGTGGCCAAAGATAAATGCGACGTAACATGACAGCGATTCGCGCAGCTGAACCATGTTGCCTTAGTACAACTGCGGCGGTTGGTCGGCAAGCAGTTAAAGTCGATAGTATTGGCTATGAGAGTATGAGCTGCATGAATAAATAAGGACACAACCACACACTTTTTTTAATGTCTATCCTGTATTGAATTTCAGGATTTTTCCAGCCCACACATTAAAACCCACAACATATGTTGGGTAATGAGTAGAATAACATCTTAACTAAATTAGCAGTTTGAAAACCCTTGTCACCATTTAAATTCTACATAATTAAAACAGGACATGAGGAAGGAGATAGAAAAACCATATGTTATTTGAAACCAGTGTCCAAAATGTTAATTTACATCTTCTTGCCTTAACACAAATACTGTTGTAACCCTATAAGCATTTACCATTACAATTAAACCAGCAAAAAATGTTATATACAGTTTTACAAGACATCTAAAGCCATAGTCTATCCCGTCTTGAAAATGTAGTCATTACAGAAATTATATAACTAACCCACTAAAGTTAAACCTCTGTACCAGCATTTCTTCTGTTTACTGCTCAGACTTCTGAAAGCGTTAGTAGTTCTAGGTACCCGTACCAAGCTAGTAGGACACTGTATACAGTACAGCTATGTACTGCAAAGCTTGTAAATGCTGATGCCTCAACTTCCCTTACCTTTATTGGGAGAGCATTAAGAGCTTGCATTTCTAATCATATTCTTTGCTTAACATTTCAAAAAAATTAACAAAACAGTATAAAAGCCTGAATTGTACAAAGTCTAAACCACAGTACAGAAATTCCACAAACCATTCTGTGATGAGATTTGCTAGTTCTGTAGCGCTACCCCCTTAGGAGCCGCTTAAGTATGTTTGTTGCGTACTCTGCCTCTCAACCCCAAGAACAGACTCAGCTCCTTCTGGCACACCTGGCAATAGTGTAATTGCAAGGACCAATGAGAAACACGCGCGTTATGATAAAACACAGAAATGGTCTTTACTGTAAGGTTTCTGTGGAAAAGTAATGAACAACAACAATGCACATATGTCAGGTGAATCAGTTGAACAATAATAACTAAGACACAGAGCAATAAAGCTCAATACTGTATTCGAGCTGCTTTCAGGAGTTCCCAAACCTGAGAATAACTCCAAGAGCAGAGGAAAAAAAATCAGCAAGGGCAATTGTATATATCCGATTGGTTACCTCTATATATATTGACTCTATGAGTCCAGGCAGGAGAAGAGCAGAGGAGCCCTGGACATGTGTGTGCATGCCTGTATGGCACCCAACTTCAGTCACTTTGAAAAAGGACGAGGCTTTGTATCTTCAGCCAGCCACTCTCGTTGGTGCACTTAACTCCTGAATAGCAGGGCCAAACAACACAACTGGCCCAGATTATCAAGTAAAAAATGCAGGATCTTTCTCAGCAAGGTGACAAGACAATGGTGTCTGTATACAGTGTCTCTATATCTGACTGGCCTTGTGTCCTGTGGCACTACAGGTGTCAGCAAGGTGACCAAGAGCAATAATGTCTGTATACAATGTTCATACAGCCGGATGGGCAAAGTGAAACAACTCTGTCTGTGTGCAGTGTCCTTGTTTCCTGCAAATTGGCAACTGCCCTCTCACCAAAACCCTGTGGTCAGGACCAAAACGAACATCCTAGAAACAGGCAGGCTCTTCTGGTGACCAAACTGGTCACCTCACACTGGAGTGCTTCACATCGTCAATGCAGGTGCGCTTGGATATGCACCTGGGATCCCCCTCTCACAGGCTGGATGTCCCAGGCCGGCTGTGGAGCTTGCAAACAAGCTGTGGACTGACCTGGGAGGCAACACCTCTCCCCTGAGTCCAGTCTCCTCTCCTGCCTCGTTGTTAACTAACTTTCCTCAGGGAATCAAGATGGAGTCCTTTCCTTTCTTTAATCCTGAGGGCATTTTAGACGGGGACTACATGTCCCAGAATCCTTTGCAGCTACTGCTGTTAAGGTCCTTCTCATTGGTTCCTGTAATTGCCTTCTCTCTGATTGGCTCTCTCTCCTCCTGCCAATAGGAACACAGGGGATGATGCAAGGTGAGCAGCTCTGTGTGTCTGTGTGAGTCAGTGAGGAATCCCCCCAGGAGCTGACAAGCACTTTCTACCTCAGGAGAGCCTGTGTACTCGGCAGTGGCCAGCTTGACAAGGCCGCGGGAAAAAGCAGGGTACCCGCTACATACATGTGTAGCGCTGGTAGATTTTTTTAATCTACCGCTGATAGGTTAATCTTGTGGGCCACTTGTTAGAGGGAGTTAGATTTGCCTCTGTTCCAGCTTGGCTGAGTTGCATGCGGTTCCACACTGTGCCGGTGGGTGTCGTTGTCACCATTGGCTGGTGTTGGAAAAGCAACGTGTTGAAGCGTATGAGTGCTCCTCTGTCCCAGAGACAACTCGGTGGAGGTGGTCCTCCGAGTTGCATGCTGGGAGGGGGTATTTATGGGACAGACGCCATGTTTAGGGGTTCGTTTTCAGCCACCTGCTGGCCCTCCTGGCCGGCAGGTATGCGTTAAGAGTACCACCTCGTGGTCCTCCGTTCCAGAGGCCCACGTCGCTGCGGAGTGTGGGTGGGCCCAGAAGCCTGTCTGGGGCCTACCACAGCAGCAGAGGAACGGTCCTGAGCTGTCTATCCTGAGTGAAGAAGCTGGACAACCGAGGAGATCCCAGGGGGGGATCCGTTATGGAAGGATCATGCACAGTGCTGGTCTGGAGAGGGGCCTGGTGACTCGGTTGGAGGACATATCCTGAAGTAATCTTACTGCATAGTACTGCCGGGTTGGCTTAAAGGTTCAAGTACTGTGTCTGACATTCATTGCAAACCAATACATCTTGTGGCAGAGGATTGTACGGGTTTTATTCCAAACAAGTCTGTGGCAGAGACTTTTGTTTGTGCTGCGTACTGGCTGTTAGGCAAGTGAGAGAGGCCTATCCAGGCGGGCAAAGAGTGAGTTCCACAAGGGGGAGCGCATTCAACCATTCAACCGCAAGTGTTCAATTCCAGAGAATGTTCTAAAGAATACTAAGGAAAGGTATTTGAGCTTCCCTGCAACTTTCCTTCTGCCTCTTTCCTGCTACTTCCTTTATTATTTGTTCATTAAAGCATTGGAAAATCTACTCAAGTGTTAGTGTCTACATCGTCCAGAGGTAAACTCAACGGGACCCTAGACCCGGTGCCGGTGAAACAGAGGTGTCAAGAGTGAAGGTAACAGCCTGCTTTAAACCAGCAGCTTCACCAAAAGTTATTGCTACATGTGGAGGCATCGTCCGGGATTTGTTAGCCATCGGTTCTTGCAACCTGGAGAAGTGTTTCACCGGGAGTTTACAGTGAGAGCTGGACTTTGTCATTTTCTCAAGAGAAGAAGAGGTTAAAAGTTGCAGGACTTTATTTCTGAGTGTGTAGGCGGCGGGCGCCACTAAAAGCACGGGAGCTATGTGATCAGAGGAACAAGTGGGAGGAGTCTACCCTACTTGATACCACGTGGGACGCGTGTATGTGTTTGGCGCCAGAGAAGAAGAGAGGCCTCGTGATCGTGCTGAGAGGATCAGAGTGTGGCCATGTCTTTTCCGCTGATGCAGCCAATTATGGGACCAAGAATGTTCCCTGCGAGCACCGTGTCGAGTATTGTGCTGACCGGAACCCTGCTTACAGATACCGGTATTCGTCTGAAGCCGCAGGGGAGGTTTGTTCTGTATACCGTCGGAGATATCGAAGGGCTGGGCATGATTTGCCACAAATGTGAAGGACTGGCTGTACATCTCCGTCCAATTGGTCGCTGCCCGCAATGTGGAGAATATTTGTTTGTGGTGCAGCAACCTACCATGTCGCCCCGTGCTTATCGTATGGACTGGGCTACAGGTGTTGCCACAGTAGAAGCTGCTACTCCTGCTGAAAGAGAACGGCAGGCCGTGACCTTGCCTGTTGATGCCGAGAGTGTTCCGGAGAGAGACACTACTGTTACCGATTCATCAGTGGACATTGCTTTAATTTCTGCGTCCACTACGCCTATCCCTGTTGTACCTGTCCAGAGGAAGGTGGGATATGTGAAGGCTTCCCGCGGCCGTGGCCGAGGCCTACCCCAGATACTACCCGAGCCGGAGCCAACAAAGTCCGCGACAGGAACGGGTGAGCAATTAATGGGGAATGTATCTAGGACTGTAAATAAATATCTGCCAGCAGAAGAGCTGGGAGATTCGGAGATAGAATCCATGTCGGATCTCTCCGGTGATGATGACCTATTTGAGACTATGTCGCCTCTGCCATGACTTTCCCTGAATGGTCCACCGAGAGTTATTGCTACACATGCTTGAAAAAAGTGTGCTAGGTTCATAAAGGACTAGTTTAGGTTGTAATTTTGGGTCTCAAATTAGATGTTGTGGTGAACTGTCATGTCTTAATGTCAGTTTCCTGTGTCAGTGGAAAGTGTTTGGGTATAGTAGATAATTGTTCCAGTGGTGGATCAGTGAAAGAATAGGCATCTTAAATGGGGATTCGTCAACAACTGGCTTGCTGAGGTTATTTACTGTAAACTGTTAAATGTTTGAGAAAGAGCTGTACTCTCACTATACTAGCAATTGTTCGTACTTATCAAATTGTTGGTATTAAAAACATGGGTGCCAAGTTCTCCTGGATGCTTTGTACCTGCTATTCAAAAAAGAAATCCAATCTTCTGTGCTCCTAATATTAATAACAGCATTAAAGCTGAAGTAAACCCATAGATTTAACAGTTTTAAAAAACAGTTACATTTCTGGCACATGCTGGGAATGTAACTGTCACATTGGTTGTGCTCTCAACCAAATTTTCAAACCATCCAATTGCTGTTTCAATGAGATAATGAATTGGAAGGTGTGGTTTGGCAAACAGTACCGGTATATATGTTCTGTTTTTTAACTTGAAAATTGTGCTGTAAACAAGGCTTGTAAGCCGGAACGCATGAGCTCCTGTATATTTTTACTCACTTTTTGTATGCACCAATAAAGAAGCAACAAGAAGCAATGGAAGAAGATTTCAGAAGCAAAGCAATAAGAATTAATAGACATCAAAATACCTGAAGAGCAGAAGATAAACTTATAAATCATAGGGATGACAGGGTGTGAAGAAACTTGAGCAAAAAGGAGTCATAGATTAATACTGAAATGAACATCAAAGAAACAGTAACCAATTGGGGTAAACAGGCAGTCTTTTTACAAATCCTTGACCATTGAGAGGAAAAAATAAGTATATAAGCCATTTGCACAAAACAGCAATGGATTGCGTACTTTGATTGGTCAGGGTTGTAACTAGGGTTTTTGAAGAGTACAACTCTAGGAAACAGACAATGAGCAGGATAATTCCCTTACCTTAAGATGAAGGTAAGAGTTGGGTCCAGATTGAGAGTTTGGGCTTAAGATTCACTTTGAGCCACAACAACATAGCCAGTGTTCCTCTATTCATAATCATAGCCTTAGTCATCTTCCATTTACTGCAGTGGTTCTCAACTCCAGTCCTCAGGACCCACCAACAGGCCAGGTTTGCAAGATAGCTGAAATACATCACAGGTGATATCATTTGCTGCTCAGCGATTGCAGCATTCTAGTCTGCAACTCTCCAAGGTAATACTTAAAATCTGGCCTGTTGGTGGGTCCCGAGGACTGGAGTTGAGAACCACTGATTTACTGGAAGATGTTATGAAGCAAGTGACCTTGAGACATTTCGTATTTGACATTCTGTGGTTGTGTATAGTGTAGTTAGAATTAATTATTTTAACTCTGTCTGTACTGAACTTAGTCTTCTTTGAACAAATACTGTTGCAAGGTTTATTGGAAGAGCACCATGAAAATGTAAACCCAAAGTCCAATGCACTTCCAGTGCTATTGTGGTACGTACATTCACCTAAGAAACCTGTGCCCACCCTGTTCCTAGGTCATTGATGTTAAGTGAAATTTAACATTGTACCTAAGACTGTGGTTTTTGTACCTGTGGTACATTGATAAAGTCTGCCTACAACTCAAAGGTAACCTACGTTTGGGGTGTGACAAGATTCACACTTTCCTGAAAAAGGTCTATAGTATGAATCATAAATGTATATCAAGCATTTAAATGTTATGAGAACCTCTACCGCTAGCATAAAGCTGCTTTGAATTTCCAAAACATGGAAAGTGTAATAACCCATTGAGATTTTATTGCCTCTTAGTTCCTATAATATTTTTCTAGCATTGCTTTTTAATTAATCCTTGGAAATTGTACAGCCTAAACAATAACAGTATCTATTGTTTTATATTTATTTCTATAATCATTTTTTGCTGCTTGTTTAATAATTCCCAGCAAGCTTGTGATGTTTATAGGCTGCAGTGTATTATATGGGTTTGTTTTCTTGGCTGAAGATGATTCTATGAAATTCAATAGAACCAACTTGAAAACTTGTGTTTTTCTATAAATAAAAAAGTTCACAAAATAAATGCACATGGTTAAAGACATGTTTTTACCATATGAAGTTCTTATTTGCCAGTACCAGTATAATGATGGTTCCAGGGGTGTCTTAATGGCATGAAGACAGCAATAAGCAATTGATTTAAATTACTAGTGGACTGAAAGGGGCTGAGAGGTGGCTTGACAAATGTAGAAGTAACAATAAGGACAGTTGCTACAGTGGTGTACAATAGTGTCACTTACAACTCCATCTCCTCTGCTCCTCTTCCTCTCTCTGTTGGGGTACCCCAAGGCTCCATCCTTGGGCCCCTCCTATTCTCACTCTATACCTCTTCCCTGGGCCAGTTGATAACCATAACCTCCCATGGCTTCGAATACCACCTCCACGCTGATAACACCCAGATCTATCTCTCCACTCTTCAACTCACCCCTCGATCTCCTCACGGATCTCAAACTTACTGAATGACATTGTCAGAATGTTTATACTGAAATAATAAAACAGTATTGTAATTATGAAAATATGCAAATCTTTGATTTGGGAGATTTACAATTTTCTACCAATACCAACAAGAAATTCAAGTTCGTTTATCCGTGCTATTTTGAAGACAAGTGATACAAATGATGTTGCTTAAAAATATATATTTATTAACTAAAAATACAGTGCAAAATAATATCAGGTATATTTCGTGATAAAACAAATACATGGATCTACTTCTACATATCAAAGATAAATGATGGTTCAGATAATATTCACAGTTCTCTTATTCAATTTCTTATAACAAAATATCACATTTCAATACTTAAATGATACTTGTACATTTTAAACCTGGTAACTTGTGAATAGCCTTCCGTGACTTCACGGACTTTTGTAAAGAAATACTGTTTACCTTAATACTATGATGTGATCTCTTCTCAAAACCAACAGACCTTCTTATTACACTCTTAAATGCACAAACAAAAATTGTTATATTGTGCACAGCTTGATAATTTGATCAAAGCTTATATTTTAGATTTAGAATGAATCAATGGTTTAACACATACTATAACCAATCCAATTCTAAAACTTTGAAGTCAGTATTATGAGATATAGCAATATATATGTATCTCCCTTGGTTTAGAAGCAAAACAAATTCATACTGCAGTTAGAATTCACTTCACTTCAAAGCAGAACTAACAATGGATTGGATTAGTCAAGAATATGCTCAACCAAACTTCAATTACCTAAAAAGGTATACATTGGAAAGATTAATACTTTACCAGGTCTTTAAGAATTCTGTCAGTTTGAGAAGCAAAGTCCCAAAAGAGACTTCTTTCCACCTTTAGAGACAGACCCGTCCAGCCATCCTCAGAGCTCCTCCAGATCTTCCCATAGCTCTCTTCCCATAGCTCCCCCTTTCCGGCTATCTATCTCTCCTTTTTATCTCACCCCAAAAATGGGTGTAGGTCTCATTACTATGTAATGGATGATGTCATATGACAATGGAATTACCTATGTTACCTTGACAACCAAGACCAACGCCATTTTGAATAATTACCAATTTCAGCCTCTTAGGGGTGGTGTTGGATCAGAAATTACTTTTAATGTGATTGACATAACCTTCTGACCTTGGCTTAGCAAAACACCACTAATTGTCTAATGGTTGACAATCAAGTGTCAATATCCCCAGCCGTCCAGACGCTTCTTAAAATATATGTGTATGAGAAAATATACCCCACACAAATAACTGGGGCTGTAAATGCCATGAAAGTGAAGTCAGGATTCTTACGATAAGCCTAACAGTTATTCATGAATGGTTTCCTAAATAAGATACCATATTTGCAACCTTATAATAATATAGATGTAGTAAACAGGTTTATATAATGTTACCTAATAAAGATACATTGTAAAGATGTATAAAAGAAACATTATTATTTAAAATATATCATTTGTGGATAAGCCCTTTTTGTTACGTCATTTATTCTGAAAATATTATTTAGTTTTGCAGGCTGTGTAAGTTTGTACCAACTCCCCTTATCTATAAGTGTCAAAGACAAAAGATATATAACCTGGGATACTGGTATTTTTACACAGTCTCAAGACATAAAGCAACTTTTGCAACAATGCCTATTCATGGGCTATAAACTCTGATTCAACTTTAAAGCCAAAATGGCTCCTCTCATGTTCATTTGAAAAATATACAATATAAAGGCCTATATATATATGAATATGAATTCTTTTAACCCCAAATGTTCTGACAAATCCCCCCCACGTTTCTTAGAATTCCGGCGAACAGCCTTGGACATCCTAAGAAAACGGGTCTACAGAAATATCATAGTTGTTTAAAAGATATGGCCATATTATTATTTTTCGTCATACTTGAAGGACGTTTCTCTCTTCATCCATATGATAAAGGAATGTTCTTGTATGACTTGGATTTTCCTTGATGGGTTCAAGTCTTTATGGAAACAAAATGAACCGTTGCAGTGGTGGTGTACCCCCCCATTTCAAATGTAATAAAAACAAAGCTGGTAAACCAGCAATTGAAGAATCTCTATAGTGAATCTTGTATTGCTACAAGCTGAAAATGGGATATATAATTTCTCCTTTAAATGGATATTCTGGGATTCAAACACACAAGGGACTTCTGCAACAAAACCTTCTTTCCGGCAATACGAATCCTGGAGCATCTTGCTTCACGACTCCTGATGAAGAATTTGGTTTGGTGACAGGTTCCATCCGGAACTGGGCATCACGGATTAACATCATGCAACCGATCGCTGTGTCTTTTGGTAGTCAACTTCGTCTTTACCGATCAACGATCTGATCTGGATGGTGGTTTGGTGACAGGTTCCCTCCGGAACTGGACGCCAAGGATTAACGTCATCCATACGATCGCTGTGTCTTTGGTAGTACACTTCACCTTTACCAATCAGTCTGGACTGTCAATCTTTTTCTATTTAAGTAAATAGACAGTATGAATACATATTCTTATTAATTAATATTTACATTTTCTAACTATGCTATATATATGATATAGCGATTTGATGATTATATTTTAATTAACTAAAATCATCAATGATCTAATGATGATATTCTGCCAAGATTGGCAGGATCAACATTAATGCTGATGTATAAGATTTGAAGATCTGTAAGTTAGGAGAGAATTATCACAATGTCATATTATTACATTTACATTCTCTTGATCCTTTGTCTCTTCTTATACTTATTACCTTCCAGCATTCTTATTTGGAACCTAGGATGACAAGCATACAATTGAATACTTTATACCATACCCAAACATATCCTCAATTCAACTGATATTGGCAGATACTTTTGACTTCACTACAGCCTCCATTTTCTTCTTGTGGGAGACTGAGGCTGCAAACCTTAGGTCTCAGGAGATGAACCTTGGAGCGACACCATTGGTCTTTCTGAAATGAAATTTTAAACATCCACCTCTCTCAACTGGTTAAGAACATATGTAATCTCTGGTATATGCTTTTCAAACATTCTGATATTTAACAAAAATATCATCTACATATGTTAGACTTTCTCTTTCAGGTACATCAGGCAATGGCCTTATGTAAAATAACACACAAAAACAAAATAAAATTTTAAACCAAAATTTATATAACCAATTAACATTCTGTTCCAGTTGTACTATTTCTTACCACATTTAAATGCCAGCTTGTATGGGTCTTCAGGACTTACCTGAATGTTCCACCATCGCTGAGCATCATCTAGTGTAGTGAAGTACTTGGCACCTTGTATTTCTTATATCAAGCATTGGTCAATATATGGCACATCTAGCTGTACATATATCCTCGTTTATTTAGCTGTCTCAGACCAGCATATAAACGCAATGACCATTTGGTTTAAGAATATCAAGTATTGGATTATCATAAGAACTATGCACTGATCTTACAACGCTCCTCTCCTTGAAATCCCTAATGATTTCCACTAGCGAAACATAGCAAGCTAGGGAAAGACAGCAATGTTTGATTGAAAACATTAGGTGCGTTAACACTTGGATCAGACTGAGTCCTGGCAATGCGTATGTCTATTATACCACATCACTGGAATCTTTTTGCAAACATATTTTTGAACTCCATGGAAAACTCTTTTTACCATGGGTATAGGATCTATTTAAATCCTTTCTTTATACATCCTGTCTGCGAAAGATTTTAATGCAGCAGGGTTCTTAAAATTTTGGCCTATTTATACCTGGCCGTGTAATAATAAATAAAAATGTATTAGTACCTGTATAACTAATGACCTCATGTGGTACTAATATGTTTACTGCATATGGCAGTAACTAATATTATTTAAGCGTTTCATGTTCATTTATGAAACTACATGAGTTTTATTTTAATCTGGACCACAGTGTGGAATTTACCAGATCCATGTGTATAGCGAAGCGATGTCATATATCGTTGCCAATGTACACATGATATTTTAGGTGATTGATTATCAGGAATAAATAATTGGCTATTTTCCCCTCCATAGAAATGGATAAGATGCATTTAGCAATTTTATTTTGACTATTAGAGTCATTATCCAGATCATGGACAATTATCCTGAGGGGTTGAATACCTAAATATTTATTTTAGGATTGGCCAACTATTCTAATAACTTTCTACTAATGTGATTATATTCCTGGCATAAATATGAACCTTATTAACATTCCCCAGGTCACTAACCTGTTAGGGAAAAATACACCTTACCATACCATCCCAGTAGGAATTGAGTATAATTACTAAGCTCATTAGAGTCAGTATATATTGTATGGATGTGAGCATTTGAGAACATCACCTTCCAAGCAAACCTCTCAACTATTTTCCAGGGGACATACATCTGGTATGATCCTCCTGTCTGACCCTTCTAGGGAGTTGGAATTACCTGTACAAAAGGTGCCATCTAGAATTTAATTATTCCTGCGATGGATCTCACTTATATTCCAGTTTTTCCTTATCACAGGGCATTTGCGCCAATTGTGAGAAGACTGGGAAGGTTCCTATTTATGGCCTTGTTTAAGACAATATAACATTTTAATAAAATCACAATAGGATTTAATCTTTTTAAAGAGATCGATATGAATACATAATCGATCGTAGGGCATATTAATTTTAAATGCGGGAATGTAAATTACTTCATTCCCTTTAAAGTTGAAGTTCAACTGGGCTTTTTATTTTTAGGATTTCAGGGCAGTGCTGAAAATATTTACAAAGTCAGCTTTAAAAATACTTTTAGCTGAGTTATTTATTTATTTTTAGAAATTAATTCTTGAATTTATTAGAAATGTTTCTGAAACAAAATAGTTACTTGGATATTCATCCAATAACTTCTTATTATGGTATCCTGTTTTTATAAAATACCTATAAGGAACAAAAAAAAAAAATACATGGAATGATATAACAGTAGGTTTCACTTTTGCCCTGCTGTGTAACTTACTCCTTTAGTCATGGAGGAGTTTTGCCCTTTGACTTTGCCTTTTTTTTTTTTTTTTTTTTTTTACACAAGCACATTCCAAAAGACTGTCAGTTTTTTCTTCACAGCAAAGTTTTAGCTGCAAGATAAAATCACTCTCCTCCTTTTGCAAAAGAGGGGTAAAACTCTTTTTAGAAAGAGAGAGAGGGAAAAAAAATATTTAAACATGCTTTGCTCATGTTTTTTTTTTCTTTTTCTTTTCAATTTCAGACCTTTAAATATTGTAACACCTCAGCTAGCTGTTCACTTTTTTTTAGTTTTAAAACTGGGTGTAACTTTTCTCTTATGGGGAGAACTGTAATTTTTTTAAACTCCAGCATAATTACTTTTTGGAGTTTTTATTTATCCCTGCTCCTTTTTTTTTTAAAGTGAGCCTCAGCTATTATCTGAGCGGGCTTTTTAAATTAATCTTGAGGCTTTACACTGTTCTGTAGAACAGCAAAAACGATGGAGCTTTCTATTAGCCAATCCAAACCAATTTTGGGATATTAATCCCAGGCCACAACAACTTTAATTTTATTTGAAAAAGCCTCATAAAACAGTTGGAAAAATTCATGGCTCTCAAAATCTGGGCTTTTCTCAGCCAAGGTGTAGGCCTTCTTGAGAACTTTTAAAAGTTCTCTGGTACTTTGATTGGACTTACATTTCAAAGTACCCATGGTCCTTCTTGCAGCAATAGCTGAACTTACAGGGAACAAGTTCGGTCTTCATTTCCCATACTTCTCTGATATAAGACATCATCTGATATATCATTTTGCACAAATATATCACTTGTTTCAAATGTTAACGGATCTCGGTGGGGCCTCCAATTATGTCAGAATGTTTATACTAAAATATTTAAAACAATATTTTATTTATGGAAATAAGTAATGATCTAAAAAGATGGAGATTGCCACTTATTTCCACAAATCAACAAAACGAAATTAAATTCTTTTATCCGCTCTAAGTTGAAGACCAAATGAAGATATGAACGAATATTGTTGCTTAAAAATATATATTTATTAACTAAAAATACAGTGCAAAATAATATCAGGTATATTTCGTGATAAAACAAATTCATGGATCTACTTCTACATATCAAAGATAAATGATGGTTCAGATAATATTCACAGTTCTCTTATTCAATTTCTTATAACAAAATATCACATTTCAATACTTAAATGATACTTGTACATTTTAAACCTGGTAACTTGTGAATAGCCTTCCGTGACTTCACGGACTTTTGTAAAGAAATACTGTTTACCTTAATACTATGATGTGATCTCTTCTCAAAACCAACAGACCTTCTTATTACACTCTTAAATGCACAAACAAAAATTGTTATATTGTGCACAGCTTGATAATTTGATCAAAGCTTATATTTTAGATTTAGAATGAATCAATGGTTTAACACATACTATAACCAATCCAATTCTAAAACTTTGAAGTCAGTATTATGAGATATAGCAATATATATGTATCTCCCTTGGTTTAGAAGCAAAACAAATTCATACTGCAGTTAGAATTCACTTCACTTCAAAGCAGAACTAACAATGGATTGGATTAGTCAAGAATATGCTCAACCAAACTTCAATTACCTAAAAAGGTATACATTGGAAAGATTAATACTTTACCAGGTCTTTAAGAATTCTGTCAGTTTGAGAAGCAAAGTCCCAAAAGAGACTTCTTTCCACCTTTAGAGACAGACCCGTCCAGCCATCCTCAGAGCTCCTCCAGATCTTCCCATAGCTCTCTTCCCATAGCTCCCCCTTTCCGGCTATCTATCTCTCCTTTTTATCTCACCCCAAAAATGGGTGTAGGTCTCATTACTATGTAATGGATGATGTCATATGACAATGGAATTACCTATGTTACCTTGACAACCAAGACCAACGCCATTTTGAATAATTACCAATTTCAGCCTCTTAGGGGTGGTGTTGGATCAGAAATTACTTTTAATGTGATTGACATAACCTTCTGACCTTGGCTTAGCAAAACACCACTAATTGTCTAATGGTTGACAATCAAGTGTCAATATCCCCAGCCGTCCAGACGCTTCTTAAAATATATGTGTATGAGAAAATATACCCCACACAAATAACTGGGGCTGTAAATGCCATGAAAGTGAAGTCAGGATTCTTACGATAAGCCTAACAGTTATTCATGAATGGTTTCCTAAATAAGATACCATATTTGCAACCTTATAATAATATAGATGTAGTAAACAGGTTTATATAATGTTACCTAATAAAGATACATTGTAAAGATGTATAAAAGAAACATTATTATTTAAAATATATCATTTGTGGATAAGCCCTTTTTGTTACGTCATTTATTCTGAAAATATTATTTAGTTTTGCAGGCTGTGTAAGTTTGTACCAACTCCCCTTATCTATAAGTGTCAAAGACAAAAGATATATAACCTGGGATACTGGTATTTTTACACAGTCTCAAGACATAAAGCAACTTTTGCAACAATGCCTATTCATGGGCTATAAACTCTGATTCAACTTTAAAGCCAAAATGGCTCCTCTCATGTTCATTTGAAAAATATACAATATAAAGGCCTATATATATATGAATATGAATTCTTTTAACCCCAAATGTTCTGACAACATATCGGTATGGATGTCACACCACTTTCTCAAACTCAATCTTTCTAAAACTGAGCTTGTAATATTTCCTCCTTCCCCCATGATTTTACCATTAATATCAACAGCACAACCATTGGTTCCTCCACACATGCCAGGATGCTGGGTGTAATTCTTGACTCTGACCTCTCCTTCAGCCCCCATATCCTATCACTGGCTAAATCCTGCCGCCTTAACCTCCGCAACATCTCCAGAATTCGACCCTTCCTGACTAATGACACCACAAAGTGACTTATTCACTCCTTGATTATTTCCCGCCTTGACTACTGCAACTCTCTCCTTAATGGCCTACCCTTACGCAGGCTATCCCCCCTCCAGTCTAATATGAATGCTGCTGCTAGACTAATACACCTCACTAATTGATCTGTGACTGCTGCCCCTCTCTGCTAATCCCTTCACTGGCTTTCCCTATTCCACCGTATAAAATTCAAAATGCTAACCAAAACATACAAGGCCATCCACAACATCGTCCCCAGCTACATCACCAACCTCATCTGCAGATATCGCCCAAATCGTCCCCTCCACTCCTCTCAGGACCTCCTGCTCTCTAGCTCCTTTGTTACCTCCTCTCATGCTCGCCTTCAGGACTTCTCCAGAGCCTCTCCCATCCTCTGGAATTCCCTGCCTGATCCAATCAGCCCCTAACCTGTCCACCTTTAGGAGATCCCTGAAAACTCACTTATTCAGGGAAGCCTATCCCATACCCACCTAATAACTGTCCCCGAGCCAGCCCTCATCAAATCATTCCCTGCATCTATTATCTTTTGTACCACCCTCCCTTTAGAATGTAAGCTCTACCAGCAGGGCCCTCCTGTCCGTTCTGTATTGAACTGTACTGTAATTGTGCTGTCCCCCCCTCTGCATTGTAAAGCGCTGCGTAAACTGTTGGCGCTATATAAATCATGAATAATAATAATAATACACTGGAAACTGAAGCTGGTTGCTAGGAGATCTAGGACTGTCCATAATATACATTTAAATATCTTAAATCATTGACTTTAGTTGTCATTTTCGAGAGGCTGCATCCTGATATAGATTGGCTTACTTTTTCTTCCCAGAACAGAATGCTAGAGAGAAGATGAGTCCACTGGTACTATTATGCCTATGGTACGAGTCCACTGGTACTAGTGTGCCTATGCCACACCATTCATTACTGCAACTTTGTAGCCTTCTGTGTTACTCACATGCTCATTGGACTATAAAATGAAGTGTACCGGCAGACTTCTAAAATCCATCCTATACTCTCTCCTTCTTTTATGCTACCAAAATCCCACCTCCTCCAGCTCACTGTCCTTAAACAGATTTGGCAGGCAGGTCCTGTATTAAGGATGCTATATATGAATAAATCCTTCATCTGTTCATCCCTTAACTATTTATTGCTGATTTTTTTTTTACTATTCATATTTATATCATTCTGACAGTTTGACAGGAAAAATGTTGGAGGGTATGCTACCTTTCTTAGTTTTTTTTTTTTTTACTCTTACAGAGACTGCAGGCAGTGTACTTTTTAACATATCCACTGTTTATCTGCATCTCCTCCCCCTCAGTCTATTCACAAAATACTTTGTAATTTGTGAACCATTCACCATTCTGTGAATTGACAAGGGGAGAGGAGAGGATGAAGACTGACAGCACCCTGAAATATATGTGTATTATCCAGTCTTAATAATAGTGTGAATTTTACTTTTCTGAGCAATAATCTGGACCTAGGACTCACATTAAAGCAGAGTTCCACCCAAAAATGGAACTTCCGCTTTACGTGCAGGTGACCCCCTGACATGCCACATTTGGCATGTCATTTTATTGGGTGGGGGGGAGCGGATACCCTCTTTTTAGAGGCATCCTGCTCCCACCTCCTCCCAGGGCTTACGGCCGCACCGTAAGGAAGATCACCTCTCCCCCGTCCCTCCCTGCAATCTTCTGGGACACGTCACAGGTTCCAGAAGATTGCCCGGCCATTCACAGCATGCAGCGCGGCTCGTGCGTGCGCAGTGCGTGCCCAACTGTGAAGCCACAGCCGGGTGTCCACTGTAAGAATGCCGGCGGCGTGGAGAAGATGGGGAGAGGGGCGGGGCTTCAAATGCCCTCATTGCTGGACCGTGGGACAGGTGAGTGTCCGATTTTTAAACGTCAGCAGCTACACTTTTTGTAGCTGCTGATTTTTATTTTTTTATTTTTTTCGGCGGGAACTCTGCTTTAATAGTAATAACTCTTTCTTACAAAGAAGCTATATTAAAAAGAACTTTGTCTTGAGTTCTACAAGTAAACTGATTATTGGGTTAACTAAGGAATCTCATATCTAGGAATTAGGTAGAACCAGCAGGTACAAAATATTAGAACAGTGTAGTTCACATACTTGTAGCATGATAATTAAGGCCAGATCCCTGCTGTGCTATGTGAAATGTTTTATGCTGTTCTATGCTGTCCTCTCCTACACAAGATGAATGGCTGATCTTAGTATACATTAGTAAGAGCAGATGTCATACAAGCCAGATTGAGGCTGGGGATGTAAAGACTGAAAGGAATACCTTGTCCTCGCCTAGCCCATAAACCTATAACCAGTGGCCTAACAAAAATGGAAAAATTGGGGATGTAAAGACTGAAAAGAGTACCTTGTCCTCTCCTAGGCCATACACCTATAACCAGTGGCTACAAAAACTGGAAAAACTGTTGCCCTAGTTTGCTAGCACTTTGGTTCCCAATGTACAGAACCAGAGTAAGTGAAGTGCAAGTACATAGTGGACCATCCTGTTAACACAAAATTTCTTCTGGGACATGTACACTATGTGCTCTACCAGCTTCCACTGGAAAGTAGGACATCAATCTGGAACCATAGAAAAGTGTTATTGATATTAACATGATGTGGTTGGCTGTGTGTCACTGACAGCCCAGTTTCCTATGCCAGGACGTTTGTTGGCTATGTAGAAATCTGGCCTTAGTGGTAATGGAAATGCATCCAACAATTTTTTGCTGAATTTATATGATTTAGTTAGTTTCAGTATTTCCGTGAAGGCAAAGCTTATACAAAGTAATCATAGATGACTTGATGCCCTTAGTTCCTGTTGTGATAATTTGACTAACAGCTACTAGGTTATGCAACACTGTACCCAAAAAAAAAATTAGATCATTTTTTAGACAGATTGAACTTTCTTTTGGTGGTATTTAAAGAGGAATTTCATTCCCCCTACATGTTTTTCCCTCTCTTCTTACCTTTTTTGTTGGGGTATCTGCAAAAAATGTACTTACATGCCCAGTGAGCCAAGCGGTACTCTGTAAGGTTCTGCCACCCCGCTGCTGCTCACTTGATGCCACACTGCAATCTTTTTCTCTGACATTATCAGGAGCCAGCTGTTTCTTTCAGGTTTTTGCAGTGGCCCCCTGTGGTGTCCATGCACCCTGGTGTAATATCAGGGGGCCAGCTGCATAAACTAGGAAGAGACAGCCCCCTGATGATGCGCTGTGGAGCATGGTGAGGTACCCTGAGGCCTCCTGGGATGTGTGACCTAGTATTCCAGTTGGCTGTGAGCACTCTGATTGGCTCAGTGCCTGAAGCTATGATCTCCGCTGTTTAATGACAGTGGGATTAAGTTCCGTGTGCACATGCAAGGTGTGTGCACCAACAGTAAACAAAAGAAAATGTTTAAACATCCACGAAGAATAACCGCTCCCCCTAGTGGCCATCTTAGTACAATAGTAAGGAGCTAGAAATTGTTTAGAATAGAGTACTGAAAGTCCCCCTAGTATTTGTATACTCTTTCAATATGTATGCCTTTAGCAGCCTACTTGCCTGCCTTTGTGTTTCATGTTTTGCCTCTACAAACCATTTAATAACATATAGGGAAAAGTTGCATGCAATATCCCACAGCATTTTATAAGAATTTCATTTAATGTAACTGAATTATAACCCTGAAAAAAGATGTCTTGCTACTTGCTATTGTGTATGATGTCTCTCAATGCTCTTGCAATATTTATTGTCTTGACTGAAAAAAGATGATTCTAAATTTTCCACTAGACTTTAAATTTGCTTTCCTTTTAAAAAGATGGGCACATTTTTTATATAAGTAGAATTCTATACAATAGATACATCTCCCATTTTTTCTTTAGACTGATGTTATCAACATTAGTTCTTCATACTTTATATACAGTGCATCTAAACCCGCAGAGATCCAAGCTGCCAAGAGCATGTCAGTCCTTACTTATTTTCTACAATAATTTTACAAAACAACTATTTTGCTCTGCGCTCACAAAAGAGAACCACGCAAGATTTCATATACTGAAAACAATAAATGGTGCATGAAGAAGGCTTGTAGTGTACAGCTCTTCTATAGCAAATTTAGCTTTTGTAAATGTTGGCATGGAATGAAAGGTAAAGTGTATGTAAACCCCAACAATGAACTTTTTTTATTTTCTCCATTTTAGTCTGTTAAATATACAATTTAAAGGGGGTTGATATCTGTTTAACTAATGCAAAAAAAAATCCTGTTAATTTTGTAATTCTAGATCAGTTGTCTCCGAACTGTGGCCCGTGGGCCAGATGTGGCCCTATTGCTTGCCTTTACATGGCCCTTGGGGCACTATTCCCCCCCACTGATACAGGGCAGTATGCCTCCCACTGACACCAACAATGGGGCACTATTTCTTCCACTGACACCAAAAATGGAGCACTATTCACCCCCCCCCCGACACCATAGTTGGGCCACCATTCTTCCCACTGACTACTATGATGGGGATTATTTTTTCCACCAATACCAATGATGGGGCACTATTCCTCCTACTAATTCCAATAATGGGGCACTGCTCCCACTAATATAAATTATAGGGCACTATTCCTCCCACTGATACCAAGGATGGAGTACTAGTCCCCCCACTAATACCAATGATGGGGCATCATTCCTCCCACTGACATTAACATTGGAAATCATTCCCCCCACTAATACCAATGATGGGGCACCATTCCTCCCACTGACACTAACAATGGAAATTATTCCCCCCTACCAATGATGGGGCACCATTCCTCCCACTGACACTAACAATGGAAATTATTCCTCCCACTATTAACAATGATGGGGCACTGTTCCTCCTCCTACAGCCCACAGGTGACGACATGTCATTTTTTACCCCCTCTGAACACCAGGTCTGAGGCATTTTCTACTCTCAATGGTCACAATGCGGCCCTCCTAAAGTCTGAAGGACAGTAAACTGGCCATTTGCCTAGAAAGCTTGGAGACCCCTGTTCTAGATGTATCGTCATTATAGGTATCTTCAAGACAGGGAGCACAAATCTTCCCAGAGGGTACACAAACACCAATGAAACTATTTTTAGTATAGTGGTGAAATGTTAGAACCTCTGATAGGTTTTTATTTTTGTATGTGTTCACATTAGAGGGATTTATCTCTATTTCCAACCCAGGTGATACGTATCAGATATAACAGTAAATGAGGGTAAATTTTCTTCTGAGGGGACCCAAATGTCCTACAAGTAAAACAATAAAATGAATGATCATTTTACAAAGCTGAACAGATTTGTAATGTCTACTGGGGCCCCTTGACTGCATATGCTATTTTCTGGAAAATGTGATTTTAGCCTTTAAATCTGTGGGTTTAGCTTCACTTTAATGGTATTACTTTAACAGTACAGAGCATGGGTAAAGGAAAAGTTCATTGTGGCTATGTTACATAATTTTACCGTAAATTAAAGTGATTCTCAGTGGCCGATATATCAGATTTTTACTAGGATTTGTTGAGCCAATGTCTGTGCTAACATGTTGAAACATATTCAATTACATTTTGATCCAATACTGTATTAAAAAAAAAAATTCTAACTTCTGACTTGCTGTACAAAACTGGAAAAAAAAGTTGTGGCTGAATTTGGGGTTTTTCAGTAATATATCAGATAAATTAGTTAAAGCAGAACTAAACCCATCATTCTGTTTCCCAAATCAGGGCATGCCATGAATGATAACTGTCATGGTTGACTGCACTATTAACTGAGCTGCCAAGGCATCCAATGGCTGGTGACATAACTGATCACATGTGCAGTACTATGGCAACTGCAAATCAAACAGAAGCTAAGGTGGCTGCTTTCTTGGAAGTAAATGATACAAGGGTTTAGTTTACCTTTAACATTGTCTGTTTATTGCTTTTGGTTGAAGAACACATATATTATATATAATAAAAAAAATTATAATTGATCTAGAAAGTAAACCTTTCTTTAACCATTTAATGACCAGAGGTCATTGATACCTAGAGGCCCAGGCCAATTTTAGCTGTGTCAGCTTGTGTCGGTTAACTTAACAATGACTCTATAACTAATTTGCATACCCAAATAATTTTTTAAGGACATATAAGACTTTTTATATGCAACACTGATTTATTAAAAAAATACCCCACTCCATCTTTATTATTGGTTGGCAAATGTGCAAAAATGTGAATAGAAAAAAAAAAAATTATATTATGTCTTTCTAGGCCACAGCTAAAATATTGTTCACATGATCAGAACCACTCCGATGATTCCCAATCATCAGTGGGGACCAAGGCTCACAATGTCAGCTGTTGGTTCTCAAAGCTTCATAAAGTTTTCCAAGCACAGGGCCTTTTGCTGGGGAATGATATTAGACTGCGGACAGGAAGGAATTTTAACAAAAAGATGGTAACCATCCCAATTTATAACTAGCCTTTGCAGGAAGGTGCACGTGGAAGGGCAATGGATAACACATACAGACAAAGATTTCCCAGCACATTTACCAGCTAGCCTTAAAAAAAGAACAAGTTGACCCTGTCTAACAATTCACGTTAAAAACAGAGGTTTTAGTTGTACACATTTGCAAATACATGTGGAAGCCGCAGCGCCTACATCAAGACACCTCTGTGTACTGCAGTCCTAACTCTATATTTTTGAGAGTCTCCAGGTTGAAACGTATATACCAGTAGATAAATTAAAGCGGTAATAAAGCCTGCTTGCTCATTTTTACCTACAGGTAAGCTTACCTGTAGGTAGAATGAATATCTCCTAAACGTGCACCGTTTAGGAGATATTCACCCTGCATGCAGCCAGTGACATTACTGGCGCATGCGATCTGAAGGTCCAGCATACCTTACCGGAACTCCAGAACTTCATGCTGGAAACTGAGGACTCACGCGCAAATGCGTGCTAGTGATGTCATCGCGGCTCCAGCCAGTCACATATGTGACATATGTGACTGGCCGGAGCATGCAAACTCCAAAGAAAGACAAGGGGAACATGTCAGCCGTTTCAGCGGTGACAGTAGAATGCTGGAGGGCTTCGGTCCAAGGTGAGTACTTCATAATGTGCTACCCTGTTTCCCCGAAAATAAGACCTAGCGTGATTGTCGGTGATGGCCGCAATATAAGCCCTACCCCCCAAATATACCCCAGTTAAAATCCTTGTAGGTCTTATTTTCAGGGTAGGGCTTATTTTCGGGGAAACAGGGTAGGGCTTATTTGGGGGGTAGGGCTTATATTGCAGCCATCACCGACAATCACGCTTGGTCTTATTTTGGGGGAAACAGGGTAGTATGCGGCATACTAGCACATTATGTCAGTGTCTTTTTTTGTTGCAACCGCTTTAAGGGCAGGTTTGCTTAGAGGGAGCTCACTCCTCATAAAGGCACAGGGACACACTGGATTCCCAGCAAGAGCACAATGGCAGCTGAAGGCATCCAATGTGTCTCCACGCTAAATCGAGAGAAAGGAACTTCTGTGGACTCCAAACACTGACAAGCCCATTCAAAAAATGCATTATTATTTCAAAAAATGCATTATTATTTAGCAGTCAAATACATAAAGAGGATGAAAAAAAAAGCAATTCCACTTTTCCTCCACAGGTATAGATCAGTGTTTCTCAACTCCAGTCCTCAAGGTGCCCCAACAGGTCATGTTTTCAGGCTCTCCATTATTTTGCACAGGTGATTTGATCAGTTTCACTGCCTTAGTAATTACCACAGCCGTTTCATCTGAGGGATATCTTGAGAACATGGCCTGGTGGGGCGCCTTAAGGACTGGAGTTGAGAAACACTGGTATAGATCATCAATCTTTCTGTGAACTTTTTATGTTAGTCATGGCTGCTAGTAGTAGTGAGTTGTTTTGTAATGCTAAAGATGTTTCACCTTTACAAGTGGCTTCCTTAAAATTAGTGTTGAGAACACACCCCAGCATTTATAGCCACATCAGCAACTCAGGTCTTACATAGGAGCACAAGGACTTTGTGAGCTTTGTACCCCTTAAGAAGGGACATTACTTCAAGGACTTTGAGGTGCACATTATACAGAGATGAAAACGTGCAACAGCCATGAAATAAGCAATCTGCATCAGACTGGAAAAAAAACAACCTTAATAGGAGTTAAGGCCTTTAATGCTATCAGTCACTGATTTATAGTGATATTTTAATCTTTTTACCATAGTCATTTGACAATTCACACCATCACCCATATATCTGTCTCAAAGTTTTTGCCACCTTTACAACTGGATCATGTAAATTAGAACAGGTTGTTTTGTACCTCCTGACATGTTCTTGGATTTTGTCTTGACACGTCCTGCTAGCGCACCGCTCCAATGTGAAAGCCCTCGGGGCTTTCACATTGGAGACACAGCAGCGGCTCTTTTAGGGCGCTTTGCAGGTGCTATTTTTAGTGCTGTAGCGCCTGTAAAGCGCCCCAGTGTGAAAGGGGTCCTAATTGTCATAATATAGGGTTTCTATACAAATTTCAGCCTTGCAAAACTACATTCAGGTCATTCATTTGTCTATACTAAGGGCTTGCAAACATGGGTGTTTAACCTTTAATGTGGCCCTGAACTCAAGAAAGCAAAAATTCACTATGTTATAGAGGACTTCTAGAAGGGGTCATTGTGTTTCTGTAGTACCCTAAAAAATATAGCAGTGCATGTCCTGATATGTGAATGTGAATGTGCTAGTCATGTAAGATTTGGGGTGTCACTATTCTGCTGACTATTCTCTTTGCTGGAAGCTCTGAGATGAGGATAGGGTTTGAGTAATGGTAACCAGTAGACGGAGAGCACTCACACAGAGACCAATTTGTGGTATAAATTCTTGTATTTGCGTTGTTGTCATGAGAGGGTTTACCCGTTGGTGGCGCTATCGGTCTCTTGGATCGCAGTACCAGTGTCCATCAGCAGGTGTCTTCCAACACCTAGGACCTGCAGTAAGAGGTCTCTCCTGCTGGTGGCACTGTTGCATCCTTGGGCCGTAGTACCGGTGTCAACCAGCGGGTGCACTCTGGCAGTGTGGAGCAAACAGCACACACTGCGCTCAGCTGTGACATGAGGTCAATTACCACAGCCTTATAAATACCCGGCAAGCCCTCATAGGCTTGCCTTGGTATCTTTCTCCCTGTGCCTTGACCTTGCTGCCTTATCCTGATTGTGAACCTGTTCTGTCCTGCTCCGCTCTGATCCGATCCGATCCCTATCCCAGGCTCATCCTGCTCGTGTCCCTCCTGATTCCCTTGGATCCCTACCCTGCAGCTTTACCATCCATCCTCTCCCCTTCCTGCTGGTTTCCCGTCCTTACCCATCTGCTGACCTCCTGTGTATGACCTTGGCCTGGCTTTGTTTATGATTACGGTATCTCCATTTACTTGTATATATTGTTGTTTGTTGTGTTGGTTTTGCACTGTTTATATTCCTTTTACTTTTCACTTGTTTAATAAACACCATTATTTCACTTACATGTGTTTCTGGTCTCCTCTGTGCAGTCCACACAGTCTGGTCAATTAGATTCCCTGACAGTATACCAAGGCCATCCCTGACCAGACGTGGCTGCATTGAGGAAACCATCCTGGTTTATCGGGTCTGCTAATATGGATTTCGATGAAATCCTTTATTATTCTCTGCTAGCAGAAGAGGATGGTGAATATTGTCGCCAGATTTTAAAAGGGTGGACTAGTGACAGGCTGTTGGAAACTATCCGATCAGCTCATTCCCTAGTGGATCAGGGGTATATGTCTTTTGAAGATGTTCAGCCCCTGATCCAGTTATGTGCAAAACCAGCCCTGTCATGCATTCCCGAGGGAAGTGATGATTTTTCGCCCCCCTTCAATTATGGCCAAGTTGAATCCCTGGTTTGGTTGTTAGAGGATGATCCAGCCTATTTTATGGAACATTATTCCTCCTGTCCACAGCAAGTATTGTCTAATTGCATCCAGTCGGTGCAATCCTTGATTAGTCAGGCTGTGTGTGAATCAGCGTTTGTTCAACCTGTGCTGCAGGTGTGGTCAGATCTCCTGTCTTTAGCTAAGCCACAATATTCCAGCCCTGCCATTAATCATCTGTCTTCCCAAAAATGTATCTCTCCGTCGCCTATGGCAACCTCAGCTACAGCCCAGTTTACTCAACCCCCTACCAAATACTACTACCCAGTCTCCAAGTGTAGCACCTATCCCGCCTTCAATCCACCTGTCTCTTCTCCTCCACCTGTAACAGTCCCACAAAACCCCTCTCTAGCTACAGTTCCTTGGTCTTCCTTCGATCCAGCTACTTTCTTTTCTTTCAGCCCTGCACCTACATACAAGACTGCACGGGCTAAACCAAAAAAGAAACAAAAATTCTTTCCTACCCACACGATCCTGCCAGTAACCCAACTTGCTTCCACACCAACTAACCCACCTGATTCTGTCAAACCTCTGCCTGCTACCCAGCCTGACAGTCCAGTGCCTGCTACCGAGCCTAATGCGCCAGTGTCTTCTACTCAACCTGTTGTGCCAATGCCTGTGCCCGCTGTCCAGTTTGATGTCCCTGCCTTCCAGTCTGGTGTGCCCACCTTCCAGTCTGATGCACCCGCTTTCCAGTCTAATGCACCTGCAATCCAGTCTGATATGCCTGCCTTCCAGCTGGATGTCTTGAAGCTTGCCTTCCAGCCCGAAATCCCAGTGTCCATGTTCCAGTCTGACGCCCCAGCGACTATTGACCAGTCCGATGTACCTGCTGTTCTGCCCGATGTGCCAGCGCCTGTGTCTGCTGCCCAGTCTAAAGTTCCAGCACCCACTGCCTGGTCTGATGTCTCGGTGCCGGCTTTCCAGTCCGCTTTCCAGCCTGATGTGCCAGTGTCTGCTACTCAGCCAGTTGTGCCAATGCCTGTGTCCGCTGCCCAGTTTGAGGTCCCAGTGCCTGCTGCTCAGCCCGAAATCCCAGTGTCCATGTTCCAGTCTGATGCTCCAGCGACTACTCACTCCGATGTACCTGTTCAGCCTGTTGTGCCAGTACCTGTTGTTCTGCCTGATGTGCCCACTGTTCAGCCTGGTGAGCCTGCTTTCCGGTTTGATGTGTCCATCCTCCAGCCTGATATCCTGGTACCTGTCTTCCAGCCTGATGTCGTGATGTTGGTATCCAAACCTGCGGTTTCGGTGCCCGTGTCTCAGCCTGAAGTTTCGGTGCCCGTGTTTCAGCCTGGAGTTTCGGTGCCCGTGTCTCAGCCTGCTGAATCGGTGCCTGTTACCCAGTCTGTTGAATCGGTGCCCGTTACCCGGTCTGCTGAACTGGTGCCCGTTACCCAGTCTGCTAAACCAAAGTCCGTCACTTGGCCTGTCAAGCCAGTATCCGTTATCCGGCTTGCCGAACCAGTGCCCGGTGTCTAGCTCGCTGAGTCGGGGCCTGTTACCCAGCCCACTGGGCCGGGGTCCATTACCCAGCTTGCTGAGCCGGTGCCTGTAATCCGGCCTGCCCTTACGGTGCTCGCTGTTCGGCCCAATGTTCCAGAGCCTGCTGTCCATCTCGATGACCCGGAGCCTGCTGCCCAGCTCGATGACCCGGAGCCTGCTGCCCAGCTCGATGACCCGGAGCCTGCTGCCCAGCTCGATGACCCGGAGCCTGCTGCCCAGCTCGATGACCCGGAGCCTGCTGCCCAGTTCGATGACCCGGAGCCTGCTGCCCAGTTCAATGACCCGGAGCCTGCTGCCCAGCTCGATGACCCGGAGCCTGCTGCCCAGCTCGATGACCCGGAGCCTGCTGCCCAGCTCGGCTTGTTCCTGTCTGCTGCCCAGCTCGGCTTGTTCCTGTCTGCTGCCCAGCTCGGCTTGTTCCTGTCTGCTGCCCAGCTCAAGTTGTTCCTGTCTGCTGCCCAGCTCAAGTTGTTCCTGTCTGCTGCCCAGCTCAAGTTGTTCCTGTCTGCTGCCCAGCTCAAGTTGTTCCTGTCTGCTGCCCAGCTCAATGACTCTGACATGCCAGCCGTCTGCTCGGATGTGCCCACTGTCATCTCAGACGTACCCACCGTCCAGTTTGATGTACCCGATGCCCGGCCTGATGTGCCCTCATCTGTACGGTTGGAGGCCATGAACTTTGGACAGATGCACCTTGTTGGAGCGTCCGGAGGCCGCTCCTTTAGGGGGGGGTACTGTCATGAGAGGGTTTACCCGTTGGTGGCGCTATCGGTCTCTTGGATCGCAGTACCAGTGTCCATCAGCAGGTGTCTTCCAACACCTAGGACCTGCAGTAAGAGGTCTCTCCTGCTGGTGGCACTGTTGCATCCTTGGGCCGTAGTACCGGTGTCAACCAGCGGGTGCACTCTGGCAGTGTGGAGCAAACAGCACACACTGCGCTCAGCTGTGACATGAGGTTAATTACCACAGCCTTATAAATACCCGGCAAGCCCTCATAGGCTTGCCTTGGTATCTTTCTCCCTGTGCCTTGACCTTGCTGCCTTATCCTGATTGTGAACCTGTTCTGTCCTGCTCCGCTCTGATCCAATCCAATCCCTATCCCAGGCTCATCCTGCTCGTGTCCCTCCTGATTCCCTTGGATCCCTACCCTGCAGCTTTACCATCCATCCTCTCCCCTTCCTGCTGGTTTCCCGTCCTTACCCATCTGCTGACCTCCTGTGTATGACCTTGGCCTGGCTTTGTTTACGATTACGGTATCTCCATTTACTTGTATATATTGTTGTTTGTTGTGTTGGTTTTGCACTGTTTATATTCCTTTTACTTTTCACTTGTTTAATAAACACCATTATTTCACTTACATGTATTTCTGGTCTCCTCTGTGCAGTCCACACAGTCTGGTCAATTAGATTCCCTGACAGTTGTACTGCAGAAAGTTAGAGGAATGCTTTTAGTAGCACTTGTGGTAACACTTGCAGTAACTAATATTCTGCTTCTACATAGCACAGATCCATATAGTGCAATAATCCAGGCATTAATGGCACATGTTGCAACATAAGACATACAGGGAGTCACTGACTTATATCAGCCTGTCACATATCACTAACACAGGAATGCAGCAGTAATTCTCACAGGCTCACAGTAAGGTACTATTCCAAGCAAGGCCTTCTTCACCAGGATAAGGAATCTGCTGGAGGGGTGGCTGACTGGCAACACAGATAGTGCTTCTAGGCTGGTAAATAGACACTGTTAGTGGGTCCAGTGACTGGCAATATGCAAAAAGGTAGCTGTGTCTCTATTCTGTTCCTCCTCGATCCTCTCCCTATGCTCAATAATCTCCCTAACAAGCAGAGAACTGGTTCCAAATATCACTACTTGCTGAAAACACACCAAACCCAGCAGGGCACTGCTTTTTATTAGCACTGCCCCACTTAAGATAACCGCTGAAAGTTACCAAGGATTGCAGCATCCAATTAGACAGCTGCTCTCCCTGAGACACCTACAGAGTCTGCAGAGAAGCAATGTTCCTCTAAGCCTCCACTCCATCTGTACAGTGTCACAGTGCCACCTAGTGGATGGATGGCAAACTGCACCTGCCTACAGAAAGACCAAATGCAACACTGGTGAGTAGTCCTTTCTCCTCTGCCTTTTTTTTTTTTTTTTTTTTTTTTGTGGCTATATTTTCCAAAGTTCAATACCTGTTTAAAATTTGATATTTGAAGTAATGCAAATTATAATGAATGTGACAGGGCAATGTACACTAGATTTTTTTTTTCTAGTTGAACTGATCTATTATAAGTGTAGCCTGTCCTATTCAGGCATGTCATAGAATCATATTAAATCCATTCCTCGAAAGGGTCCAAAGCTTTATTTCCATGGTCACATGAAAAATATACGGCAATGTTTCGGAGCCACACAGGACACCTTCGTCAGGCAATTGCCAACAGTGACCATGCTAAAAGGGGGAGTGAACAGAGTAAATAGTCATCATTGGGCTGCATTTTCTTCATTGTCCAATTAGCATGCTGGGGTGTATCCTTGACTAGGCTGTGCTGCGATATCATTGCCTTACGAAGGGGCCCTGTGTGACTCCAAAACATTGCTGTATGTTTTTCATGTGAACATGAAAATAAAGCTTTGGACCCTTTCAAGGAATCCTTGGTGTGCTGATGACATTTCTTCACTTTGATCAGTCACGGTTTCCAGCCTATGGTCATTGCAGCACCCAGCACTACTGAACAGCCAGTTTCATGAATGTGTGTGTGGGGAATATTACGTTTTTATTTTATTTGTTTCCCCCACACCTTTTCTTGTGCAGTTACCACAAAAAAATGCAACAACTCTTTGAAATGCATCACACTGCCATTCTAAATGTACACGTTGTAGCTCCAATGTATGTTTTAGTCTAGAAGAAAAAACACGTAGTATTTCATATGCAGATGCTTTTGTCTATATCAGCTTGCAGCATCTGTTTACAAAAAAGACCCTTTCAATTATATGTTGTTAGCCCAATTGGATATTCAAATGAACACAGATTGTTTAAGATGGGTGAATTTTAGGAGATCTGAATTTTCATATTTATCCCTTGCTTCTTTTCCATCAAACATAATAAATAAATCATAGGGTTAGCACAGACAAGATGGCACAAATTCATCTGTGGATAATGTGATGGATCTAAGCCAAACCAGGTGACTATTTTACTGGCATTTGTGAACAAACTCTTATAATCCAAATACCTTAACCACCAGCCTAAATCCCAAAGAACAGACTGTTTCATTGTTTAGCCATGAGCAGTTTATTGAAAACAAAAAAGGAAAGGGATACTTGCTAAGTATCCCTAGGTCGGACTTTAAAGGCATACGAAACAAATAGCAAAGTATAGAAAAATAACAATGTTTATTTCGAAAATACAATACATGAATAGAGCATTAAAAGGTTAAAAAACATGTATAATGATACAGAGTATACAGTGAGCCCTTGTGTATCGACGCGTTTCACCATTAGGACACAATCAAGGTATTCAAAGATAGCAGAGGAGAGAACGAATCTCACTGTCTAGAATAGAACACACTCGTTTTAAAAGAAAAAATAAATTCTGGTAACCATAACATACATATTACGATTAAAAAATGCTTGTCTGTTCAAAAGGGAGGGTCGAGGCACAGATGGACACAGAAAACCAGTGGGGGAGAAGTAAAAAAATAAATAAAAATTAAAACATATATAAATAAATACCTTGCAGGAAAATGTACCTCGTATGTAAATATCCAGATAGTATGGATGTAATATACTTCCAAGAGGGGATCATTGTAAACTTGAGATTATAGCTGTTCATACTGAGCATTTCCATAAACTGATCCAGTGCCTCTACCAGTCCTGCCCATAGCATCAGAACATCATCTATGTAGCGTAACCACTGCAGGACATTCGAAAGGAGATCCACATGTTCGTCACTAGAGAACAGATTGCGTTCCCACCCCCCCAGGTACAAGTTCACATAGGAGGGCGCACAACATATGCCCACAGCGACACAATTTTATTGAAAGTCTTGGCGTAACCTTTCTCTTTGTTCTACCTAATTCGGGATGTGATGCTATAATTTGGCTGATATACGCTACCATAACCATCTTGGCGTAACCTTATTAACTCATTGGACTATTGATGTATTTATTAAATAAGGATTCAGAAATATAAAATAGACAGCAGCTGAGCTCCTGAATCACTAAAGAACAGGGTATGCCAACTGTTGCCTTCTTGGCAGGAATTATTAAACAAGTAGAAGAAGGCGCAATACCATATACCTGATATACTGTTGCCTATACGCACAAAGGCAGGGTCCATACAAACATATATATAAACTGTATATGTAGGTATAAAAAGAGTCATTCAAGGCAGCCACCGAAAGGAACCAAAGCCAGATCCAATGTGCTAAGATAAAAACAAGGAAAAGGGGCGCCACTGAATATGTATCAAATAAAATGTATTATTAAAAATAACATCCACTCACATGTGAGACTGAAGAGTAGATCTCAGGTACATCTTGTGACACACAATGGAGGGAAGGACTACAAATGTCAGCAGGTCCAATAGCACTGGCATCAATCTGATGGGCTAAAGATGAGCTGCGCTGAGTCAGAAGTAGTTTGTGGGCACACCACGGACAGGAGAGCAGAAGAGCCGTCTGGGGTAGTGTGGGTTCCAAGAATGGAGGATGAGAGGGCGTCCAGCCTGTTGCTGTTAATGTAAAGCGAAAGTCCCAGCAAGTCGTCCGGCATCCGTGATGGTATGGAAAGCACGGCCGTGTGATCGGAGCCAGAACGAGGCTAGGATCGCAAACACTGCGGCGCCGGGCTGTGACGTCACTCCTGTGCGACGCGTTTCCGAGATAGCTCGCTATCGATGGAAAGGATAGCGGCACTCCTTTGTCAAGCATAGGGCAATGGTATGAATCAGAGGTATTATATAGTCAATGGGGAGGAGGGGCCTTAGCAAGGAGCATTCAGTACAACTTAAAAACATTAGCAAAAGAAAAAGAAAAATAACGGACATCTAATGGACATATAATAAAAACAATATAATAAAAACACATAAGTAAAGCAGCATATGGGCCATAGAAAAAAATTGATAATAATAATGACAGGTGGGGGATGCAGGATGAGAAGGTTGCCGACAAAAAAACGAAAATACATGGAAGGGATCTTCCCCATCTAAAAGGTGAATAAATAAGCATGAACAATCTAAATTCATAAATAAAAAAATATAAATAAAAATAAATAATTGATAATAATAATAAGGAATGATAAATAGTATGTAGATACTCTAAACTCCAAACATGTAAAGACTGTGACAATATGAACTGAAAATAAAGCTGGATGATACTCATGATAATAATAATAATAAAATGATGAACTGAAATATTAGGTGGAAAACTAATATGGATTTGTCAGTATTATTGTGGTCAATAACTAAAGATGGGTAGTAGTGATAGTGGCTCAGGACTGATAATAGTACCACACACATTATCAGCATGCAGCACAATCTATGGAGCAAAAAGTAGGTATATAATCTTCAAAAAATTAATTAGAATTTTTGGTATGTAATATATAATATGCGCATAAAAAACGCTGACGACTATATAGCAGATATATAAAGGGTATCCGTTCTTTAGAGTACTTGTTATAGGATATGGAGAAAATGATGAATTTAATATTATAAAATGAATTAATACTAAAAAAAATATATATACATAAAAATATATATATATTTTATCATAAAACAGTGGAGATTTCTATACTCTCGTTAAGGCCGCCAGGCGAAAGAACGTCGAGAGTATAGATCCAAAAGGTTTCCCTGGCGCAAAGCCTTTTGAAGCGTTCTGCTGCAGTAAAGCATGTAGGAATTTGTTCAATAACCCACACACGGAGGCCAGTGGTGGATTTATTATGGAATTCTGCATAATGTCGCGGCACACTGTGCATGTCCTTCCCTCCCTCTATAAGTCGACGATGTTGTCCGAATCGCTGTCTCAAAATGATCCAGCTGGTACGTTTTATCCTTACAAGAAAAAGATTTCTGTCCATGTGTAATATAGGGACAGGTTTTACACAGCACCTTTTTGCATTGAAACATGCCAACTAGGGGTATGAGGGTGATAGAGTGGTTGGTGAGCTTAACTTAAAGAACAAAATCGCCCCCAGCAAACTACCTTCTCTGCCATCTAGTCAGCTCACCAACCACTCTATCACCCTCATACCCCTAGTTGGCATGTTTCAATGCAAAAAGGTGCTGTGTAAAACCTGTCCCTATATTACACATGGACAGAAATCTTTTTCTTGTAAGGATAAAACGTACCAGCTGGATCATTTTTATAACTGTTCTTCCAATTTTGTGGTGTATGCCCTCACCTGCCCTTGCGGTCTCATTTACGTGGGCCGAACCATCTGCCCTTTGAGACAGCGATTCGGACAACATCGTCGACTTATAGAGGGAGGGAAGGACATGCACAGTGTGCCGCGACATTATGCAGAATTCCATAATAAATCCACCACTGGCCTCCGTGTGTGGGTTATTGAACAAATTCCTACATGCTTTACTGCAGCAGAACGCTTCAAAAGGCTTTGCGCCAGGGAAACCTTTTGGATCTATACTCTCGACGTTCTTTCGCCTGGCGGCCTTAACGAGAGTATAGAAATCTCCACTGTTTTATGATAAAATATATATATATTTTTATGTATATATATTTTTTTTAGTATTAATTCATTTTATAATATTAAATTCATCATTTTCTCCATATCCTATAACAAGTACTCTAAAGAACGGATACCCTTTATATATCTGCTATATAGTCGTCAGCGTTTTTTATGCGCATATTATATATTACATACCAAAAATTCTAATTAATTTTTTGAAGATTATATACCTACTTTTTGCTCCATAGATTGTGCTGCATGCTGATAATGTGTGTGGTACTATTATCAGTCCTGAGCCACTATCACTACTACCCATCTTTAGTTATTGACCACAATAATACTGACAAATCCATATTAGTTTTCCACCTAATATTTCAGTTCATCATTTTATTATTATTATTATCATGAGTATCATCCAGCTTTATTTTCAGTTCATATTGTCACAGTCTTTACATGTTTGGAGTTTAGAGTATCTACATACTATTTATCATTCCTTATTATTATTATCAATTATTTATTTTTATTTATATTTTTTTATTTAGGACTTTAGATTGTTCATGCTTATTTATTCACCTTTTAGATGGGGAAGATCCCTTCCATGTATTTTCGTTTTTTTGTCGGCAACCTTCTCATCCTGCATCCCCCACCTGTCATTATTATTATCAATTTTTTTCTATGGCCCATATGCTGCTTTACTTATGTGTTTTTATTATATTGTTTTTATTATATGTCCATTAGATGTCCGTTATTTTTCTTTTTCTTTTGCTAATGTTTTTAAGTTGTACTGAATGCTCCTTGCTAAGGCCCCTCCTCCCCATTGACTATATAATACCTCTGATTCATACCATTGCCCTATGCTTGACAAAGGAGTGCCGCTATCCTTTCCATCGATAGCGAGCTATCTCGGAAACGCGTCGCACAGGAGTGACGTCACAGCCCGGCGCCGCAGTGTTTGCGATCCTAGCCTCGTTCTGGCTCCGATCACACGGCCGTGCTTTCCATACCATCACGGATGCCGGACGACTTGCTGGGACTTTCGCTTTACATTAACAGCAACAGGCTGGACGCCCTCTCATCCTCCATTCTTGGAACCCACACTACCCCAGACGGCTCTTCTGCTCTCCTGTCCGTGGTGTGCCCACAAACTACTTCTGACTCAGTGCAGCTCATCTTTAGCCCATCAGATTGTTGCCAGTGCTATTGGACCTGCTGACATTTGTAGTCCTTCCCTCCATTGTGTGTCACAAGATGTACCTGAGATCTACTCTTCAGTCTCACATGTGAGTGGATGTTATTTTTAATAATAAATTTTATTTGATACATATTCAGTGGCGCCCCTTTTCCTTGTTTTTTTCTTGGCAGGAATACTCCCTAATTTTTAATGTCATGTTACCCAAACTCTCTAACAGCTAAATTCCAATCCACTAAATAAACAGTCATCGAAAAGACAGCTGGCAACTCCCTAGTCCTCAAGTATTTTATTTTGCGATACCAGTGAGTACACAGACAGTGGCAGATGCATTTCACAGCACACATGTGAATATATATATATACACACACACAAATATAGGCACCCAGATTGCGACTTCCAGTCTTTACCTAAACTCCACTGCTCTGAGCAATGCATCATTTTGTTTGAACTACTAAATAAACAGTTGTAATATGTATTTTATTTGGATTCTATTCTGCAGCCAGTTTTGTGACCCACTTAGATGGTAAATTCTGGTGAGCAGGGCTCTTTGATTCCTACTGCATTAAATTGTATTGTAATTGTAGTGTCTGCCCTTATATTGTAAAGTGCTGCATAAACTGTTGGCGCTATGTAAATCCTATATAATAGTAATAATCTAGGCACCGCCCTATACAACACAGCCAAGTCTGCGATACCACAGCACATCATAGTCACAGACACACCCCAGCATGCTAATTGGACAATGAAGAAAATGCAGCCCAATGATGACTATTTACTCTGCTCACCCCTCCTGTTAACGTGATCACTGTTGGCACATATACATGCAGCAAAGAGCAAAACCTGTTTGGCCACCGGTGCTGGCCTGCACTCACCCATTTGGTCTCCTGCTGTGCTTTCAATAGTTGCTTTTAAAATAAATGCACTGATTTTCTGAAGTTCAACTTTAACCTACAGTCCTTAATTTATGACAAAATAAAGCTAAAGAGTCTGCAAAAATCATATACAAGTTTACTGTCAATATATGTTTAACTTAAAGTGTAATTCCAGCTTACTAGTCTTAAACTGCCCCCTCCACCCCCTGCTAACACTTATACTAACTTGTGTAAGAAAAATGTATATACTTACCTATTTTCCACCTGCTCTAGCCATGTAATCTGGCTCCCCTGTGTTGGCCAGCATGGCTGCAAGGGAGAAGAGGGAGCGCCATTTAAGCCTATGGGTGACACCACAGCTCCAGGCTCTACTAGTGGTTGTTGGAGCATTCTCAGGAGGCTGACAAAGGGGAGAAAATTATATTCTGTCTTGCCTACATGTAACTGATCTATGGACATAATGGAGTTGATTTACTTAAGGTGAATACACTGTTCACTTTGCAATGGAAGTTGCACTTTGCAAGGGATTTTTTCCCCAGAGCTTAGTGAATGAGGTGAAACTCTGCTGACTTCAATCATGTGCAAGCAAAAATTCAGTTTAAAAAAAAAATGGTGGGTGTAGCAATTTTTTATGTCACACGGTATTTGTGCAGTGGTTTTTCAAACGCAATTTAAGAAAAACACAATATAATACCCAATTGTTTGGTAAAATATAAAAGATGATGTTACTCTGAGTAAATAGATACCAAACCTGACACCCGTAGAGCGGCGACAAACTACGTTTATTATATTATCCATAGTAGATGCTATAACAGCCTATACAGGTTACCACTTTAGATTTACACAGGAGGTCTGGTGCTAGAATTATTGCTCTTGATCTGACAGTCACGGTGATACCTCACATTTGTGGTGTAATCTCTATTGGTTACCGATGCAGGACCAACACATTTGTTTGCCTTTGCACGCAAGCATGGGGGGGGGGGGGGCGTGGCACTTTTTTTATTTTTTATTTTCACGCTGTATCTTTAAATTTTTCTTTTTTTTTTTTTTTCAAAAGCTTTATTTGTCAAAAGCAAATACATTGTATTAAACATGAATCAATCTCAAAAGTGACAATGTAGAAACTGGTACATGCTAGAAAAAACAGTAAACATTGAACATTGATTACATTTTTCTCATTGTATCAGCAAGGCAAAGTCAAACATACAGGTGATACTCAAAAAATTAGAATATCGTGCAAAAGTTCATTTATTTCACTAATGCAACTTAAAAGGTGAAACTAATATATGAGATAGACTCATTACATGAAAAGCAAGATAGTTCAAGCCATGATTTGTCATAATTGTGATGATTATGGCTTACAGCTCATGAAAACACCAAATCCACAATCTCAGAAAATTAGAATATTACATGCAATCAATAAAACAAGGATTGTACATAGAACATCGGACCTCTGAAAAGTATAAGCATGCATATGTACTCAGTACTTGGTTTAGACCCCTTTAACAGCAATTACTGCCTCAATGCAGCATGGCATTGAAGCTATCAGCCTGTGGCACTGCTGAGGTGTTATGGAAGACCAGGATGCTTCAATATTGGCCTTCAGCTCTTCTGCATTGTTCGGTCTCATGTCTCTCATCTTTCTCTTGGCAGTGCCCCATAAATTCTCTATGGGGTTCAGGTCAGGCGAGTTTGCTGGCCAATCAAGCACAGTAATCCCATGGTCATTGAACCAGGTTTTGGTGCTTTTGGCCGTGTGGGCAGGTGCCAAGTGCTGATGGAAAATGAAGTCAGCATCCCCATAGAGCTTGTCTGCGGAAGGAAGCATGAAGTGCTCCAAAATCTCCTGGTAGACGGCTGCGTTGACCCTGGACCTAATGAAGCACAGTGGACCAACACCAGCAGATGACATGGCTCCCCAAATCAACACAGACTGTGGAAACTTCACACTGGACTTCAAGCATCTTGCAGTGTGTGCCTCTCCATTCTTCCTTCATACTCTGGGTCCTTGGTTTCCAAATGAGATGCAAAATTTGCTCTCATCAGAAAAGAGGACTTTGGACCACTGAGCAACAGACCAGGTCTGTTTTTCTTTAGCTCAGGTAAGACGCTTCTGACATTGTTTGTTGTTCAGGAGTGGCTTGACAAGAGGAATACGACATTTGAAGCCCATGTCCAGGATCCGTCTGTGTGTGGTGGCTCTTGATGCACTGACTCCAGCCTCAGTCCACTGCTTGTGAGAGTCCACAACACTTTTGAATGGCCTTTTCCTGACAATCCTCTCCAGGCTGTGGTCATCTTTGCTGCTTGTGCATCTTTTTCTTCCACACTTTTCCCTTCCACATAACTTTCTTTTAATGTGCTTTGATACAGCACTTTGGGATCATCCAGCTTCTTTTGCAATTACCTTGATGGTTTTCTGCACAACTGTCAGGTCTGTAGTCTTTCCCATGATTGTGATTCCTACTGAACCAGACTGAGAGGCCATTTAAAGGCTCAGGAACTCTTTGCAGGTGTTATGGCTTAATTAGCTGATTAGAGTGGAACACTTTGAGCCTAGAATATTTCACCTTTTCACAATATTCTAATTTTCTGAGATTGTGGATTTGGGGTTTTCATGAGCTGTAAGCCATAATCATCACAATTATGACAAATCACGGCTAACTATCTTGCTTTGCATGTAATGAGTCTATCTCATATATTAGTTTCACCTTTTAAGTTGCATTCGTGAAATAAATTAACTTTTGCACGATATTCTAATTTTTCGAGTATCACCTATATTCATATTAGGGACTCGTCTCTAAAGATGTGGGATCTACATCCAATAAGATGTGTGGAGCTATATCCTACCAATCATTTAGAGCCAGACACACCATGTGGTTGTGTTAGCAGGTGGAAATGTAGACTACTATAAATGGGGGGTTTCCACAAATGCTCACAGAAACTCAGCATGTAAGAATTTGGGTTTGGGTGTCATTAATGCTTTCTGGGTGGTCAGATTAAAAGTAGGTGTGAGCGTACATTAGCTGGGGTGTATACATAGGTTAGGAATGTGTAGGCGTCAAATTACATAGGGGATAGAGAGAGTAGAGATCTGTAAGGGGGTACAAAGAAGGAACTGGAACTATAAAGGTAGATGATGAGAAGGGAGATGTGACTGGGGGGGGTGAATGGCCAACTCTGGGATCTGGGATAGAGAGAGGGCTGATAGGGATAGAGGTCCCTGCCTTCTCCCTCTCCCTCTGTTTTGGGCTAAAAAATGTTGAATTTAAGACAGGTGTTTGGTATAGTCGTTCGTCGTTCTAAAATGCTGCCAGCAGAACCAGGTTGTCCTGTACTTGTCAGAATTTTTCTTTTTTTGATCACTTTTTTTGTTTTCATAAGGAATGTAATTATCCCTTGTGATAGGCGGTGACAGGTTCTCTTTACTGAGACATCTGGGGCCATTTATACCCCTGATCTCTCCTCTGCCCTTAAAAGCTTCAGATCATACCAAGGTTGGTATGAATCAATGTCTTTTTCAAACCAGTAATGGTTTGTTTACAACCGGTGAAACCGAAAATGACTACATACTCATCGCTTCCAGTTTTGCCAGTCCCCGATCAGTTCATGGTCAGCCTGTGGAACCACTGGCTGCAGTCCCAGGTTCCCCTGTCAGAAGTGAGAGCCTGGGAAGGTGCCCCCCTCCCGCCCCTTGTAAAATAATCCAGTGACTATTTAGCCACTAAGATTTCTTTTACATGGAAGAACATTGCCAGCCAAAAAAAAAAACGGGATGACGCCTGTCTAGGTACATTGCTTGGTGGCTTGGGGGCTTCTACCCAGCAAAAGATAGGGGGGAAGGCCTTCTTGCTCTCCCCTGTGGGGGAGGGTCTGCTCTGGGGTTCCATGCTTTTAGCTATCTCTGGAAGGAGAGAAGAAATGGGGAGCCAAATAAGGTTTGGTCTTTCCATTTATTCTCCCCTCTGGGAAGAGTAGTGCAGCATCATGAGCAGTTCTCAAGAGTAGGAGAAGGACTGGGTTGCAATTCGGGATGAGCCACAAGGCACCTCATGTCTGAACTAAACAAGTAAATCAAGTTTATGTACAGCTATGGGGTTGATTTACTAAAGCTATAAAGGGCAAAATCAGTCACACTTCTGTAGAGAAACCAATCAGCTTCCAGGTTTTATTGCTAAAGCTTAATTAAACAAGCTAAGGTTAGAAGCTGATTGGTTTCTCTGCAGAATTGTGATTAATTTTGCCCTCTCTAGCTTTAGTAAATAAACCCTTATGAGTCTCCATGTGAAGATCTAGGGAAGTTCTTGTTATAGACAATACCTAGGGTATGGAAGTGTGCTAACTGTGAGGAGCCATAATAGTGGTGAGGTGTAGGTGCAAACCCAAAAAGTACTTTGGGTGTAAAGACATTGAGCAGCATGGACCAGGAGGATGCCAAGAGCAGCCCTCAAGTCCCTATCTATACATATTATAACATGTGGTTTTGGATGGACTGATCGGAGGTGTCCTGTAACCTGCAATCCAAGCAGTGACCCAACTGCTCATGATGGCCATATGCATTGTCTGTGTTTCTCTAATGACAGATTTCCTTTCAGTATCGATATCCTGAGATCTCTGTTAATACAAGTGGAGTTGATTTACTAAAACTGGAAAGTGCAAAATCTGGTGAAGCTCTGCATACAAACCAATCAGTGTCCAGTTTTTTTGTGGTTTTTTTTGTCAAAGCTTAATTGAACAAGCTGAAGTTAGAAACTGATTGGCTACCATACACAGCTGCACCGGATTTTTAACTTTCTAGTTTTAGTAAATCAACCCCAGTGCCTTTATTTTCCTCTTAAGGCTCAGTTCACACTGGCCCCACTCCTAAGTCTTTTTTGGCTTTTTTATAGGACTTTGATGTGACTTTTTACACTCTGTGGCATTTAAGTCGTATCAAAGTTGGACCAAAGTAGTGCAGGAACCTTTTCTAAAGTTTGACAGACTTGTGTCGTATCCGTTAAGACAGCTCTCATAGAGAAACATTGCATTTCACATATCATCCGACCTGGGGTCTCACAAGTCAGATTCTATGTCGCATCAGTGTGAACTGAGCCTAATGGTTATATAGATCCCTAATTCTTCACAATGTGTTTGTTGCATTTCTAATAACTATACAGTGAGCACCTTACAAAGAATATTTGATTCAGGATGCATTATATACATTTACCAACATTTTCAGATATAGTAAATTAAATATGCAAATTCCTATTCATCAATTACATTATATCCCAAGTCTGTTGTGTTTTTGGGAAAAATAAGATCAAATAAGATAAAAATAAGTACAAATTGTTCTTGGGCTGTTTAGGTAAGTAATGCTTTTCAGGTTGTAACAATTTGCAAGATTTCCTGTAGATGCCAATGCAGTCCCATACTTTCATAATGTAATGGTAATCATTACAAATGCTGACATTTACATTTACAGTATATTTTATTTTTTCCTTCTCTACAAATTCTGTCATCAGAACAGCAGTTAATAGAATTTCATAGTAATAATACAACACATCTTAAAAAGAGTAAAAGCTACTGTGTAGTGTGTTGGTTTAGTACTTGATTTATTTTTAAATGTTTCCAGACATGTGTAGATGGATCTTTAACAGATTTACATACTTCCCTGACCTCTCTAGTTGTTTGTACTGTGATGTAATTCATCCTCAAAGATCACAACAAAGATGCCAAAGTTGGGTCTGGTCTGCTTTTAACAGTTTAGAAACACATAGGGGTTGATTTATTAAATTTAAATAGACTGTTCCCTTTGCAAGGGAAGTTTCACCATAGGTTAATAAATGCGGTGAGATTTCACTTTGCAAAAAACACCAAGTCAGGTGCAAGGAACATAAAAAAACTGCATTTTTGCTTGTGCATAAATGGATGATAGAAGTTAGCATAACTTCACTGTATTAACCACTTGAGCCCCGGACCATTATGCTGCCTAAGGACCAGAGGTCTTTTTCCAATTTGGCACTGCGTCGCTTTAACTGCTAATTGCGCGGTCATGCAATGCTGTACCCAAACGAAATTTGCGTCCTTTTCTTCCCACAAATAGAGCTTTCTTTTGATGGTATTTGATCACCTCTGCGGTTTTTATTTTTTGCGCTATAAACGGAAAAAGACCGAAAATTTTGAAAAAAAATGATATTTTCTACTTTTTGTTATAAAAAAAATCCAATAAACTAAATTTTAGTCATACATTTAGGCCAAAATGTATTCGGCCACATGTCTTTGGTAAAAAAAATGTCAATAAGTGTATATTTATTGGTTTGCGCAAAAGTTATAGCGTCTACAAACTAGGGTACATTTTCTGGAATTTACACAGCTTTTAGTTTATGACTGCCTATGTCATTTCTTGAGGTGCTAAAATGGCAGGGCAGTACAAAACCCCCCCAAATGACCCCATTTTGGAAAGTAGACACCCCAAGGAAATTGCTGAGAGGCATGTTGAATCCATTGAATATTTATTTTTTTTGTCCCAAGTGATTGAAAAATGACAAAAAAAAAAAAAAAAAAAATATTTACAAAAAGTCGTCACTAAATGATATATTGCTCACACAGGCCATGGGCCTATGTGGAATTGCACCCCAAAATACATTTAGCTGCTTCTCCTGAGTATGGGGATACCACATGTGTGGGACTTTTTGGGAGCCTAGCCGCGTACGGGGCCCCGAAAACCAATCACCGCCTTCAGGATTTCTAAGGGTGTAAATTTTTGCTTTCACTCTTCACTGCCTATCACAGTTTCGGAGGCCATGGAATGCCCAGGTGGCACAAAACCCCCCAAAATGACCCCATTTTGGAAAGTAGACACCCCAAGCTATTTGCTGAGAGGCATATTGAGTCCATGGAATATTTTATATTTTGACACAAGTTGCGGGAAAGTGACACTTTTTTTTTTTTTTTTTTTTTTTTTTCATAAAGTTGTCACTAAATGATATATTGCTCACACAGGCCATGGGCATATGTGGAATTGCACCCCAAAATACATTTAGCTGCTTCTCCTGAGTATGGGGATACCACATGTGTGGGACTTTTTGGGAGCCTAGCCGCGTACTGGACCCCAAAAACCAATCACTGCCTTCAGGATTTCTAAGGGTGAAAATTTTTGATTTCACTCTTTACTGCCTATCACAGTTTCGGAGGCCATGGAATGCCCAGGTGGCACAAAACCCCCCCAAATGACCCCATTTTGGAAAGTAGACACCCCAAGCTATTTGCTGAGAGGCATGGTGAGTATTTTGCAGCTCTCATTTGTTTTTGAAAATGAAGAAAGACAAGAAAAAACATTTTTTTTTTTCTTTTTTCAATTTTCAAAACTTTGTGACAAAAAGTGAGGTCTGCAAAATACTCACTATACCTCTCAGCAAATAGCTTGGGGTGTCTACTTTCCAAAATGGGGTAATTTGGGGGGGTTTTGTGCCACCTGGGCATTCCATGGCCTCCGAAACTGTGATAGGCAGTGAAGAGTGAAATCAAAAATTCACGCCCTTAGAAAGCCTGAAGGCGGTGCTTGGTTTTCGGGGTCCCGTACGCGGCTAGGCTCCCAAAAAGTCTCACACATGTGGTATCCCCGTACTCAGGAGAAGCAGCAGAATGTATTTTGGGGTGTAATTTCATATATTTCCATGGCATGTTTGAGCAATATATCATTTAGTGACAACTTTGTGCAAAAAAAAAAAAAAAAAAAAAAAATTTGTCTCTTTCCCGCAACTTGTGTCGCAATATAAAATATTCCATGGACTCGACATGCCTCTCAGCAAATAGCTTGGGGTGTCTACTTTCCAAAATGGGGTCATTTGGGGGGGTTTTGAACTGTCCTGGCATTTTATGCACAACATTTAGAAGCTTATGTCACACATCACCCACTCTTCTAACCACTTGAAGACAAAGCCCTTTCTGACACTTATTGTTTACATGAAAAAGTTTTTTTTTTTTGCAAAAAAATTACTTTGAACCCCCAAACATTATATATTTTTTTAAAGCAAATGCCCTACAGATTAAAATGGTGGGTGTTTCATTTTTTTTTTTCACACAGTAATTGCGCAGCGATTTTTCAAACGCATTTTTTGGGGAAAAAACACACTTTTTTTAATTTTAATGCACTAAAACACGCTATATTGCCCAAATGTTTGATGAAATAAAAAAGATGATCTCAGGCCGAGTACATGGATACCAAACATGACATGCTTTAAAATTGCGCACAAACGTGCAGTGGCAACAAAATAAATACATGTTTAAAAGCCTTCAAAAGCCTTTACAGGTTACCACTTTAGATTTACAGAGGAGGTCTACTGGAAAAATTACTGCACTCGATCTGGCCTTCGCGGTGATACCTCACATGCATGGTGTAATTGCTGTTTACGTTTGACGACAGACCGCCGCTTGCGTTCGCCTTAGCGTGAGAGCAGGGGGCGACAGGGGTGTTTTTTTTTTTTTTTTTTTTTTTCTTTATTATTTTTTTGCTTTTTTAATCTTACTTTTAAACTGTTCCTTTCATATTTTTTTTTTAAATCATTTTTATTGTTATCTCGGGGAATGTAAATATCCCCTATGATAGCAATAGGTAGTGACAGGTACTCTTTTTTGAAAAAATTGTGGTCTATTAGACCCTAGATCTCTCCTCTGCCCTCAAAGCAAATGACCACACCAAGATCGGTGTGATAAAATGCTTCCCCAATTTCCCAATGGCGCTATTTATATCCGGCGAAATCTAAGTCATGAAATACTCGTAGCTTCCGGTTTCTTAGGCCATAGAGATGTTTGGAGCCACTCTGGTCTCTGATCAGCTCTATGGTCAGCTGGCTGAATCACCGGCTGCATTCTCAGGTTCCCTGTTGAGACAGGAGAGCCAGAGAAAAACACGGAAGACGGTGGGGGGGGGGGGGGCATTCCCTCCCACGGCTTGTAAAAGCAGTCTAGAGGCTAATTAGCCGCTAGGATTGCTTTTACATGAAAGCCGACCGCTGGCTGAAAAGAATGATACCAAGATGATACCTAAACCTGCAGGCATCATTCTGGTATAACCACTCAAAGTCGTGAATGGCGTACCTGAAGACAAAAAAATGGTTAACAATGGTTAACAATAAAGCACAGTAAAGTGTAAATAATTACACACCTGAAAAACAAACATGATAAAACATAATAACAATAACAATAACAATAACAATCAATAACAATAACAATAACAATAAAACATTGCAGAATAGAATACAGTAAAAAAGAGCAGAACAATAGAGAGAGAGAATAGAGAGAGAGAGAACAATAAAACAACAACTATTTTTTTTTATTTCATATTTTTTTTTTTTTACACTTTTTTTGTAACTAACTTTTATAACTGTAACCGGTTCCAGGTTCGGGTCTCTCAAAATGCGATGGCATCTTGGGAGACCCTGTGAAAGTGTGCCTAGTCTGTGCAATGCTGTACCCTACGCTAATACTCAACTAGTGAATGGTAGCGTTCAAAACATTCACCAATGCAAAGACCAGGATTGTCAGGACAGGAGGGACAATAATAGCGGGTGTCACACCTATATCCGCGCTTGCTGCAGACACGACATCTTTTTTGGGGGGTTCGTTGGGTAGGGGTACTCGGGAGGACATAAAAATGCCTCTCATGCAGCCGCCTGCATTTGGTTGGGGATGTGAATGGGGGAAGTACGGGCGCTGCAGAAGTGGTGGGTTCCCAATTAGGATTGGCGAATGCAGCAGGAAGGGCATTATGGGCACGACGGGCCTGTGTTTGTCTTTTTGGTGGCGGCGGGACACTACTTGTGCTTGCCACCTCACCAGCTTGAACTGCACTTATGGGACTCGCCACGTCACCACGTGTTACTGCAGTGCTGGTTTGACTACGACCGGGGTGTACTAGGCCGCTGGCGCTTGCCAGTTCACCAAAACACTACCAAAAAACTGTTAGCGATCGCAGGGATCAGGCCTGACTCTGCGAACGCTGCAGTTATGCGTTTAGTGTTTTGTAAGTGACAGTGATCGATCGATACTGCACTTGGGTGGGCTGGGCCGGGCCGGGCGGAGGGGCAAAACGCAGGTGCTAGCAGGTATCTGGGCTGATCCCGCTAACACTGCGTTTTTGGGAACCCTAAACTGCTGGTGACGCTAGTATAGATCTGATCGGATCAGATATTGATGCGATCAGATACTATACCACTAAGGGAGGTGTACAGTGCGTGCGTGGGTGTTAGCGGTACTGGCGCTAATCTGACGCTGCCTGGGGCTGGTGCTTGCCAGTTCACCAAAACGCTACAAAAAAAACTGTTAGCGATCGCAGGGATCAGGCCTGACTCTGCGAACGCTGCAGTTATGCGTTTAGTGTTTTGTAAGTGTCAGTGATCGATCGATACTGCACTTGGGTGGGCTGGGCTGGGCCGGGCGGAGGGGCAAAACGCAGGTGCTAGCAGGTATCTGGGCTGATCCCGCTAACACTGCGTTTTTGGGAACCCTAAACTGCTGGGGACGCTAGTATAGATCTGATCGGATCAGATATTGATCCGTTCAGATACTATACCACTAAGGGAGGTGTATGGTGCGTGCGTGGGTGTTAGCGGTACTGGCGCTAACCTGACGCTGCCTGGGGCTGGTGCTTGCCAGTTCACCAAAATGCTACCAAAAAAAATGTTAGCAATCGCAGGGATCAGGCCTGACTCTGCGAACGCTGCAGTTATGCGTTTAGTGCCTTGTAAGTGACAGTGATCGATCGATACTGCACTTGGGTGGGCCGGGCGGAGGGGCAAAACGCAGGTGCTAGCAGGTATCTGGGCTGATCCCGCTAACACTGCGTTTTTGGGAACCCTAAACTGCTGGGGACGCTAGTATAGATCTGATCGGATCAGATATTGATCCGATCAGATACTATACCACTAAGGGAGGCGCATGCTGCGTGCGTGGGTGTTAGCGGTACTGGCGCTAATCTGACGCTGTCTGGGGCGACACATATCACCGCCGGGCGATCAGGGGGCTAAACCTTTATTCGGTAATAAACGGCGGGTGCCCTGACACTATAAAAAATAAACGAACTAACCAGCGTCAACCGTAACGGTTATACGGTGATCAGTGGTGAAAGGGTTAACTAGGGGGCAATCAAGGGGTTAAAACATTTATTAGGTAGTATATGGGGGTCCCTGACGCTATAAAACGCTGACGGCGAACCTAAATATTTACCTCACTAACTAGCGTCACCAGCGACACTAATACAGCGATCAGAAAAATGATCGCTTAGCGACACTGGTGACAGGGGGTGATCAAGGGGTTAAAACTTTATTAGGGGGGGTTAGGGGGGTACCCTAGACCTAAAGGGGGGTAATATACACTGTCCCAACACTGTCACTGTCACAAACTGACACTATGCAGTAATCAGAAAAAAAAAAAAAAAAAAAAAAAAAAAAACTGCTGGTGTCAGTTTGTGACAGGGGGGGGGGGTGATTGGGGGGGGATCGGGGGGCGATCGGGGGGGGGATCGGGGTGATTTGTGTGCCTGGCATGTTCTACTGTGTGTGTGTGTGTTTGTGCACTCACATACTTGTCGTCTCTCCTCGGGCCGGAACGGAAAATACCGACCCGAGGGGAGATGACATCACTTCCTTTGCTGCTGTTTAGCATACAGCAGCAAAGGAGTGTTCTCATTGGCCGGCGGCGATCGCGAGGGGGGGGCCACGAACGGATGGTCTCCCCCTCATCACCGATCGCCGCTGGACAAACGACGACCGCCTCGGGCACCGGGGGGGGGTCCGATCGGACCCCCCACCCGCGGAAGGCAAATCACGTACCCTGTACGTGATTTTGCCTGTCCGTGCCACTTTGCCGACGTACATCGGCGTGAGGCGGTCGTCAAGTGGTTAACTAAGCTCTTAGGAAATGTACCTTCCAAAGTGCAAAGTGAACAGTCTATTTGTACAGTCAAATTAGACTAAGTATTTCATGGCAATGCAGAGCAGCACAGATGGTCATTTGCCATCCAATTTTGTCAGAAGTTCTTGTATATTAATTATTATACTTCCAGTTCTATTGGTTATTTGGTTTTATATATGACCCAGAGGGGGGGGTATTGGATTGATATTAGGGGTGCAACGGATCAAAAAACTCATTTTCGGATCAGCAAAAAAAAAAACAATACACACAAATCTTGTTACACCCACCGAATTTTAGATTTAAAAGCTATTTTCAACACAAATCCGAGCTTATATGCATAAATACAGTATTTGTAGAATGGACAGACTGTTTAGATGTTAGATTTTAAAAGCAGCAGCAAACCTGCTGACCTTACATGGTTGCTAATGTAGCAAGACTAAAGCTCGCTTGGGAAAAGATGGGAAAATGTAAGCAGCTGGGAATAACATGAAACATGTGGATATTTAGTATTGCATAAAGTTAATTATCTCTAATTTGTGCAATTTGTACTGCACAGAATTGAATACCATTGGTAGTGCTGAAGCAGACTTAAACCCAGTTAGCAAAATGACATATACAATATAAAATTACTTATATGTCATACAGGTACATGAGTCCTCTATACTCTTTTTTTGGAACAGCACTGGATGCACTTCTGTGGTTTTGCCAACACTGGCATTGTCATCTAACTTATTACTCCATTTCCAAAAAGTAGCTCTTTTATTTTCATCTAACAGAATTGTGCCATAAAATCTCCAGCAATACCTAGTAGCAACGTACATGCACGTACATACTTTTGGCTTGAAAAACAGCCAAATAAGGTTTGAAATGTCAATGCAGTGTAATGCTGGATTTAACTTTGCTGCATTCAGTAAAATTTTTAAAATAGCTACTTTTTCAAGATTTGATGCATTCATGTCAGATGAAAATTTTTTAAAAAGCTACTTTTTAAAGATTTGATGTAAAGCCTTCAGTGCAGGACTTGCTTTGGAAATTTTCAATCTAGCCCATTTAATGCCGACACGCTCTCAGACGTGCTTGGGGTTTTTGTATCCAGTCTAGGATCACTTTCTGGAATACACTTACATCATAACTCCACATCAAAGGGTACATCATCTTCAAGCTCTTTTTCAAACTCCATATTAGCACAGATTCAGCAGGCCACCACGGCAACAATTTTTGTTTACAAAAATAGATGTCCATGAATGAGGTCAGAGGGGTGGCTGACTTTTGTGCAACCAGCTTGTTCAAAGCTGCTTTTGATGGTCACCAAATCTCTAGCACCATAGCTTCTCCGTGCTCTCTGAAACTGTCTTTATATATACTCAGAACCATTGGTGTAGGTTCTCACTTTAGTGGCTTCCTCGTTAATCAAAGCATGAGAGGTGTGAACGTGAAGAGGCCTGCTTAGAAACCCTATCCCCAGTAAACTCCCAAATTACAAAATGCAACCCAAAATTTTGTATGGCTGTTTGTTCTTTTCTACATTATCAGTGAAATCAAACGTTGCCTTTCTGAGACTCTATATTAAAAGTCCTCAAGTCACTTTCTATGTTGTATGCAGTGTATAAGTAAAACATAAAATATTAATAAAAACCCAAATCCAGTAGAACCTCTGTCGTCTAAGCTAGTAAATTCACCTTAACAGGGACACTGATGTAAAAAAAAAACATATATTAGGTGATTATGGAGAAGGGTTAGAACCTTGGTCAGTTGTTAAATGACTTTTGTGTTCCCGAAGGGTAGACTTCCCCTCACAGTCCAGGTGAAGGGTGTCACATGGAAAAGGAAGTAGGGGAAAATTTCTCCCACAGACTTAAACAGCAATGACGACAGAGATACTAACCCATCCACATTTTCTCTAAAGCTAAGATGTTAGGCTAGGTGATTTGTCTTGACTGCTTGACTCCATTTTCAACCTCTGAGTTTTGCTTCCTCAAATGTATACTTCAGGAATGCACAATTGAAAGGTTTTTTGTAAGTTATTTTCTTAGCTTTTATCTGTCATTGGAACAGCACGAAGTAGATGAGAGAGCTAGAAAAAAGAAAATTTAAAATGTTTTTGCTCAGCGTGACCGTGAGCCCATTTGAAAACATTATAAACTCATTGAAAAACAGATGCAAATGTTTAAACTACAAAATAAGCTGTTTGTACATACGTTATTTCACCAAATACTTTAAATAATATAAAATATATAAAAAAATAATATTCAATTTTGTCCAAACAAAAATAAAGATAGTTCAATCATACAAGTATATACACAACTATATTGCTATCCATAGATAATATTGGAAAAACTGCAACATTTAACCGCTTGCCGACCAGCCGCCGCAGTAAACACAGAGATCCCGGTTCTCTGAGGGGAGAAGTGACAGATCGTCTGTACATACAAAGTATGAACAGCGATCTGTCATCTCCCCTAGTCAGTCCCTTCCTCCCTTCAGTTAGAACACACACTAGGGAACACAGTTAACCCCTTGATCGCCCCCTAGTGTTAACCCCTTCCCTGCCAGTGATATTTATACAGTAATCAATTCATTTTTATAGCACGGATTGCTGTATAAATGCCAATGGTCCCAAAAATGTGTTAAAATTGTCCCAGGGGGCCGCCATAATTTGTCGCAGTCATGATAAAAAACGCAGATCGCATTACTAGTAAAAAAAAAAATAATAATAATAAAAATGCTATAAATCTATCCCCTATTTTGTAGACACTATAAATTTTGCGCAAACCAATCAATATACGCTTATTGCGATTTTTATTACCAAAAATATGTAGAATACATAATAATAATACATATCGGCCTACACTGAGAAAAAATTTGCTTTGGGGATATTTATTATAGCAAAAAGTACAAAATATTGTGTTTTTTTCACAAAAAAAAATCTTTTGTTTATAGCGCAAAAAATAAAAACGCAGAGGCGATCAAATACCACCAAAAGAAAGCTCTATTTGGGAAAAAAGGATGTCAATTTTGTTTGGGCACAACGTCGCACGACAACGCAATTGTCAATTAAAGCGACGCAGTGCTGAATCGCAAAAAATGGCCTGGTCATTGAGCAGCCAAATCCTCTGGGGCTGAAGCGGTTAATCATTAACTTATTGTGATGCATGTATAATGGTAACAATGCCAGTAGTTGCAAAGGTTCTAAAATGGGTATAAAAAAAGAGGAGTAGGCAACTCAAAGTGTTCTATTCTGAATAGAAAACAGTGGGGGGGTAGGGGGGAGGGAGGAAGCTGTCCATATATAAATCCTGTATATTAATAATAATAATAATAATAATAATGGCACACACATTACAGTCCAATTTGTACCATAATCAGATTGTTCTGATACATAGATACATTTTCAAACAGTGTGTATACTACCCATTTTTTTTTAGGTAGAATCAAGAAAGAAGCCGTTAGACAGGTTGGCAAGTTGGCACTCTTTGATAATTTTCATTGAGGTTGTTGCACATGTGGTATAAAGGAATTTCTTTTTTGGTAATTTAGAGCAGGGGGCTCCAAACTATGGCCCGGGTGCCGAATCAAGCCCCTGCATTATTTAATTTGCCCTCTGATATAAGAGGGTACTCTGATGGGGACACCGGTGTAAGAAGAGTCTTTGAAGGGGACCCTAAAACAAAAGTCGAGGTGTTCTGATTGGGACTCTGATGTAAGGGGGCAGAGCCCTCCCTGAAAAGAATTATACACCTTGAACACCACCCTGGTTTATGCAGGCAGACCACAGGGACCCTTGGATCCATGAGAGACCACATGAGACACGGAAAACAAGCTTTGAGTGTGTTCATAAGATGTCTGACTTTAATGAGGAAGACAATGGCTTATATACAAGTAAAAATATGTGTCTACGGGTTTTACAAACTTACACTCAGTACTTTCTTATCAAGAGTTAGACTGCTGACTAGATAACAAAAAATAGCTGATGACTTGCTGACACAGATGCTACTCCAAGATTCGGCTTAACCACAGTATCTTATAGGGTGTGGTTCTATGCAAACTGCTAGTCAAGCTGACCATGGCAAAACTCACACACACAAGTTCTTTTCTACTTTATGTACAATGGAGGGGAATCCAAAATGGAGTCAGTTGTTTATACATTCTCTTACACTCCCTGCCCCCAATGCACATTGAGGGCATGTGGCCTGGTATGGTTCAGGGGGGGGGGGTGCTCGCTCTTTTTTTCAGAATTTTTAATTGCTGGCATTCATTTGTTTACATTTCAGCTGTCAGTGGGGAAGCCCGCTGGCAGCTGATGAGTCAGTGATTGTTAAGGACGCAGTGCCCGGCTTCCCGCCCTGCTCCCTAATAACCAACTATTCTTCACACAGAATTTGAATCGGTCGATCATTTTTCATCTGATCCGAATTTAAATACTTCCGAAAATTTGTAATTTGTTAGGAAACGAATATACAAAATGCAATTAAACAAATTTCAACAAAATTTGTTACTATTTCTTTCGGAGATTCAGATACATCTGAATCTCCGAATAACATAAAATGTGTCAATTTTTATTCGTGCTGACACATGTCTACTTGTAAATTTGCTCAATGAAATTAACACTAAACTAGAATAACAGATACTGTTAAGAAATATCCCCACATGTGATGAAATTCCAGCTGAATATAAAATTAAAACAAAGCTGATGTGCATGTACCATTATAACAGGCCCTACATGGGTCGAATTTTGAAAGAATTTTCTTTCAAAAATCTTATCTAAGAAGTTTTGTTCATATTTTGCACCATCGGCACAGTGGTGTAGTGGTTAGCACTCTCACCTAGCAGTATCAAGGGTTGCTGGTTCAAATCCCAAATATGACACTACCTGCCTGGAGTTTGCATGTTTCCTCCCACACTCCAAAGACATATGCTGGTAGGTTAATTGGCTTCTGTCTAAATTGGCCCTAATATATGAATGTGAGTTAGGGTCCTTAGATTGTAAGCTCCTTGAGGGTAGGGACCGATGTGAATGTACAATGTATATGTAAAGCGCTGAATTGACAGCGCTATATAGGCACAAATAATAATTAGTGGGCTGCAGCAACAGCCGATTTTCGTGCGGCCATCGAATTTGAATAATCAGACATGTTGAAAAAAACTAACGATTTTTTAATCAATGATGGGAGAATCATGCGAGAAATGTAATTAAAAAAGGAATGTGCATGTGCAAGAAAAGAAAATTTCCGGAAAGAAAAGAAGCTTCCCAGCCAGGAAAATTATTTTCTGTAGCAACATGAGGTGAAATTGAAGGCTTGGTTGGCCAAATTTCGAAATCAATGGTGGCACCATCGGATCACAAAACGCACAAATTTTCTGATTTTCAAAAGAAAATTCTTTTGAAATTCGACCATGTATGGCCAGCCGATCTATAACTTTTTTATTGATGAGGTTCAGCTCAAACTGATAAAAAACAGCAGTGATTTGTAATGGTATAGTGCATAGCTACAGTAGAATTATCCCATTATGAATGATTTTCTGTCAGGATATGTAGTTTTAAATTGAACCTACTTATAATCACTTGTGTAGCAAAAACAAGCAACTACTTTGACTGATCAGTAATTACTTGGATAGTAAATGAGTGGAATAAACAATCCAATTAGACAACAATTGCCCATTTCATAACAGGTGTTTTGTAGGAAGTCAATGCATAATCACTTATGTTCTGCGTGTGTAAATGTGGCTCGAGCCAGGTCAAGTTAGATGGCACAATCAGTACACTGAAAGTAATAAATATAATCACACACTGATTAAAAATGTCAAGGGGCATGTTACATTTATTACAAAGGAACTAAAAATAGAAACACACTGGCCTCTTATTCCGAAAATGCTATTTACCTTGTTATGTTGATCATCAATGGCTTTAGTACTTTTTGTCACTGACCCAGAACAAACATGCAGATCAGAATAGTTTAAAAAGAAGTTAGCAGTCCTAATGTGCATACTTTTTCCAGCTCAGTTATTCAATATGTTAAAAAGACCCCATCACCAGCCTAAAACATTACAGGTAAAAGCACAGAAAGTCAAATCTTTTAAATGTTAACTTGCAGTGTTTTTCCTTTCTGGACCTTTTATTTCTTGTTCACTTTCCATTTGCTTTTGAACTTGTTGGAAAGTTCAACTCATGGGAAGTTCGTTGAACCGATCATAAAGTGTGAAAATTGCAAACTTAAATCTGAACCCGATTGATTTCTGTGGGGGTGAATCTTGAAAATCTATTCTGGACATTTTCAAGACTGATAGGCAAGTAATTGTCAACAAAGGACATAGGGAGTTGAGCACAAGCATGGAGGACATGTACCAATGCAATGCACAAAAATAAAAAAATAAAAACCAGTGGGGAGACCATGTCCCTATGCAACAATTAAAAAATGGGTGCCTTGCAAGATCAGGTGATGATGGCTACAAGGAGTTCTCATTGCATTATCTGCACATGGTTCTCTGATGTAATACAGCTTTTTCGGTTTTGCCTCACCAGCATCCCTGGACTCTTCCAACAATGTGGAGAGTATTGATAGCATAAAGGAAAAAGTGAACACTGACATTTTCAAAAGAGTTGGAAGTCACATTCAGGGAACCTAATGAAAAAGAACAAGCATTAATAATTAGCTTATACAACAGGGTTTTAAAGCCGGTCAGTGAAGAGATTTGTCTTACTAAAGCCATTAAAAAAAAATAACTATCCAGTATTAAATTGAAAATAAAATGTAGTTCAATGGATCAATAAAAATCCAAATGGAGGTGCAGGTGTAAAATGCTGCACAGCAGTAACATGAAAGTGTTAGTTGGATGCATTGAAACTACAATCAATTGCCTTGCAAAAATAAAAAACTGACACTGGACTGGCAGAAGTGAGGGCTATCTCCTAGTAGGTGAGAGTAGAGAGAGTAATATGTGGAAAAGGTTATTTCTAAAGCACAGAGCGAACCAGATTATAATGGGGAAAAAAAAGATTTTTGAACCTCTATGGAATCTGCATGTTGGAATGGGTATGACCCTTAACGGTAGATTTAGAAAAGCGTCTAAATCTCCCTTGTCTCTGAAGCCCAATCCGCACTCGGATCGCACTCCAGAGGCTACTGACAGGCAGTGAGGAAGCAATGCCATGCCTCCTCACAGCCTGTTTTAACCCCATTTTTACTAACAAACGTGCCAGAACCGCAAAGCTTTGCACGTGGTTGTGGGGGGTTTGCGGCACTTCCCTATTGACTTGAATGTGTAGTGTTGCCCATCAATTGCTAAATGTCGGGCCAACTTTGCCGCAGGTACAAAGGGAAGCATCATGCCTGCAGCATGTAAAATAAACACCCCAATCCGCTGCACGTTAAGGGGGGTCTCAACTGCGCTTTGCCACCTCCAACTGCAAGTATAAATGAGGCCTAAAAGGTAAAGGGTGCAGAGTCTAAGCACACATACCAGATCTTCACCAGAGCACCCTGCAAGGAGTAATGGACTTTACTGGTATGTGTAGCAGGCTATGGTCCTCAGATACACCTGTGAAGATTGCAGCTGAACAGAAAGAGAGCCAGAGCATAATACACAGTCGACGTATATTAGAAGAGATATCAGAAACAGGAAAAGACAAGAACTGGGTAGCTAACAAGCAGAGTCAGACACTGGCTAAGGTCTGTAAATAGAGAAACAGGACTACAGGAAATAACATGGACTGTGGCTACAAAATTAACCTAATGCTCAGGCAATAGGTGTTGATCTGAGCACAGCTTAATAGAGAGTGGATCAAGATAGATGTGTCTTTTTTCAAAATGTAGCTATTTAAGACTGGGTGGAAACATCCTGTAGCCAGTGAAGCCTATACCTCTCAGTCCTGGAAAAAAGCATGCTGTGAAAAGGAAGAAGAAACCACATGCTAATAGAACAACAATCAGCAGGTCTTCTTTTCTGTGATACAGATTAGATCCAAGTCTGGTCCTGGCCCATCCATCTTCCCACTCCTCAACTACTATTTTTTTATGTTTTCATTTTTTACACTTTTTACAAATTGGCATTTTTAAAAATGTTAGTTTACTATTTTTTTGTTTAAATCTCTTTCTTCCTAAAGCAGTCCCTGCCTTGTTAAGGGAAACATAGAGGAGAGGGTCATCAAGGCTGTAATTGAAATGCTTACAAGCAATAATATCTTCTGAATTACAGGATGAACAGTATTTTTGCTGCCACCGCATTTTTTTGGGAAATGAAAAATGTGTTTAGAAAGCTACCTGAATCACTTACTATTTTGCAAATGCTGACTATTTTCATTTACCTATTAGTATTAGCTTATAAAGTTTCTAAACAAAAAAATGCAGATACTGCAGAGGATACAGCAGTGTACAAATAGCAAGCAGCAGGACAGTTTAGGGATACTAGGCCTAACCAGTGTATACCTAACTTTTATATATGTATACGGTTTGGGATAAATGTGAATTATATTATGTGAGGTGGTTTAGATGCACACTGACTATTTAACTATGTATCATGTGTGCACGCTGGTGTGCATTGTGAAGGGTGGTATGATGCATTGTTACAGTGCATCGCAATGGTTAGTTTTTTTTATAAATTTACATTTTTATTGAAATGCCACAAAGTGATGTTTCATTCAAAATTATGCATCACAACTGTGGTGTGTTGACATGTAATGCATTGTGTGAAAATACAAACAAACTTCATGTTTACCACTGCACATGTATGATGATTAACAGGCACTTAGAAAACAATTGTTTACTCTGTGCCTTTGCGTCAAGCCTGTGTTGATCAATGCAGATTAAGGCAGCTCATTGGACATGGTGCGAAAAAGCCCTTAAACTAATGTTTTATATCTTTTTTGCAATATATTTTTTTAAAAATGCACACAATATAAGGTGCACCAATGATATTAAAGTGTTACTAAACCCACAACAGTAAATCAGTCTGTATATGCAGTAAAACATGCTTGTTATACTCAATGTGGAACCTCTGCATTGTGTAGAAAGGCTGTTTGATCCTGTATGCACAGATCCTCCCCTTCTTGCAATGTCTCAAAAACATGTCTGGATAAGACAGAGTTACTGGAGTCAGGCTGCACAAGATCAGTTTGGTGTATTGCTAGAGGTTTTTTTTTGTCTTGGGAGAATGCATGTGATCAGCACAGGGCCAATCAGCACTGTCCAGACAGAGGGTCAGGGGTCCTGCATCCTGATAGGACAGCCAGTGCAGTAAGAAAACTCCTACAAGCTTTAACCAGGCACTGATAGAAGTCACAAGACTGCTATATATTGCTGATGAGAAAAGGTATTTAGCAGGTTATATTTAGTAAAATGATTGCATTTCCATGTTCTGTGTACTGTGGAAGACCAGATATAGTGAATGGAAGCTCTTTGCTTTTAGACTGTCTCTCTCTCTAGCTGAATCTCAAACTAGCCCTCAATGGACACAATAGGAAGGAAGGTAGAGGGATTCACGCCTCTGGCTTGTTCAGTTGTGTTTGTCATTTTGGGTGGAAATAAAAGGCTTTTTTCACATGCATGTAATATATAAGAGAAAACCAGGCAGTGTTCTGACAAAACTTAGCCAGGGTGTAAAAGGAGTGAAATAAGAACAGACTATGTTTCAAATCAACCAGGATTTTATTTCCTGCTGTGATGGAGAAAGGAACGGCATGGGAGTGCTGGATAGCGTGTATTAGTCCTCACTGGGAAAGGCGCCAGTGTCTCTTTAATTCCAGTTCCTTTTACGCATAGTTTGTTGCGATCTTAGACAAAAATAGCACCCAGCATTTCTCCTTTATTGTTTTGAATCACAATGTGTAGATTCGTGCTCCATTGTTTTTATAGACACTTGGAACATGAAAATTGCATTTGTAAAACATTATGACACCAAGCGGTAGGTTGCAATGAGCCTATCAGCATAATTATTTCAGTTTTAATTATATTGATTCTTTGTTATTTAAATAAGATTCAAGGCTGTATTAATGCAGTTTAAATTTTTATTACAAACCACGTAGAACTCGTGCAACAGCAGGAAATACACATCTGTTGTTTTTATCTGGTTAAAAATCCACTTCTACTGGAAAGCCAAGTAAAATAAAATGCCTTCTCTGACTCCACATGACAGAGATTTAACGAAATCTGCACAAATAAAGTAGATCAATTCCCTTATGCTTGCTGTAGACAAAGTGGTTCTGCCTATTACAGAATGCCAGTTTGAGCTTTGTTTATTTTATATATATATATATATATATATATATATATATATATATATATATATAAATATATAATATTATTATTTATATAAAATATAAATATAATATAAAAAAGGGAATATGTCGTTTTGTCTGCCGAAATCTTCCAACAGGCTGGAAATTGTTGGCATGCAAACTGAGGGCTCGGTTAAATAGATGGCAGTCTCGGCAGTTTCTACGACCCCTCTGAAAAGCACTTCACAAAAAAAATCACTTTTCAGAGGGCAGCAGCTTGCAGGCATTCAGGTAGCGATACTGTTGTCCTCTGAATGTCTTTTTTTTTTTTTCATTTGAAAGGGATTTTGAATGGGAATACCATGCTGCAACCCCAGACCAAGTGTTTGGCTCATGGTTGCAGTGGCTCCATGCAGTATTTGGCAGTCTACCCGGCCAAGCACGTCAAGTGGTATATTTTTCACTTTGTGGTGACACAACCGCAGCCCTTTAAGTGTGCTTTAATGGATGGAAAGCCATGTGGTTTCTGTATCATGAGATAGCTTTGATTGGCTCTCACATCAATCATATGATCAGGAGCCCATCCCTAAAGCTCCTGATCAGATGCCTTGACTAAGTGCTGTCAGTGATAGCTTGGTCTGTGTGCTGGCAGAGCACAGTGAATTGTGGACACACTGTGCTGTGGCAGAGCATTATAGCCTACTTCTCTTGACACCACGTGCATGTGTTATGTGTTCAGCAAAAGATTAAAAGAAGAAAATATTATAGCGCACAAATGCAAAAAAGACATTTACCTCCAGCAAGGCTAGTTTAAAAACACCTAAACATTTTCAAAAAAACATTATCAAAAAATATGGGGATTTGGTCACACCATATTGCTATATGGTGCTAAGCCCACTTACTGCGACAAAGTACCCCATGATTAGTGGGTCCTACATTATCCATAGACTGGGAGATCCTGCTTCTCTGAACCATGAGAGCTACACTCTTCTAAATGGGAGAATATTGAGGTCTCCACCCATGACACAAGTGGACACTAATGAGAGGTACTTTAGTGAGGGAGTGGGGTGCTCCTCACCCAAAGGGATTTGGTCAGAATCCATACAATAGACAAACAAGATATTTGGGGGGCACACCCTAAAAGATGCATTAAAGATGGTGCAGCCATAAGACCGTACAGTAGAAGAATATATTACAGCGCACACATGCAAAAAAGACATTTACCTCCAGCAAGGCTAGTTTAAAACACCTAAACATTTTCAAAAAAACATTATCAAAGAATATGGGGATTTGGTCACACCATATTGCTATATGGTGCTAAGCCCACTTACTGCGACAAAGTACCCCAAGCACCATATAGCAATATGGTGTGACCAAATCCCCATATTTTTGATAATGTTTTTTTGAAAATGTTTAGGTGTTTGTAGACTAGCCTTGCTGGAGGTAAATGTCTTTTTTACATGTGTGCGCTGTGTAATATTTTCTTCTACTGTATGGTCTTATGGCTGCACCATCTTTAATGCATCTTTTAGGGTGTGCCCCCCAAATATCTTGTTTGTCAGCAAGAGATCAACTTACAGTTTAGGGATAATAAAAAAAATAAAAAAACTGAATGGGCTATTTGAACCGCCTCTCTTCCGCCCTTGCCCTAAAAAAAAGCAGATAGTTGAGAAATGTAAAAAGAAAAACAATAATGTTTAGCCATGAGGAGTAAACTGCAGCTAGTGAAGGCTTTGACAGCATTGTAGTGATAACTTTAGCTCACCATGCATATTACAATCCGACTGCAATCTTCTATAGCCATACCAACAACTATGTAGTGCAATGACTTACTTGACTGGATACAAATTGAAAGGAACATTTAACTAGATCCTCATAATATATAGGTTGTCAATAAAGTTGTAAAGTTGGTAGTTGTAAAGAAAATGGTGAAATTGTGGCATGTGTGGTGGGCTTATAAAGGACCTGGGACTGTACTCAGGATATAAACCCACTTTCTGCAATTTTTTTTCTGTCTCTTTATGTATTTCTTCAAGTAAATTTGTCACATGGTGTAACCCCTGACTACCACCTTAAAAATAGAAAATAGACATCACAAAGGTGCACATAGAACCAGATTGGGTTCTAAAGCCCAGTGGTGCCATCACAAAGTACTCAAATTCTTTTACTCTTTTTACAAAAGGTACATTCTTAGCAGACTAATAATAAGGATTGTTACTGATATCTAAAATGTGGCTGTTTGTCAAAAGTCAACAGCCTCAACTAGACAGAGTAGCTTTTGACATATTTACTGTAATTGATAGCCTGGGTATACCTTCTCTATACCAGTCTGTGTGTATGGACTTGGTCTGGGAAGACAGACACAGATTTTTGTTAACTGAATTTGCAACGGCGAGCTGTTTATGAGCTGAAAAGTTCATATTTGGTACCTGTTTCTGTAAACATTGGCTTTAATTGCCGTTGTGGTACACGTCTGTTCTTGTTTTGTTCTTCTTGTGGTTAACAGAGCATGATACACAAAAACTGATTCAATTTGCTATTAGTAATGATGTCTACCACACTGTTGCTCCATGACATATTGAGGACACAGTTTTCTATACAGTTGTTTTTGTTATTTTAGTCCCCAAACTAATTGGAAAACCAAATCCATCTACAGTACCAAATGTCATATATTTTAAATTATTCAAAAATACATACTAGCATCATTATGGTTCTGCTAGTCACATAGGGGTTGATTTACTAAAGGCCAGAAGACAGTTGCTCCAGAGCTTAGTAAATGAGGGGGAGCTCTGCTGACTTCCATCATCCAATCATGTGCAAGCAAAATTACTGTTTTAATTTAACTTGCATGTGATTTGGATATTCATTGTAAAGTGAACAAGTGAACACCTCATTTACAAAGTTCAGCAACTGCACATGCAGAGTTCAACTGCACTTGAAAAGTACGTAGTTATTTTGCCTTTAGTAAATCAACCCCATAGTGTGGTTGTTAAGTTTTTTCCAGTGCAAAGCATTGGACATTGACCCTTAAAGCAACCCTGTGCTTTGTCCACTCAGGGCTAAGCAACAGCAGTGAGTGGCTCTCCAAAGAAACACATTTATGGAGGAACATGTTACTCAGCCCATGTTTTAGTGCTGAGCCAACCAGCATTGTCAAAGAGATACAGGGGTTAGGTTACTAAAAGAGTACTACTTTTCCCTTAGCTTAGTGAATGTGTTGAAAATTCATTTTGCAAAGAATGCCCAATCACATGCAAGGAGGATTAGTTGCAAAACTTTTTGTAACTAAACAAATTCTGTAATTTTCTGTTGAAACTCAATAAAAATTATTGCAATTAAATGTGTATATATCCAAGCATACCTAAGACAGACACTGTAAATTTGGTCTTAATGTGAAACTAAAGTCTGATTTTTTTTTCTTTAAAAATAACAAACATGTCATACTTACCTGCCCTGTGTAGTGGATTTGCACAGAGCAGCTCAGATCCTCCTCCTCTCAGGTCCCACTTCAGCACTCATAGCCCTTCCCTCCTGTTAAGTGCCCCCACAGCAAGTAGCTTGCTATGGGGGCACCGGTGCTGAGCTGCAGCTCCATGTGTCCATTCAGACACAGAGCCGTGGTTCGGCCCTGCCCCTCTCTCGCCTGATTGGCTAACTGACTTTTATTGACAGCAGCAGGAGCCAATGGCGCCACTGCTGTGCCTCAGCCAATCAGGAGGGAGAGTCCCAGATGGCCAAGTCATGGATAGAGATGGGGCTCAGGTAAGTATTAGGGGGCTGAGCGGGGCTGCTACACACAGAAGGTTGTAATCTTAATGCATAGAATGCATTAAGATAATAAAACCTTCTGCCTTTACAACCACTTTAAGATCACTAATCAAAGTCCTAAGGCCCCTTTCACACTGAGGCGCTTCTAAACTGCCAGTAAAACACTGAGCACGTTTGAAGAGCTTTTCAGGCGCTTTTGAAAAGCTTTCCATTCATTTCAATAGAGAGGGGCATTTTTTCACCGCCCTGCCAGCGCACTGCCCCAGTGTGAAAGCATTCATTGATTTTAATGGAAATAGGTTTTCGTGAGCTTTTCAGGTGCTTTTTTTAGCGTGAAAGTGCCTGAAAAGCACCTCAGTGTAAAAGGGGTCTTTATAATCACTAATAAATGGAGACTTTTGTTACATGCTGAGGCAGGCCATACACAGAGCAAATTTCTTTCCTGCAACCACGGGTGCAAACACGGCAGTGCTGACAGGGGGAATTGCTAGTCATTTCCTGGCAGGGGAATTTGTCCCCGCTGGAAGAAGATAGTGATTATTGCTAGCAGCTATACCAGCTACTAGCGATAATCATATGTAAAATCCAGTAGGCTGGTTTTACCGATTTTGATCGATCAATCAACTTGGGTACATTCAGCCTGCCCATACATGGTTCGAATCTTACCCAGTTCCTGCAGAACCGGCTGAAATTCAAACCATTTATGGCCTGCCTAAGGCAATTGACCAAAATATCTAATATCTAGAAAAAATATACTCCACTTAGTGTCAATGTTAATTTTTAATAATTAATACATTGACATGATAACTAACTGACATGATAAGGTTACTATTCATATAAATACAAGTATCTTTCTCCTAAAATGTAACAGCCATGCCATGAATCCCTCCCTTCTAGATTGTAAGCTCTAACGAGCAGGGCCCTCTGATCCCTCCTGTATTGATTTGTATTGTAAGTGTACTGTCTGCCCTCATGTTGTAAATTTCTGTGTAAACTGTTGGCGCTATATAAATCCTGTATAATAATAATAATAATGATTGAAAAGATCATTCTTACTGATCGTAGCTCAGCATTCACGTAGAATAATTGAGCAAGAACTCAAACCGGAGCTAATGAATTGGGTAAAATCTGATTAGGTTGGAGAATAGGGAATACACCAATAAGGAAATCTTGTGAAACAACTTATTAACATATTGACATTCCTCACCAGGTACATTCATACTGCTGTTAGTTGTTTGCACTGTTTTTATCGATTTAAAAGAAAATAATTCAAAAGACATATTATATCCTGCAGCAATTCCTAGTGTACATGTCTTTCTGCATTCAGTATTTATTTTTAATGAAACTTTTAATTAATCTAAGAAAAAAAAAATCCTACCTAGACTTAACTCTGGCATCACAGTTTGTTCTGCATGCTTTGTCAAGGGAAGCCCTAATGTATATTCTATAGAAACATAGGCGTACGCACAGGGTGTGCTGGGTGTGCCTGGGCACACCCTAATCACCATGTGCGATGCAGATTTTCCCTGTTGAACTACCCCAGTGGCAGCTGAGGCTACAGAGAAAGGGACTGGGGAATCTCTATCCTCAGTCCATTTCTCTACAATTTCACCAAAACCCCTCAATGGGGTTCCTAACACATTGTTAAAAAAAATAATAAAAAGAATAATATTTAAAAAAAAAAATAGAAAAAATAGAATTGAAAAAAATAACAAAATAAAATTATAAAAACAAAAAAACTACTGTCACCAATCTAAATTCCTACTGACACCCTCCACTGCTCTACTGACAACATCTACTGCTCTACTGCACATGTGTATTTGAGCTTTGGGGTGCACACCCTAATGCAATAGGTTGCGCACACCTATGTATAGAAATCAGACAAGTCAGTCTGGTTGGAGCTAAAGACCCCTTGTCATCCAACTGTCAGCACCTGCGCCAGCAATAAAAGCTGAAATTGTTATTAAAACTGAACTCCAGAAAAAAGTTGCTAAGCGCCTAGTTGAGTACGGTGGAATGGAATTTATAATTCCATTGAGGCAGTCTTATGATCAAGACTCTCCTGCCAGACAGCACAGCAAGGTTCTGGACTTTTCTGTAAACGACATAGCATTTAAGCAATACAGCCCGGTCCAGAATTTGTCCCAGTCCATGTGTATTGACAAAGTAGGTACAGCAGCAAATTGATGAGCCCACTCCTGGGCTAATGCCCCGTACACACGGTCGGATTTTCCGACGGAAAATGTGTGATAGGACCTTGTTGTCGGAAATTCCGACCGTGTGTAGGCTCCATCACACACTTTCCATCGGAATTTCCGACACACAAAGTTTGAGAGCAGGATATAAAATTTTCCGACAACAAAATCCGTTGTCGGAAATTCCGATCATGTGTACACAAATCCGACAGACAAAGTACCACGCATGCTCAGAATAAATTAAGAGCTGAAAGCTATTGGCTACTGACCCGTTTATAGTCCCGACGTACGTGTTTTACGTCACCGCGTTCAGAACAATCAGATTTTCCGACAACTTTGTGTGACCGTGTGTATGCAAGACAAGTTTGAGCCAACATCCGTTGGAAAAAATCCTAGGATTTTGTTGTCGGAATGTCCGAACAAAGTCCGACCGTGTGTACGGGGCATAAGAGTGCTTCCTTTCCCTTTGGCTGCTGTGCAGGGGATTACAAGAGACCAGAGGACAGATTCAGGCACTTACACTGATTATATGTAAAAACATTTTTAATTATTTATGTAGGAATACCTAAAGGGATATTTTTATATCTTGCCTGGAGTCATTTTTAAAACAAACACTGCATGATTTTCCATTAAAATTGCAGTAACATAATTATTTCTTTACTCCCTAGATATGGATACCAAACAATGTAGTCTCTGGATGTTTCTACCTCTTGTAATGTCTCTATTCACCACAGTCGGCTTATGGATAGTGTGAGTATAACATTTTTTTGTTACCTTTTCATTATCATTATTCGTATAGTGCTGACATTTACCACAATGTACTGTGATCAGTTTATTCTGAACACAAATTAAAGGGGTTGCTCTGAAAGATTCATAATCCCATCACATCTACTGACTCCCCCATAAAATGGGAACAAAAAGAAAAAAAAAGGTTCTTTGTAGCTGCAGAGGTGCCAGCTGAGCTGTCACATAACTTATTAGAGCAAAGAACCAGAGACAACACAAATTTGGCTCCACACCACAGACCGTTCAGAATAGTAACCTCATTTATATTAACTAAAGAAAGAATGTACAAATACAAATATAGCCTTCGATAAAAATAACAATTAAAAACCATGAAAGCACAAGCCAAACACAGAACACATTATTCAAACTCCTTTAAGAATTCAGTCGCCACCAAATGTAATAAATAGAAACATATTGAAACGCACAAACAATCTCATTGATGCCTAGACCGAGTCTAATAAAGTGTTATTGTGAATACAAGCAAATATAGCAACTTTAACCAAGAAAGTGATTAAAGTGGTTTCAAACCCAAAAGCAAATGTTAAATATATTGCAGCTTACCAATTCTGCTTACCAATGACCAATTACAGATTTTTTACCAGGTGACCTGACCAGTAAGTCTGCTGTTTTTCAAAAGAACAAGCTCTTCTGCAGAAGATGTATCAGTTACAGGGATGAGACAAACCATTTAACACCGACAGGGGTGCTTACAAGGATTAGCTTATATTTGTGTTTGTAAAACCTTTATCCCAAAAGGAAAAACAGTTGCTGTAACTGCTTAGTTCAGCTTTAATTTGTTAGTGTATCTAAATCTGCTGCTACTACATCTAACAATACCCTTTGACCAGACTGACAATGCTGCTGTCCAAAGGTGCCCCCTGTGCTCCTTCATTCAGAGTGGGGGGCACTCTAATACAGGAGGTGAGTTACTGGCTAGATCTCCAGGTGAAAGCAGAGGGGAAAAGCCTAAAAAAGAAAACGAATGCAGCCACCACATCTTATGATTTCTAAGCTGCAATATATGTGTAAAAGTACTTTTACACACTGTAAATAAACCAAGTAATGAGTGTATTAAATAGAAAGAAATAACCTAAAGTCTCATTCACATTACACCACATAGCGCCAAAGCGTTAATGCTGCTCCAGATTCTGTCTGCTCCAGTTTTGAGAAATTCTCCGTGTCCTGAGCATTGTTCTGTGCTATGAACAAATGTTACCTTCCCTAGACTGTCATGCCTTAGGGCAAATTTAAGCCTATTCTTTTTTTAAATAGGTTGTTTAACGCAGAGCCCATCAATGCACAACAACACGTGCGTTGCACCACACAGTGTTCTGGCATTCATTGTTTGACACACATCCTTAATTGTTAATTGTTCCTAACACAACTTGTAAGGACAAGAATGCCAGTAAAAATAAATAAATGCAACTAGTTGTAGAACAGAGTCTAAGGTAGGCCAAGATTTTTAAGGCACCATCAAAATAATTACTGTTAATAAACAAATATATTTATTTATTTACCAAAATAGCAAGCACTTGTCAGTGCACACGTCATAGAAACCAATCAGCTTTCAGGTTTTTTTTTTTGTCAAAGCTTCACTGACCAAGCTGAAGATAGAAGCTGATTGGCTACCATGCACAGCTGCACTTCTCCAGGTTTAGTAAGTCAACGCCATAGTGTTCAAACAATCAGTTCTTTACAGATTGTTACATCTTTCAATTTCTACAGACCTGTCATCAGAGACAGATGAGTGATTGTTCTAAAATGTAAATGCATATATTAAAATCCATATTAATAAAGATACAGCATGTTACCCAGTTTTTCAATAATAACAATCACATCTTACAGTAGCAGCTAGAAGCCTAAATAGAGCCAAAATTCAGGACAACTTTATAGAGTTGATTGCCGGCAACCCACACAGTAGATTGTCCAGGACAATACAAGAAATGCTAGGAAGATCATTCATTAGGCTGTGTATGGGTTAAATAATAAAAAAACACACGTAGGTAATTATATAGTCAATACCTGCCCCACCACCACCACCATCACCACCCAAGTGCTAACCAACCATCCGACATTGGTAAAAATGGTAGAAATCTTACTCCACTGTAAAGGAGACACAAAGAAAAATAGAGGCAGACTTCAGTGGGCCATCCACCTCTGCCTTGTAGTATCATATTGAAGGAGCCAAACTATAAGTTAAAGAAAGAAAAGTATACTCCTTAGAGGGGACAACCTCTCAATCAAAGTGTCCCCCCCCCCCCGCGTGACCTCCCACAAAAAGGGAGGAAAAAACCCCATATTTACCGCTTCAGCCCCAAAAGAATTTACCCCCTTCCAGACCAGAGAACTTTTTGCGATTCTGCACTGCGTCACTTTAACTGACAATTGCGCGGTCTTGCGACGTTGTACCCAAACAAAATTGACGCCCTTTTTTCCCCACAAATAGAGCTTTCTTTTGGTGGTATTTGATTGCCTCTTCGTTTTTTATTTTTTGCGCTATAAACAAAAAAAGCTATAATAAATATCCCCCAAAAATATATAAAAAAACTTTTTTTCCTCAGTTTAGGCCAATATGTATTCTTCTACATATTTTTGATTAAAAAAAATTGCAATATTGATTGGTTTGCACAAAAGTTATAGCGTCTATAAAATAGGGGATAGATTTATAGCATTTTTATTATTATTTTTTTTTTACTAGTAATGGCGGCGATCTGCAATTTTTATCACGACTGCAACATTATGACAGACACATCAGACAATTTTGACACATTTTTGGAACCATTGGCATTAATACAGCGATCAGTGTGATTAAAAATGCATTGATTACAGTAATAATGTCACTGGCAGTGAAGGGGTTAACACTAGGGGGCGGTGAAGGGGTTAACTGTGTTCCCTGGGAGGTGATTTGAACTGAAGGGGGAGGGGACTAACTAGAGGAAGTGACAGGTCGTGGTTCCTAGCTAATAGGAACACAGAATCTGTTACTCCTGTCAGAACAGAACAGGGACGTGTGTGTTTACACACACACGTCCCTGTTCTGTGTCTCCTGGTCACGATCGCTCGTGGACAGCAGTAATCGCAACCGTCGGCCACGAGCATCGACACCCCCGCCGTGCAACGGGCGCGCCTGCTATCCGGACCCCTGTGGGCCAACATATAGTTACGTGGTTTTGCGCAGGGGAGCCAACCTGCCACAGTAAAACTGCCGCGCCTGGTCCGGAAGCAGTTAAACAAGAAATCTTATTAATGAAGGATATACATGAAATAAAAGTAAAGCCTGGTGTGCGACTCAAATGCCTAGATCTGTCCTGGAATGCCAGACATATACAGTGGGAAAAATAATTATTTGATCTCCTGCAGATTTTCTAAGTTAGCCTACTTACAAAGAAATGGAGGGTCTGTAATTTTTATCATATGTGTATTTTAAATGATAGAGACAGAATATCAACCAAAAATCCAGAATTTGAATTTGATTCCATACCAACCAACAATAATTCTGGCTCCCACAGACTGGCTAGTGGCTACAGTATGTGCTCATGTGATACACAGATTAGTCCTGTCAATTTAAGAAGGTGCTCCTAATGACAACTTGTTATATGTATAAAAGACACCTGTCCACAGAATCTTTCTTCCACTCAAACCCACCATCATGGGCAAGACTAAAGAGCTTCCAAAGGATGTCAGGGACAAGATTGTAGACCTAAACAAGGCTGGAATGGGCTACAAGACCATCAGCAAGAAGCTTGGTGAAAAGGAGACAACTGTTGAAGTGATTATTTGCAAATGTAAGAAATACTAAAAAATAACCATCAATTGCCCTTGGTCTGGAGCTCCATGCAAGATTTCGCCTCATGGGGTCAGGATGATTATGAAAAAAGTGAGGGATCAGCCCAGAACTACATGGGAGGAACTTGTGAATGATCTCAAGGCAGTTGGAACCACAGTCACCAAACATACATTGGTAACACAATACTCTGCCATGGATTGAAAACCTGTAGCTCCCACAAGGTCCCCCTCCTCAAGAAGGCACATGTACAGGCCTGTCTGAAGTTTACCAATGAACATGATTGATTGAAAATGATTCAGAGAAGGATTGGGAGAAAGTGATGTGGTCAGATGAGACCAAAATTAAGCTCTTTGGCATTAACTCCACTTGCCGTGTTTGGAGGAAGAAAAATGCCTGTTATGACCCTAAGAACACCATCCCTACAGTCAAGCACGGAGGTGGAAACATTATGCTTTGGGGCTGTTTCTCTGCTAAAGGTACAGGCTGACGGACGGGGTCATGTATTGTAAAATCTTGGATGAAAACCTTCTCTTAGCCAGAACACGGAAGATGGGTGGTGGATGGGTCTTCCAGCATGACAATGATCCAAAACATACTGCCAAAGCAACAAAGGAGTGGCTCAAGAAGAAGCACAATAAGGTCATGGAGTGGTCTAGCCAGTCTCCAGCCCTTAATCCTATAGAAACTTTATGGAGGGAGCTGAAATGTTGAGTTGCCAAGTGACAGCCAAGAAACTTTAAGGATTTAATGAAGATTGGTAAAGAAGAGTTGACCAAAATCCTTCCTGAGATGTGTGTAAACTTGGTCACCAACTACAAGAAACATCTTACATCTGTGCTTGCCAACAAGGGTTTCTCCACCAAGTACTAAGTCATGTTTTGCTTGGGGATCAAATACTTATGTCACTCACTGAACTGCTCAATAAAGCTCAATTTATAGCATTTGTATCATGTGTTTTATTTGGATTTTGTCTGGATTTTTTTGTTGATATTCTGTCTCTATCATTTAAAATACACCTGTGATAAAAAATATAGACCCTTCATTTCTTTGTAAGTGGGAACGCCTAGGGGGCGGTGAAGGGGTTAACTGTGTTCCCTGGGAGGTGATTTGAACTGAAGGGGGAGGGGACTAACTAGAGGAAGTGACAGGTCGTGGTTCCTAGCTAATAGGAACACAGAATCTGTTACTCCTGTCAGAACAGAACAGGGACGTGTGTGTTTACACACACACGTCCCTGTTCTGTGTCTCCTGGTCACGATCGCTCGTGGACAGCAGTAATCGCAACCGTCGGCCACGAGCATCGACACCCCCGCCGTGCAACGGGCGCGCCTGCTATCCGGACCCCTGTGGGCCAACATATAGTTACGTGGTTTTGCGCAGGGGAGCCAACCTGCCACAGTAAAACTGCCGCGCCTGGTCCGGAAGCAGTTAAACAAGAAATCTTATTAATGAAGGATATACATGAAATAAAAGTAAAGCCTGGTGTGCGACTCAAATGCCTAGATCTGTCCTGGAATGCCAGACATATACAGTGGGAAAAATAATTATTTGATCTCCTGCAGATTTTCTAAGTTAGCCTACTTACAAAGAAATGGAGGGTCTGTAATTTTTATCATATGTGTATTTTAAATGATAGAGACAGAATATCAACCAAAAATCCAGAATTTGAATTTGATTCCATACCAACCAACAATAATTCTGGCTCCCACAGACTGGCTAGTGGCTACAGTATGTGCTCATGTGATACACAGATTAGTCCTGTCAATTTAAGAAGGTGCTCCTAATGACAACTTGTTATATGTATAAAAGACACCTGTCCACAGAATCTTTCTTCCACTCAAACCCACCATCATGGGCAAGACTAAAGAGCTTCCAAAGGATGTCAGGGACAAGATTGTAGACCTAAACAAGGCTGGAATGGGCTACAAGACCATCAGCAAGAAGCTTGGTGAAAAGGAGACAACTGTTGAAGTGATTATTTGCAAATGTAAGAAATACTAAAAAATAACCATCAATTGCCCTTGGTCTGGAGCTCCATGCAAGATTTCACCTCATGGGGTCAGGATGATTATGAAAAAAGTGAGGGATCAGCCCAGAACTACATGGGAGGAACTTGTGAATGATCTCAAGGCAGTTGGAACCACAGTCACCAAACATACATTGGTAACACAATACTCTGCCATGGATTGAAAACCTGTAGCTCCCACAAGGTCCCCCTCCTCAAGAAGGCACATGTACAGGCCTGTCTGAAGTTTACCAATGAACATGATTGATTGAAAATGATTCAGAGAAGGATTGGGAGAAAGTGATGTGGTCAGATGAGACCAAAATTAAGCTCTTTGGCATTAACTCCACTTGCCGTGTTTGGAGGAAGAAAAATGCCTGTTATGACCCTAAGAACACCATCCCTACAGTCAAGCACGGAGGTGGAAACATTATGCTTTGGGGCTGTTTCTCTGCTAAAGGTACAGGCTGACGGATGGGGTCATGTATTGTAAAATCTTGGATGAAAACCTTCTCTTAGCCAGAACACGGAAGATGGGTGGTGGATGGGTCTTCCAGCATGACAATGATCCAAAACATACTGCCAAAGCAACAAAGGAGTGGCTCAAGAAGAAGCACAATAAGGTCATGGAGTGGTCTAGCCAGTCTCCAGCCCTTAATCCTATAGAAACTTTATGGAGGGAGCTGAAATGTTGAGTTGCCAAGTGACAGCCAAGAAACTTTAAGGATTTAATGAAGATTGGTAAAGAAGAGTTGACCAAAATCCTTCCTGAGATGTGTGTAAACTTGGTCACCAACTACAAGAAACATCTTACATCTGTGCTTGCCAACAAGGGTTTCTCCACCAAGTACTAAGTCATGTTTTGCTTGGGGATCAAATACTTATGTCACTCACTGAACTGCTCAATAAAGCTCAATTTATAGCATTTGTATCATGTGTTTTATTTGGATTTTGTCTGGATTTTTTTGTTGATATTCTGTCTCTATCATTTAAAATACACCTGTGATAAAAAATATAGACCCTTCATTTCTTTGTAAGTGGGAACACTAACAAAATCTGCAGGGGTTCAAATAATTATTCCCCCCCCCCCCCTGTAAATAAAATGTTAATAAAGATACAAAATAAAATAAAATAATTAGTAAAACGAAAATAAGGCATTAAAGTGATACTAAAGGATATTTTTTGTTGTTTTAAAATAAAAAAGATGTTATACTTACAGTACCTGCTCTATGCAATAGAATTGCACAGAGCAGTCCCTTACCTCCTCTTCTGGAGTCGCCTGCCAATGCTGTCCACTCCTCCTATATTGGGGTGCCGTATGATAAGATAGCACCCATGCTTCACAGGGTTTTTTGCTTTCCTCTGGATCAAATGTGGGTATGTGGATTAGGATTGATGCACTTAAGAGTGATCCAACCATTAGTGTAGGGGAGATCTAACTTTAATAGGGTGAAAACAGTGAATAATTGCTCTCACTAATAAGTAAATTAAACAGGACAAATCTTCTGCAAGATGTCCGAGAGACTGCTCACTATGGCCAGCACTGAGGTTATCATTTAAGAACATACAGGGTGCCAGTATTAGCGGAAGAAGTGGGACCCACTGACAAGATAATTGAGTGCAGCGCCTCGTTATTGAGAAGGTAGTGCTCTCCCATTGGCCACCGATAGGCTCTGTCTACCTTATTTGTGAATACTGTATTGCACAAGGTCAGTGTGCCCTTGTTTGTCCATCTTTGCTAAAAGTGTCTCCACCAAATTACAATTAGATGTTGCTTCTTCTGGAGAAGAGTATACCATAGTGCATTATTCATTTACCAAATGAATGAGCAAAGAATTTTTATATCTGTGTCTCAGGAGATCAGAGTGGTGCAAGAGATACCTGTTAGGATCTGAGGCCAGGTCAAAATCTGTAAACTTAGTCTGACCAACCTGTGACCAATTCCCATCCAGTTTCTTACAATTCCAGAAATATGTAACACCCTCTCCACAGCGCCAACAGGTGTCCACTGCCTCAGGGTAAATTTTCCGTAAAAGCGGGTGAGGATCTTATATCTCAAATCCTGGTACTTGCTTGCAATAGACGAATAGTGAGCAAATAAAGGATACGTTCTCTTTGTTCAGAGAAAAGCGTTAAGTCCAAATCATTTTTCACTTCAACAGAAATGGAGGCACAAAGCCTTCGGGCCAGAGAAGCAGCTTGTATGTTTCCGAGACTCCATGTGAAGAGGGCTCAGGTTCTAAACAAAGGTCCCCAAGTGGGGAGCCAGAGTTGGGCGACACAAATTAATCTCCCTGTCTTGTTCAAGATGCTGATATTGCCCTGCTGAGGTGCTTCTGCCCCCAAAAACAAAGTATAAAATAATTCTCCATTTTCTCCATCTCATTCTTCCTACCTTGTCCAAAATGTGAAAATTTGACAATTCTGCAGCTGAATCGTTGTCACCCTAGAAACAAAGTTTTCCATGCATATTTCTTCCTTCTATACCTTAACTGAAAGTAAAGAGTATATAAAAAAATGTAAGCTTTTAAACTTTTTGAAATTACAAAAACAAGTGCAACAACATTAGTTAACAAACCTGGAAGATGATATTTGCCATAACAATTGTTATTGTCAACAAGCAGATTGTAATTTTTATCTCTCTTTGCTGACATGCTGATGGCTTAGTGAATTGAACTTCGTTTTAGAATTTAATTGGAAATGATTGTCCTCTAATGCCACCAAGAGACCATTCTAGAATCACATGAAACCTTAGTGAGACCACTGACTTCGCTGATTTTCTTAGAAACCCAGTATGGTAGATTTACTTTTTTATGTATTCAATATACAGTGGGGAAAATAATTATTTGATCTCCTGCAGATTTTGTAAGTTTGCCCACTTACAAAGAAATTAAAGGTTTATAATTTTTATTATAGGTGTAATTTAAATGATAGAGACAGAATATCAACCAAAAATCCAGAAAAACACAGGATACAAATGTTATAAATTGAGTTGCAGTTCAGTGAGTAAAATAAGTATTTGATCCCCAAGCAAAACATTACTTCGTACTTGGTGGAGAAACCCATGTTGGCATGCACAGAGGTAAGACGTTTTTTGCAGTTGGTTACCAGGTATCCACACATCTCAGGAGGGGTTTTGGTCCACTCTTCTTTACAAATCTTCTCTAAATCCTTAAGGTTTCTTGGCTATTGCTTGGCAGCTCAAAGTTTCAGCTCCCTCCATAACATTTCTATAGAATTAAGGTCTGGAGACTGGCTAGGGCATTCCATGACCTTAACGTGCTTCTTCTTGAGCACTCCTTTGTTGACTTGGCTGTATGTTTTTGGTCATTGTCATGCTGAAAGACCCATCCATGATCCATCTTCAGTGTTCTGGCTGAGGGAAGAAGGTTCTCATCCAAGATTTTACAATATATAGCCCATTCTTTGGCCCCTCAATGCGGCAAAGTCAGCGTGTTCCCTTAGCAGAGAAACAGCCCCAAAACATGTTTCCACCTCCATGCTTGATTGTATGGATGGTGTTTTTAGGGTCATAATCAGAATTTTTTCCTCCAAACACGGCAAATCAAGTTAATGCCAAAGAGTTCAATTTTGGTCTCATCTGACCACAGCACAATCCTTCTCTGAATCATTTAGATGTTCATTGGCAAACTTCAGACGGGCCTTTACATGCGTCTTCTTGAGGAGGGGGATCTTGCGGGCGCTGTAGGATTTCAAACAATGGCGGCGTATTGTGTTGCCAATGGTTTGTTTGTTGACTGTGGTCCCAACTGCCTAGAGATCATTCGCAAGCCCCTCCCACGTAGTTCTGGGCTGACCCCTAACTTTTCTCATGATCATCCTTTACACTATGAGGTGAAATCTTGCATGAAGCTCCAGACCGAGGGTGATTAATGGTTATTTTGTATTTCTTCCATTTGAAAATAATCACTCCAACAGTTGTCTCCTTCTCACAAAGCTTATGGCTTATGGTCATTCCAGCCTTGTGCAGGTCTACAATCTTGTCCCTGACGCCCTTTGACAGCTCTTTGGTCTTGCCCATGATGGTAAGGTTTGAATGGAAGAAAGAGATTCTGTGGAAAGGTGTCTTTTATACACATAACGAGTTGTCGTTAGGAGCACCTTCTTAAATTGACAGGACTAGTCTGTGCACCACATGAGCACATACTGTAGCCAGTCTGTGGGAACCAGAATTATTGTTGGTTGGTAGGGGATCACATACTTATTTTACTCACTGAACTGCAACTCAAGTTATAACATTTGTATCGTGTTTTTTTCTGGATTTTTGGTTGATATTCTGTCTCTATCATTTAAAATACAACTATGATAAAAAAATTACAGACCCTTCATTTCTTTTTAAGTGGGCAAACTTACAAAATCTGCAGGGGATCAAATTATTATTTTCCACACTATATGCTGTTGTTTGGTACTGTACATCTTTTGATTTAGCACAGCTATAGAGGTAAACATGATAAAGGTTTCATTCATCTGTGTGCAGACATGGACATTGGCAGTCAGAAAATGAACAGGAATACTTCCCTAATACATGTCTGCCCTGTGTGTCCATCCCCCCCCCCCCCCCGTGTCTGAGTAACATCTCCATTTATCAATGGAGAACTGTCAATCAAGAAAAAAAAGGTCACCTAGTGACTCGGGAATTACAGGGCTGTCAGTTATGTAGATTGAGCTGTCTAGCTAATTGAGAAGTATAGAGCAGTACATCTTGTTCTAATCTTGATCTAATAGTCCTAAAACCCTCTCTATCTTGAACATATTCTACTAAAAGTTTAGCTCCAGCCCAGGGACCACCCTGCCTTTAAATCAAGTAACATTTTATTTAGATGTCACTTCCAAATACAGACGAACAGTACAATCAGAATAGTATGTAGCACCCACTACATAGGTAGGTGCTAGAATAGGATTTTTGTTCTGTAGAGTAGGTAAGTGTAGGTGCCAGCCAGGCCTGTTTGTTTTGGTTTGTGTGGGCTGGGAGTGGCTCAGAGTTAGCATCTGGTTACTCACAGGCAGCGTCACTGAGACCTCCCTCTTTCTTTTAGAGGATTCTAGAAGGAGAGGAGAAGCTGCCTGGGGTGTTCTAAGGAGCCCTGACCAATCCGCAACCTGGATTGGCAGGAGGCAGGCCTCCTTAAACACCCAGAGTCAGCCCAGCTGGGGAGGAGTTGCTGGGTGGAAGAACTCAAGATGGAGTACTTGGCTGTCTGGGCCTTTGAGGGAGCTCTCCAGTCAGGGGGGGGACCTTGGGCCTAGGGCTCAGGTGCAGGATGGAGCCCTTCAGGAAAGCGTGAAGGTTCTGGACAGGAGGCACAGGAGGAGCAAGAGAGGACAGCAGAAGCTAGTACTGTCGGGCAAATCTTCAGGAGGGAACCACCGCTTGCAGCCAGGAAGGCTGGTGAGTGATATGTGCAGTCAGGAGGACTGGGGAGGCATGCCTGAGAGGACTGAGAGGAAACAGTCAGAGATGGGTGCAGAGCCAGTAGTGAAGACTGCAATCTCATGGGCAGTGGAGTCGGGCAGCTGCAGCCATGAGGGCTGGCAGGGCTTGAAGAGGGCTTACTGGGAGCAGTAGTCCATCAGTAGGACAGCTAGCACTAAAGACTTTCTATTTATGCTACAGTATAGGGGCCCACGGACCCTGCCTGCAAAGGGCAATTGCTAAAACCTGGCTTAGCCAGTGTCAGGCCTAACCTTACATGTGCTAGCTGGGCCTGAGGATTAAGAGTTCTGCAGGAGGAAGGAAGAGGAATAGTCTGCAAGCAAGGAAAGTGCTGGAGGAGACTGAAGTAGTAACATGTACAAAGAAGTATACATAGATGTCCCAATTTATTGATATACAATTCACGAATTGATTGATATACAATCCACCAATTGATTGATATACAATTCACCGGGCATCCCATATTTCCCTCAATAAAAGAAAAAAAAACAAACACATGGACTGTTCATTGTCTTAAGGTGACTGAGAAGTGAATGCCGGGCTGGGTAGTGTGACAGGTGGGCCACAACACTCAGCGGCTCCTACGGGGGCACCGCTACAAGTACAAATACCACCAATCAGTACACAACAGGTCAGGGTAACATTTAACATTGCAAATATTCTGGGGTTGCTAACCCACCACATAGATTCCCCCATCATTGTCACCTACAGCCTTAGTTGTAGACATCCTCAAAATGGGAGGGGAAAACCCCCCTGCCAATGCAAGAGTTCCCCCTTGTCCCTTTGGGTACAGACTGGAAAGGTACTCCACAGATTTAGAAAGTGAGGCATCAGAGAAGCATTCTATCCATAATTAAGTCAGTTGGAGCTAAACCCGGGGTAGCTAACCAACTCCCCCATACCTTCTTGAATTTGAAGAGGCTACCCCTGTGCTGAAATGGAGCTTAAGCGGGGTTCGATGAGTTCTGAGTAGTCTATAAAGCTGGGACATTCTCTGTGAAACATTCTATGAGCACATTCCAACAGTTTTTAGGGCCTCTTCCCATTGATCCCCCGGGTATGACTCCAACATCATTCTCCCACTTGTCACAGGCCGAGCTAGGAAACCTTTCCAAGTATACTCTCAGAAGGGCAGCGTAACAGTTAGAGATAAAGACTTTAGTGGATCTAGATTGGGTGTCAGCAACCTGTAGTTTGCAGACAGGTGACTGGTAGATCGCAGTCTGTGCTTGCTGACCCACCATTCCAAAGCATCAAAGAGTGCAATGCAGAGGGACTACTTGTAAAGTTGGAGCTATAGTAGGGAGCTGATGCCTGAAGCTGATGCCTGCTCCTGTCCCATGCAGAGTGATATCAACTGCACTCCACCTCTTATCCTTACTAGCGGTCTCCACAGAGGTGCCAGCAGCAGAAATAAGAGATCTTCAGGTCAGTGTGAAGCCATACACTGGGCATAATAGTATAGGTCTGCCTTCACACTGATGTGCTGCAGTTTACATGCATGTGAAGGAGCACTAAGAGTGCGCCGCTGCGGAATGCAACTAAGGACTCATTCACAAGTGCAGCAGGCACTGCTCCTTCTTCTGAAAAGTGATCCAAGTGTGTTTAACAGGTAGTGAGGTGGCAATATGTTGCCTCCTCACCACCGGATTTTAACCCATGATTGCTGTGCAATGCATGTGATTGCGACACTGTAGTACGGCAATTAAAAGGTTTAAATCAGGTGTGAGGAGGCTCAGTGATCTTTGAATGCTCCCATGTTGTTCAGGTAGATCTCTATCTCTTTAAGGTTGCCTACCCCTGATCTAAATTGTTGCATGAGAGAAGACCAGAGTAGACGAGAATTCTAATGCCTCCATAGACCTCTGAGCTTTAATAGCATGTTTCAGCTGTACATAATAACCCCCTGCCTTTACAAGAAAACAACCCCACCCTTAAAAACCACATTTACTCCCCCATGATCAGGTGACTGCAGAGTGGGATGGTCCTTCATCAGGTTCTCATGTTGCTACCTGGGTGATGTGAGCACTTCCGATTGGCTGTCCAGTGTGTTGTGTCCCAAGACTGCAGAGTGGGAGGGTCCTTCAGCAGGTGCCCATTTTGCTGCCTGGGTGAAAACTTCCTATTGGCTGTCCAGTGGCTGGGTCCTCTTAGGTTCCAGATGACTGCAGTGGTGTGATGCAATTATTACAAGAAGACTGGTCAACAGACAGCAGTGATGGATCATTGGCCTCCAACCCTTTAGGAGTTGCAGCAGTGAAGCACCTGCCATCAGATTTAGGTAGATAAAACTGCTTTAAAATTCTCTGATATCTCAAACTGGAGTTCTTTTGTTGGTGAATAAATAAAATCACTGGTCAACACACCTCTCAGCCAACATCTCATTACACAAAGTATATATTTTCCCTTGATGATGCCTGAACAGGGATAGCATTGGCCTTTGGACAATAAATAAATACTGTCTGGGGGATATACTATGATCTGTTTAATAGGCAATAAAAACTTGTAAGCATTACACATTACTTGGCTTGCAAAATAAAGCGTGTCTTACTCCAAGTCCACTTAAAATTACTGTAAATCCTTTAAACCTCCCACTGAAAATACAAAATGGGGTGGAACATGGCAAGTAAAAAGTAGAATTAATTTTAGGTATGCGTTTGGAATCATTTATTCAATTTGAACTATAAAGCTGGCACAACAAAAATAATTTAGACAGCTGGTCTGTAAAGGATAAAAGGAATCATCAAAAAGATTATCACACACATCTAACCGGTGATAGAAGTGAGGTTCTGTAAAGTGTCTATTTGGAAGAGCACAAATTGAAGCTACTTGATGCGTTGATATAAAACACAAAATTATGAGATATAAATGATTCATAAGCAATAAAATATCATCACAGTTAAAGTACCATAGAACTAAAGTCAAAACTTTTTTTTTTTTTTTCTTTTTGGATAGAGTAATATAACACTGACAGGCTTTTAACCATCTGGGGAGATTTCCCTTCACTTCCTGTCAAATGTCCACATCAGGAAGCTGAAATCACTTCAAAGTGAGAGAATTTCTGGTTATCACCAAACTAGTGTCCCCATTGGAAGATTTCAACTCTATTCCTGTTCTGGTGGCAGCCTAAAATTTTGGATTTTTTCCACTTTCACTTTTGGTGATAGCGGTAAACAGGACACATAGAGTGGGTGAATCTCCTTAACAGGGGGCACAGGCAAAAATAAAAACCTGACAGGGGTTCTAATCTCTCCCACTCTGTAAAAAAAAAAAAAAAACTAAAAAACTTTGCCATTAGTTTTAATTAGCCTTTCACGGAAAACAATAGAAGCTTTACCCTTATGTGATATTTTTGTTTCAGAAACGTACACTTTGATAAAAATTATTAAGAGGTAAAAAAAAGTAGCTAAAAAAACATATACAAAAATCTCAGTGATCTGGTCCTAAATTGCATAATCATTAAATGTAAAAATTTAGATGATTATGGAGCAAATTAGTATATGGTTAGAAGATATGAGTGATTGAAATTTATTTCCCGATGCCTGGAATTCACAGAAACATTCCAATGAGCTACTTTGTGCATCTGCTTCATTTCATAGAGCATCAAAGGCAACCCCAGATAAGTCAATGCATGTTTGGTTTACATGATTGATTACTCTATATTGCAAAGGTATTTTTTTACATTTTGTTCATTTTCTCCTTTACATAGGTACTTCATTGCCATAGAAGATAACAAAATATTTTCTCTAACTTTTGACGAGTAAGTAGCCCTTTTCCCTATTTCTCCTGCAAAAATGGTGATGGGTGTTTAAATAAAAGAAATTAAAAAAAAATGGCAGATCTGAGATTTAAAAAAATGTTATCCAATCACTTTCCTGTCAGGAATCTGACAGGGAAACCATAGACAATATGCTTTATTGCATGGTTGTAAAAGAAACAATAGCAAGCATGTATACCATGAACAAACTATATACTTAGGCTCCCCCTGCTTCTTATACCCCTTTCTTTTATCCCCCCCTCCCCATTTTTTCTTACCTGTAAAACAGCTTGAAAGTCGCAAGCACATCCTGCTAGTGGAGAAGAAGGGCGCACAAATGCCACACAGCTGTGATGTGTATGCCACTAAAGTACTCCCCCTATACAATCCTTAATGACTGCATCTCCTGTAGGCAAGAGGACTAAAGGAGGAGTGGCCATGACTACCAATGCAGGTGAAGATTTTGGATAATTCTGGGCATCATTCAACCTGGAAATGCAGTGGTGGTTGGCATTCACAGAGGGACATAATATGGCACAGCAAAAAGGAAGGGATGAGTTGAGCAGCAAAATCTGCCATTCTTATATTTGCATTGCTAAAGTGAGAGTTAGTGGGAGAAATTATTTAGGCTCAGGCCTGTACTGGCCATCGGGACTACAGGGAGTTTCCCGGTGGGCCGATGGCTCAGTGGGCTGGTTTCAGTGACAGCCTGTCAAAGTAATGGCTTTCTTGGTTCCCCCTCAACTTCACACAGTGATGTGAGAAAGATGAGAAAAATACAGAGGAGAATAAGTGAAATAGTAAAAGAGGTTAGTGAGGACTCCTTATGTTATGCTACTTATGTGTTTTTGCACAATTGCGTAAAGTTTATATACTGTTTTTGTGCTTGTTTGCACAAATAAAGTGGGCCGGTCTGGATGAAGTCCAGGGCCAAATTTTTATCCCAGTCCAGCCCTGTTTAGGCTAGAGTTAGACTTTAAATCCCAATTCTCTCCTCTGCTCTCATGTCCCCTGAAACTTCATTTAAATGTAAGTTTACCTGTCATCACAGAAATATGGAGGCTGCCCTTGATGACCTCTCCTTTTTATTAAATAGTAATTGCTTGCCTGTAACACTAACAATCTTGCTTCGATACTTTTAATCACTGACCCAGAACATATATTCCATTGAGAACATTTAATTTTTTTCTGACTTAACTGATCTGGATGTTTGCTCTGGGTCAGTGGCTCAGAAAGTGTTAAAGCAACAAATAAAAAGTGTCACTGCTGAAGAAGCAGGTAAATACCATCCCACTGTTGGTGCCACTTTGATGAAAAAGAATTGCCACTTGATGTCTCTTGAAAAACTGACACTTCAACAATCAATCCTATTGTATCCTGTATTGATGTAGGGGGAGCCAGCAGAAACTACTGGCTGCAGTGGGGGACCATCTCTGAGAATAGCAGTCATAGGCAACAGTGTCTTAGTCCCCCTTTGCAGATTTATAGCTCTTAAAGCTGCAGGCACAGGAGTACCAAGGCACATTAATGTACCAGGAGTTGCAATGCTATTTTTCTAGAGGAATTGCAGCCATAAGGTACATTTTATGGTACATAAGGCACATAAGGCACATAAGGCACTGCTTAGGCACACTTAACACTTCTACAGTTTCCCTATAATATAGCAAGTTAGTAAATGTGGTGAAAATTTCACTTTACAAAGAATACCCAATAAAGTGCAAGGGAAAAAAAAAATGTTTTTGCTTGCAGATGATTGGATGATGGAAGTTGGCAGAGTTTCACTTTATTCATTAAGCTAGGAAAAATCGCAAAGTGAACATCTCATTTGCCACAAAAAATAAAATCAACCCCTTTGAATCCAGTTCCATTTTAAAGCGAGACAGCATACCAGCTATTAAAATAGAAATTTTAGGGGGGAGTCAGCAATGACAAACATGCTTGTTACACAGGTATATGTGTCTATGGATAGAAAAAAAAATATTTTTTATCTCAATGAAAGGATATGTTTTTCATTTACATTATTTTTCTAATCTGTTCCTTAGAAGACCTGATGGACCCAGAAGACCTCCCTATATAAGGTAAGCAGCTAGGCTCTTGGGACAAGTGAAAATAAATGTACTATGCATAGTAAATGGACTAACCAGCTCTTTGTTTTCCTAGTATTTCAGGTGATGCACCTCCTGCAAGCTGCGTGTTTAGTCAAGTTATGAATATGGCCGCTTTTTTAGGTAGGCACGCATGAAATAATGTTGGTTTTTCTGGTTCATTTTTAAAAAAATTTGACTAGGTATGAATGTGTTTTTACATGGCACAAGTACGAAAACTAATTTATTAGTAAAAAAAAGGAAAGGGATAATTATTTTATTACCTGAATAGTTATCATTTTTTAAAATTTAATTATTGATTTGAACAATAGCATGAACATTTATTTGATCAGCAGCACAACATGGTTTAGTAACAATTAGCATCCAGTTAGATTTGTTCTTACCAAAGTCAAGTCACTAACTAAGGAATTCTGTGGGCTTTTGTAATTTTAACTTTGCATTTTTGAAAAAAAGAGATTGTTTTTCTATGCATTCATTCTTTGGTTTCATTACAACCAGCACACTGCAAAGCACATAATGGATATCCAATGACCACAGCTGGCTATTTACTGAATTCAATGGTCTATGATTGCACTGTACAAATCCACTTTGTACTGAAAGCAGGCTAGGAAAGTAAGTCCAGATGTCTCCAAAATGTGGTTGGTATGCAGGAAGGCAGGAATGTATACATCATGCTGTTCCCATAGGATGCAGTTTAAGAAATAGCTGTAGTTACTGAGCAGCCACCATGCAGTAATCGTAATGCAGGACAATTAAACTGAAAGTTGTAGCATAAACTAAGTATACGAAAACTAGGAGCAAGATTTGGTTCAGCAGTGCAACCATTAAACTAAATTCCATACGTTCCATCTGAGAGCACGCTGTAATTGCTCACAGAAGCCTTTGAGTGATACGTTCAGCAAAATAAAGCAGTAATTGCAAACTCCTACATGCATGACCTTTGTGTCAATGACCACCAGAATTTTACTCTAGGTACTTAATGAGTTATATAAACAGTCCAACTGAAATTGAAAAGTGCAAAAAAACATTTTTTCAATGTGCAACGGATGTAATTTCACCTTTAGCCTACTAAGAATCACTAGTTATGTATATGAATTATTTGTCACAGTTGATAAAGTCGGTATATAAATTCTTTTTTCATGACCTGAAAAAAATATATATACAAAATGAAAGCCATTGTAGTGTATATATCTGACAACAATTAACAGAGCGTATCACATTAGTTGAAAGACAGCATGAAGGAACACTTTTTAATGGTGTTAAGTTAGTACTTATGCAGGCTTTTGTGCAAGGCATGGCCATCCATTATTTGACAGGCACCATAACTAATCCATCCAGTACTGATAAATTGCATGCATAGAAGAACACAATCAATATGCAGTGCTGTAGTTAGGAATACTCCTTGAAATTCATTTGATAGGTATAGCCATTGAAATTAAGGGTTTTCAATAATTAAATATTGCTGCTTTTTTAGTAAATTATGTTTTAGCTCACGATTTTAAGGGGTGATGACAACTGTTACAATTATTTTTGTTTTATACATAGTTTGTGCATTGATGAAGCCTTGCATTAACAGAATTCATTTGATTTTAGCCTTAATTATTGCTGTCCTGCGTTTCATACAATTGAAGCCAAAGACCATCAGCCCCTGGCTCAGTATCAGTGGACTTGTGGCCTTATGTTTGACATCATTTGGAATGACATTGTTGGGTAATTTCCAGGTAATGTATTTTTTAACCCTACTAGTTTCCCTTAAAAATAAAACTGTTAGACTAATTGTAATTATAATTTAATTTTAACATTAAAATACAGTATATCGACAGCCAAAACTTTTTTTCATTTTGGATAGAGTTGGGGAAGGTTAAAATTGCTCTATTTTTTTATCTTCTGTGTCATTAGGAAAATTTCCATTCACTTCCTGTCCTCTAGACCTAACAGGAAGTGAGTGGATCTCTTTCTAATATGAGTGACATTTCTCTTGTTTAGAGAACAAGTGTCCTCATTGGAAGATTTCCCCTCTGTTCTGATGGTAACTGAAATATTTGGATGTGCTCTCACTTTTATCCCTGGTGACATTGGTGGTCAGTGGAACTAGCTAAGAGAGTGAATCTTCAAATGGGAACAAAGACAGAAATAAAAACCTTATGGTGGTTATAACCACTCTTTCCAGGTATAAAACAGTTTTATATAAACTAAAATTGTGCGCTAGCATAAATATAACATATAATGAGATTTTACGATTGAAAAGCTCCTTGGGGTAATACCCGGAGCTGTAGTATATTTAAATCCCAGTGCAGAGAAATAACAAAACAACAAATTAAAGTTGTAAATCATATCATATCTCCAGAAAGAATTAGTAGAAAAAGAAGTAAAGTTCTAAACGTGCGATTGGACCCCCAATCGCTTGAAAGACACCACATTCAGTCCATGAAAGACAAGTTAGCAAAAACAAAGTATGTGAGGAGGAAAAGCCATTCCTTTGGGGTGTCACATCAGGGTAGAAAGGTGAAAGATGCAGAAACACTTCCAAGCCACCGATAGTTGCGGGAGAGGAGTAATGGATGTACCCTTACCCCACTTTTTGGACCGCCTCTGTGGCGAGGTCATACGAGCTTGCAGATATAACCCTCTGCAGGGACAGATGGATATCGATGTCCGGGTCTTGTTTACGAGCACCACCAACTCAAAGCTGATCTTACTGCTGCAGCGTCAGGAGGGAGACTCGTGATTCAGAGGATCTGCTCAGGATCAGTGCAGAGACTTTATATACTGGGGTGAATCCTCCTGGATTGGGCTTCCCGTGTTTGTCCTTTTATGCCCAAATGGCATCCCTACTCATTGTGCCTTCGTAAATACTCGTTGGGTAGGTATTGAGGTCCCGCTAGCAGATCCTCTGAATCACGAGTCTCCCTCCTGACGCTGCAGCAGTAAGATCAGCTTTGAGTTGGTGGTGCTCGTAAACAAGACCCGGACATCGATATCCATCTGTCCCTGCAGAGGGTTATATCTGCAAGCTCGTATGACCTTGCCACAGAGGAGGTCCAACAAGTGGGTGTTATATTTATGCTAGCGCACAATTTTAGTTTATATGTTTTTTTACTTTATGGATATTTGAAGTATTTTGTTGCAGCTGCACTTTGCGAATTTAAGCATTTTTATTCACTCTGTCTTGCTCATTAGCGCAGGTTTTTCCACCAATTTTTTATAAAAAAGTTTTAACTTTACTTATTGTAAAGTAGTGAATCTGACATTCACCAAACATTCACTTCAGGTGAAGCTTCCCGGTGCATGCATTTTAAATGGCAGTGATTGATTCACCTCCACTAATGTTTGGTGAATGTCACATTTACTGCTTTTTGAATAGGCACCTAAGTAAGTACAGTGGGGATGGAAAGTATTCAGACCCCCTTAAATTTTTCACTCTTTGTTATATTGCAGCCATTTGCTAAAATCATTTAAGTTCATTTTTTTATCTCATTAATGTACACACAGCACCCCATATTGACAGAAAAACACAGAATTGTTGACATTTTTGCAGATTTATTAACCACTTCAATACAGGGCACTTATACACCTTCCTGCCCAAACCAATTTTCAGCTTTCAGGCTGTCGCAGTTTGAATGACAATTGCGCGGTCATCCAACACTCTACCCAAACTAAATTTTTATCATTTTGTTCCCACAAATAGAGCTTTCTTTTGGTGGTATTTGATCATCTCTGCGGTTTTTATTTTTTGCAAAACAAATAAAAAAAGACCCAAAATTTTGGAAAAAAAAAAGTTTTGCTTTTGTTTCTGTTAAAAAATTTTGTAAATAAGTAAGTTTTCTCTTTCACTGATGGGCACTGATAAGGCGGCACCGATGAGGTAGCACTAATGAGCGGGCACTGACGATGGGTACTGATATGCGGCACTGATGGGCACTGGTAGGGGGCACTGATGGGTGGCACTGATATGCAGCACTGATGGGCATTGATAGGCGGCACTGATGAGCACTGAAAGGCTGCAAAGATGGGTTCTTATGGGTGGCACTGCTGGGCACTGATAGGCGGCACTGCTGGGCACTGATAGGCGGCACTGCTGAGCACTGATAGGCGGCACTGCTGGGCACTGATACGTGGCACTGATGGGCACTGATACGCGGCACTGATAGGCATCCCTGGTGGCACTGGCAGTGGTAGGCATTGTGAGTGGGCACTGATTGGCAGCTGCCTGGGCATTGATTGGCAGCTGCCTGGGCACAGATCAGTATTTCCCTGGGGGTCTAGGGGGCATACCTGGTGGTCCAGTGTGGATGGCTTCCCGGGTGGTCCTGGGTGGCTTCCCTGGTGGTCCTGGGTAGGATCCGAGGGGGGGCTGTGCTGATAAACAATCAGCACAGACCCCCCTGTCAGGAGAGCAGCCGCGAGTGTGGAAAAGCCGATCACCGGCACTTCCTATTCACATCGTGATCAGCCTTGATTGGACACAGCTGATCACGTGGTAAAGAGTCTCTGACAGAGACTCTTTACCTAGATGGGTGTTGCAGAGTGTCAGACTGACACCCCGCATCAACAATCGCCGCGATGCGCTCCCCCGGAGGCGCGCAGCGGCTCAATATCCTGCGGACGTCATATGAAGGCGTCATTCTGCTATATGGCGGACGGCAAGTGGTTAAAAAAGAAAAACTGAAATATTACATGGTCCTAAGTATTCAGACCCTTTGCTGTGACACTCATATATTTAACTCAGGTTCTGTCCATTTCTTCTGATCATCCTTGAGATAGTTCTACACCTTCATTTGAGTCCAGCTGTGTTTGATTATACTGATTGGACTTGATTAGGAAAGCCACACACCTGTTTATATAAGACCTTACAGCTCACAGTGCATGTCAGAGCAAATGAGAATCATGAGGTCAAAGGACTGCCTGAAGAGCTCAGAGACAGAATTGTGGCAAGGCACAGATCTGGCCAAGGTTACAAAAAAATTCTGCTGCACTTAAGGTTCCTAAGAGCACAGTGGTCTCCATAATCCTTAAATGGAAGACGTTTGGGACGACCAGAACCCTTCCTAGAGCTGGCCGTCCGGCCAAACTGAGCTATCGGGGGAGAAGAGCCTGAGGTAAAGAAGAACCCAAAGATCACTGAGCTCCAGAGATGCAGTCGGGACATGGGAGAAAGTTGTAGAAAGTCAACCATCACTGCAGCCCTCCACCAGTCCGGGCTTTATGGCAGAGTGGCCCGACGGAAGCCTCTCCTCAGTGCAAGACACATGAAAGCCAGCATGGAGTTTGCTAAAAAACACCTGAAGGACTCCAAGATGGTGAGAAATAAGATTCTCTGGTCTGATGAGACCAAGATAGAACGTTTTGGCCTTAATTCTAAGCGGTATGTGTGGAGAAAACCAGGCACTGCTCATCACCTGTCCAATACAGTCCCAACAGTGAAGCGTGGTGGTGTCATCATCATGCTGTGGGGGTGTTTTTCAGCTGCAGGGACAGGTCGACTGGTTGCAATCGAGGGAAAGATGAATGCGGCCAAGTACAGGGATATCCTGGACGAAAACCTTCTCCAGAGTTGGACCCCAGACTGGGCCGAAGGTTTACCTTCCAACAAGACAATGACCCTAAGCACACAGCTAAAATAATGAAGGAGTGGCTTCACAACAACTCCGTGACTGTTCTTGAATGGCCCAGCCAGAGCCCTGACTTAAACCCAATTGAGCATCTCTGGAGAGACCTAAAAATGGCTGTCCACCAACGTTTACCATCCAACCTGACAGAATTGGAGAGGATCTGCAAGGAGGAAGGGCAGAGGATCCCCAACTCCAGGTGTGAAAAACTTGTTGCATCTTTCCCAAAAAGACTCATGGCTGTATTAGATCAAAAGGGTGCTTCTACTAAATACTGAGCAAAGGGTCTGAATACTTAGGACCATGTGACATTTCAGTTTTTCTTTTTTAATAAATCTGCAAAAATGTCAACAATTCTGTGTTTTTCTGTCAATATGGGGTGCTGTTTGTACATTAATGAGGAAAAAAATGAACTTAAATGATTTTAGCAAATGGCTGCAATATAACAAAGAGTGAAAAATTTAAGGGGGTCTGAATACTTTCCGTCCCCACTGTATATATTAACCAGAGTGTTTATCATCCCTTACACAGTATATGTATATGTGTGTATATATATGTATATATATATATATATATATATATATATATATATATATATATATATATAGTCATGGGCAAAAATGTTGGCACCCCTGCAATTCTGTCAGATAATGCACCACTTCACCCAGAAAATTGTTGCAATTACAAATGTTTAGCCATTCTCATGTTTATTTCTTTTGTTTGTATTGAATGCCACAAAAAAGTTGAGAAACACAAAGCCAAATCTGATACATTCCACACAAAGCTCTAAAAATGAACTGGAGAAAATTATTGGCAACCTAAATTTAATATATGGGAGCACACGCCTTCGAAAAAATAACTGAAATCAAACGATTCCTCTAACTGTCAATGAGTTTCTTACACCTTTCTACTGGAATTTTGGATCACTCTTCTTTTGCCGACTGCTCCAGGTCCCTCAGGTTGGAAGGGTTCCTTTTCCCAACTGCTGTTTTGAGATCTTTCCACATGTGCTCTATGTGATTTAGATCTGGACAGGGTGCTTTTTGACGTGTGCTTTGGGTCATTGTTCTGCTGTAAGACCCATGACCTCTGACGGAGACCCAACTTTTTGACACTGGGCCCTACATTTCACCCCAGAATAATTTGGTAGTCTTCAGATTTCATAATGCCGTGCACACGGTCAAGACATACAGTGCCTGAAGCAGCAAAGCAACCCCGAACCATTAGTCTAACCTCCACCATGTTTGACTGTAGGGACTGTAGGGTCTTTTCTTTAAAGGCCTCAGTTATTTTTCTGAAAACAGTAGAATGATGGGCTTTACAAAAAAGCTGCAAGTTTGTTTTGTCTGTCCACAGCACATTCTCCAAAAAGGATTTTGACTTCCTCAAGTAAGTTTTGGCAAACTCTAATCTGGCTTTTTTTGTGTTTCTGTGTCAGCAGTGGGGTCCTCCTGGGTCTCCTATCATAACATCCCTTTTCATTCAGATGGCGACGTATAGTGCGAGCTAAAATACAGGTGTACCCTGTGCCTGAAGGTCAGCTTGAATGTGTCTGGAAGTTGATGGAGATTCTTTATCCACCATTCCAACAATCCTTTGTTGCAATCTTTGATCATTTTTTCTCTTTTATCCACGTCCAGGGGGATTAGCTAGAGTGCCTTGGTCTGTAAACTTCTTGACAATGTTGTACACAGTGGACACATGAACATTAAGATCTCTGGAGATCGACTTGTAACCATGAGATTGTCCATGCTTTTCCACAAATTTTGTTCTCAAACCCTCAGACGATTCTTTGCTACTCTTTCTATTCTCCATGCTCTGTGTGGCACACAGTCACACAACAGAAAGGTTGAGTCATTTAACTGGTTGCCGGTGTGATTTATATATTGTTAGCTCCTGTTAATTGATACAGGTGAGTTTAATTACAAATTACAGGAGCATCACAAACTTGGATTGCAATTATTACAATTTTGAGAAGGTGTCAATAATTTTGTTCAGTCCATTTTTGGAGTTTTGCGTGGAATGTGTCAGATTTGGCTTTTTGTTTCTCCCCTTTTTTGTGTCATGCCCAACAAAAGAAATAAACATGAGAATGCCTAAACATTTGTCATTGCAACAATTTTGTGGGCGAAGTACAGCATTTTCTGACAGAAATGCAGGGGTGCCAATATGTTTGCCAATGACTGGATAGATAGATAGATAGATAGATAGATAGATAGATAGATAGATAGATAGATAGATAGATAGATAGATAGATAGATAGATAGATAGATAGATAGATAGATAGATAGATTAAAGTGGTAAACCAAAGAGCAAGTTTAGTACATTGCAGCTTATAGTTTAGTGCTTAGTAGTTGTGGCTGCATTTGTTTTCTTTTGTAGGCTTTAGTTCTTTTATTTTCACCTGGTGATCTGAGCAGTAAGTCTGTTGTTTTTCAACAGAACAAGCTCTCCTGCAGATATAGCAGTTTGGGGGTTGAGAAAAACAATTTATCACTAACAAGAGTGCTTACAATGTTTGGTTTTATTTATTTATTTTATTTATATAAAGCCTTTTTTTCCCAAGAGAAAAAAACTGTTGCTGTAACTGCTTGCAAAGTGTGAACTGCAGTGCATATAATACTCCACCCCTCCAGATTAACAATGCTGCTGACCAAAGGTGTCTTAAAGGCCAGATCACCTTGTGAAGAGGAAAAAAAAAGCCTAAAAAAAGAGAACGAATACAACACCACATCTAATAATTTGCAAGCTGCAATATATTACATTTTTGGTTTGGGGTTTAATACTGCCTTAAAAATAAGGAATTATTTGCAACTGCAATGTTATTACCACACCATGGAACCGGAAATGTACCACCCGTAACCCCTAACAATGCATAACTTTTACAGAATGTACCCTAAGGACTGTAACATTTTAAAAAAGCTAACATTTTCTGGCGAGAAGCATTAAAAGCCTTGATGGCTCACTGAGTACTGTTTTCATAAAACAAAATTCTTTCATACCATTGTTAGGTATTTGTGAATAGTCTCCTTTGGAAGCTATGGCCCTTTCCCTGTAAAAGAAACTGCATTTAATAGCATGTCCATCTGTTTTTCTTCTATCAGTTGAAGAGCAACGAACTTATACATAATGTTGGCACTTTCATGACCTTTGGGTTTGGCACAATAGCCTGCTGGATTCAGTCCATCCTGACCTTTAAAATAAACATTAGGAATGAAGGAAAAATAACTGGAATCCCTAGAGTTATATTATCAGCCACAATAACACTCTGTGTTATCATCTGTATCCTTTTTATTCATGTGGAAAATGTATTGTCTGTGTCAGTATAGAACATCCATTATTGTTATGTTATGAGTAACAACAAGCCTGAAAGTTCCCCCGGTTCAGTATAAATGTTCTTGGAGCAGAAAGCATGCCCTTAAATAATTCCATATATCAATTTCAAGGGTGGATTTAAAGCAGGGGACTGTGTCACCCCATGGAATGCTCATCTGTCTAGATTTAATGACCTGGAAACAAGCAACAATCTGAATGCGCTACAAGGAAACTGATCTTTTGGTTTAGGCTTGCTGACCTTATAGGAGAAGATTTGGTATTGTCCCAGTGTAGAGCAAAGTATTTAGTAAAGCAACAAGGGCAACTTCAATCCACTTATTCCATGGGTAAAAAAGGGAATATCTAAGAAGGAGAAATGGGGGTTTATAAAAGGGAATAATGTAAACACTTAGGTACCGGTGATGACCACTGACATAATCATTCTAATTTATTTTTAAAAAGAATCTATTAGGGCAGAGAAAGACAGGCAATTTTAATCTCTTACTACTGAGAGATTTAACCTGTTTTGAAGAGTAAGGACATTAGTCTGCAGCTATACAAGAAATTTTAGTAGCTCAGTCATGCCATTAAAACCATTAGAGATTATTTGCTATGAGTTGCATTTGATTTTTAAACAGGTAGAACAAATGGCTCCCTGCGGAGTACACCACTCTATTAATATGCAAAAGAATCTTGCGTCGAAAATCTGCAGATGATTGCTGTTCGATCATCCAAGAATGATCACTACTACATGCTTCTACAACTTACTTTTGTAGCATACTCTATAGGGAGCTATTTGTTCCATTGGTTTAGCAATCAGTTGCTAATGCTGGCTACTAGCTCATCATTTTCCTTAGGGACACATCAGAGTCAAATGCCCTTTATAGCAATTACCCAACTCATACTGTAGGCTGTGTTTGGTATCATAGCATTCACTCCCTCCCTTCATCACAAGAAAACAGAAATCAAAATAATGTACTTATATTAACAGCATATGTATTCTGATGTTTTTTTAATTATCACTATACACCAAGAAAATAATATGCTTAATAGCCACTTACCTTTATGAATACCTTAAAGACATTCACAGACTTAAAACCAGACCATATAGAAATGCATGATCATTTTTATTGAAAAGGGTTCACCTAGTTGTAAAGGGAGCCATAGCCACTGAAACCCACACTTCCAGGAAAGGCAATGTTCCCAACTGCACTTGGGATGTTTGGACCCCAGTCAAATCTCACTTGGGCAAATGCCTATTAGTTTTGATACGTGCAATTTGCCCAGTGAATCTTTAATACACCCCATATACATTAAGTGAGTAACACCCAACTTTTGACCTGTGGCCCACTAAGCCTTATGTACATTATCCTTCCGAGCTTAGAGAGGGTAAACAGTCATCAGCTGTTTTCTCTCTAAGGCAGCATTTGCATTACAATAAACTGCATTTTAAAGAAGGCCCTCAAATATTTGCAGGTTAAAAACAGTAGTACATTTTCTTCTTAAACACTTTTTTCAAAGAAAAAATAACAATTTCTAGTGGAGAAATCAGGGAACCACATGCTACCAACCCCTTTCAGGTTCTCTGGCACGGCATTTGATGATGGTGCAATAACTAGTGACCTCGGGAGGCACTCTGAGGCTAAGTAGGATTGTTTCTTTGATTCAACAGTAGCCTTTGAGGCTTTTGCTTTTTACACGGATATACAGTATTTGCTGATAAGACGGACTGGCTAGATCTAATCTTCCACAATAATTTAATTCATTTAATTTAATTTAATTTAAATAATGAGAACTGCATCTACTGCACTGCAAAATACAGTAATACTATACCTCCATTTCCAGACAAGAAATTAGAGTAAGAAGCATACCACCCATTTGCTACAAGTATGGGTCAGAATTTTGGTAGTTTCTAACTTAAATTAAAAAAATAGACTCCAAACTACACTTGCTAGCATATTAAAGACTAAAAACATGTCTAAGGCTTTGGGTTTGTGCCGACAGACAAATCAAGCTTGATTTCAGGTGTATTCCGCATGCATTTGAGACCAGTATTGGATGCTTAAAGATCATTCAGAATTCATAGATGGGTGCATTTGACCTGCAGTTGAAATGCTTTTGATTGGCATTTGACCTCCATCTGAACTGCATCAACCTGCTTTTGCATCCACGTTGACCTATTAGGAGTGAGGAAATGCAAACATGAACAAAAGCCTGTGAACACCTATAGCCCTATACTATCCTTAAGCGTAAAATGAGCTGTGACTGTATTTTGTGTGCTTCTATAGTGCAACACACCGGTTTTTCCTTTACTTAACACTCTTCAGATTTCATCTTTGAACGGAACGACATGAGCATTTATGCACCAAGAGTCCAGTGGGTGCTTGTGATGTGTTTTATATCTTTCTTTGGGACACTGGCGGTGGAGTTTAGACACTGTAGATTTGAAATCATTTGTGTTGAAAACCAGCAGCACCAGGAGATTTTCCACAGTATGTCTGAAAATATGTCTGACATGTCAGAGTACCAAACAGATCAGCTGTAATAATTATGTTCACAGAACGTGACCTGTAAACGTGGAACAAAGTCTACAGCCTGAAGTAAATGTGAGAACATTTTAAAGGTGGTTACAAAGGACAACGCAACAATTCTCAAACTTTCTTCAGTGTTAATTTTTAAACAGATATTTTTATTTGAAATCTGGTTTAAAAAAAACTGCTGCCTAGTGAAAATTTTCACCTGTGAAGAAAAGCATTCCTTGGATTACTATAGTTCATGGATCCTGCACAGAAAGCAATCCAAATCGTTCTTATCGTCATTCCTGTGCAAAGATATGGACTGCTGTACAGAATGAAACAACAAGAATATGGTCCAATGCGAGATTATAAATAAGGATTTACCAAGACTGGCTAATTTCTTGAATACTGACAATTCTTAAAGCTAAATTCCAGGCTTGTGTAAAATGTACCCATTCATTGGCCAATCCCCCCAGGCACTTCATGGGCTAAATGATTGTTTTGTCTAGAAGGACTAGAAAAAGTCTAAATAAATACAACATTCCTTGCTCCCCAGTAGCCAGTGGATACTTGAAGTCCTAATGTACTTTGTACATCATACGCATTGAGGTCGGAGAGCTGCAACCGGCGGAGTTGGAAGAGAATCAACTTTGGGGATTTGCTCCTAAAAAACAGAGGAAACCTGCAGGAGCAAGGAATAAGATAAATATTTGTACTTATTTCAGAATCCCTAGACCAAATGATTGTGGAATTTCGTTTTGGATAGAGTTGTCCTAGGTGGCGGCACTCATTGGGACAGAAAATAACTCCTTTCTGCTTTATATAAAAAAGTGTTTTGCTGTCAGTGTTAAAGTGTTTGTAAAACCCCTCCCTCTGTAGTATGTACGTGTCTAAATTAAGAGCACTAAGCGTCATTTCTGTCTGCTGCTTCGTTGCTCTGCTATCAGCATAAATTACTTCTGATAAATTTTCTTGACACCAAAAGAAAAAAGGTGACGGGGAGGGCAGAGCGTACCTTTAGCTCTCCGGCCCCTTTTTTTCTGACAGCTCACAAGCTTTAAAAAAATGCAGCACTTTTAATAGGTGTAGAGAAGAAAAGACTGCAGATAAACAGGTACAACTTGTGTAGGAGGATTTGTTTCATCTCTGTGCATCACCTGAGACCAGTCACTTCACTGGGTATATGTGAGGGGTTTACAACCACTTTAATTTCCCCTTGTTTCCTGTGCCTAAAAGCACCAGTCACCAGAACAGGAAGTGATGTCTGCCAACCATAGCAACCTGAGTAGTTTTCTAACTCTACTATATCCAAGGCTAAAATAAAAAGGTTTTGGCTAAACGTCTATTTTAGGCTAGAGGTTTACAAATTCGAATAGATTTTGAGGCCAGTTCAAGAAAACATAAGAAAAAAAAGGTGACGCCATCTTGGCAACTAGTCAGATTCCATGTTTCAGGTAACAGCTCTAAACTTCTACATGTTTAAAAGCAAACAGAAATATTACTTGTTAAATTGTGTTTCCTTCAAAAAATGTTTTCTTGGACAGAGTAAGAAGGGGTTGAAACTTTCTCATCTGTTAATGCTCTCTGTTGTCCTACTAGGGAGATTTCCCCTCACTTTCCGTCCTATTTTCATTTGTTTCAGGGATACAGAGAGCAAACAAGTGTCCCCATTGGAGGTTTTCTTTTTCAACATTGCCAGCAGGAAAGTTATTGAGAAAAAATACCCCCAATGAGACCACAACAGAAAAAATGTAATCAGAAAAAATGTAATCAGAAAAAAACCCTTCACCACTCTGTGCAAAATTAGAAAGTTTTCCCTGGAGTTGCACTGTAATTTTAGTTTATTACTATTATGGCAGCTTTATATAAGTGCATACACATTTACATTTTTAAAAATGCACTGATTGCATGTATCTTCACCATATATTTGTTGGAATTCTATTTCAAAATGCCAGGCAGCTGTAGTTATATTTTTATGTGCATATTAGAACAATGGAATGGCTGTACCCTTAATAATGTGACTATTCAGTATTCTATAGCTATTACATTTTAAGCATTACTTAGATTCTGTTCTGTTTACAGTTTAAACAGATTACAAAAGTGTACATATATTTTATTGCATTTAATGAAATGACACTTAGCAAACAATCTGTGATGAGTAAGGGTATTTTCCCCTTACTAGTCTTTAATAAAAAAACATGAAGGTTTATAAGAAATGAAAGCTTAACTTTAGGCAAGAAGCTAAATACACATTTGAAATACACATATGGAAAACATTTTGCTTGAAAATGGATTTGTATTTCTGTCCATCCATTCCTGAGATTTATACAGGACAGCCAAGATGCTGACCTACTTTTCTCTAATGCAGCTGAGCAACACAGCCCGGTCACTTTCCTGCCTTAGCCTGTGATTGGGCACGTAAGGAGCTGCAGCAAACTGATTGGGTTACCACTGTGCTCTCTCATCTGGCAATGTGTTCCTTGTCAGCATTTGTGCACACCTCATTGACTCTTGTTGACCCTTCCTTTCCAGTGTACTGTTGTAGAGGAGATTATAGGAGGCTGGTGCCAAGCTGAATTCAGATGCTTACACTAATTATCCTAGGTACATTTAATAATGTTTTAATTTATACACACCTGCAATATTGTGTGTGCGTGTTTTTTGGGGGGGTTGGAGTTCAGCTTTAAAGTGATTCTGCACTAAACTAAAGCCCCACTCTCTGGGCTGCTGTAAAATCTACCCATGTAGTGCACTTCATGGGTTACATGCTCTTTTAAGTATGGGGGGGGGTAAGTAATAAGTAAAGATACCTACCCTATTCCTCGCCTTCTTCTGCATGCAACTGTTCCCCTAAAGCAAATTGATTTCACTGTCCAGCTGTTCACAATGCAAAACCAGCAGGCCTGAATTTTACAGACGGATAGCGAGTGCCTGCCCAAAACTTATGCCCCGTACACACGGTCGGACTTTGTTCGGACATTCCGACAACAAAATCCTAGGGTTTTTTCCGACGGATGTTGGCTCAAACTTGTCTTGCATACACACGGTCACACAAAGTTGTCGGAAAATCCGATCATTCTGAACGCGGTGACGTCAAACACGTACGTCAGGACTATAAACGGGGCAGTGGCCAATAGCTTCCATCTCTTTATTTATTCTGAGCATGTGTGGCACTTTGTCCGTCGGATTTGTGTACACATGATCGGAATTTCCGACAACGGATTTTGTTGTCGGAAAATTTTATAGCCTGCTCTCAAACTTTGTGTGTCGGAAAATCCGATGGAAAATGTGTGATGGAGCCCACACACGGTCGGAATTTCCGACAACAAGGTCCTCTCACACACATCCGACCGTGTGTACGGGGCATTAGAGTGTTTAACAGTAGAGGAGAGCAAAAGCTGCTGAGAGAGTGAGAAATATGGTAAGTACAGTTGTGTGAAAAAGTATTTTCCCCTTCCTGATTTTTTTTTTTTGCATATTTATCACACTTAAATGATTCAGATCATCAAACAAATTTTAATATTATACAAAGATAACCCGAGTAAATCCAAGATGCAGTTTTTAAATTATTATTTCATTTCTTAAGGGAAAAAAGCTGTTTGAACCTGTCCGGCCCTATGTGAAAAAGTAATTGCCCTCTCCCATGCTGAATCATTGATGAAATGTGATTAACCACAATTTTTTGGAAAGCTGAGTTAAATTTCACTTGCCACACCCAGGCCTGATTACTGCCAGACCTGTTGAATCAAGAAATCACATAAATAGAAGCTGTTTGATAATGTAAAGCACGCTAATAGATCACAAAAAGCAACGCTTCATGCCATAATCTACAAAAATTCAAGAACAAATTAGAAACAAAGTAATGTTTATGTATCGGTCTAGGAAGGGTTTCAAAGCCGTTTCTAAGGCTTTGGAACTCCAGTGAACCACAGGGAGAGCCATTATCTACAAATGGCGATAACTTGGAACGGTGGTGAACCTTCCCAGGAGTGGCCTACAAAAAATACTCTAAGAGCATGACGACAACTCACCCAGGAGGTCATAAAAGAACCCAGAACAACATCTAAAGAACGGCAGGCCTCATTTGCCTCAGGTAAGATCAGTGTTCATGATTCAACAATAAGAAAGAGACTGGGCAAAAATGGCATTTATGGGAGAGTTCCAAGGCCAAAGCCACTGCTGACCAAAAAGAACACAAAGGCTCATCTCACATTTACTAAAAAACATCTTGATTATCCCCAAGACTTTTAGGCAAATATTCTGTGGACTGATGAGACAAAAATTTAACTTTTTGGAAGGTGTGCGTCCCGTTACATCTGGCATAAAACTAATACAGCATTTCATAACAAGAACATCATACCAACAGTCAGACATAGTGATGGTAGCGTGATGGTCTGGGGCTGCTTTGCAGCTTCAGGAGCTGGACGACTTACTATAATTGATGAAACCATGAATTCTGAGCTCTACAAGAAAATCCTAAAGGAGAATGTCCGGCCATCAGTTCGTGACCTCAAGCTCAAGTGCACTTGAGTTATGCAGCAGGAAAATGATTTGAAACACAACAGCAAGTCCACCTCCAAATAGTTCAAACAAAGCAAAATTTAGGTTTTGGAGTGGCCCAGTCAAAGCCCTTAAATCCAATTGAGATGCTGTTTTATGACCTTACACAGGCCGTTCATGATAGAAAACCCTCCAGTGTGGCTGAAACAAAACAATTCTGCAAAGAAGAGTGGGCCAAAATTGCTCCACAGCAATGTGAAAAGACTCATTGCCAGTTATCACAAACGCTTGATTGCAGTTGGTGCCGCCAAGGGTGGTATAACCAGTTATTAGGTTTAGGGGGCAATTACTTTTTCACATAAAGCCAGGCAGGTTTGGACAGCTTTTTTTGCATTAATAAATTAAACCATCATTTAAAAACTGCATTTTGTATTTACTCGGGTTATCTTTTTGTAATAATAACATTTGTTTGATGATCTGAGTCATTTAAGTGTGACAAATATGCAAAGAAATTAAAAATCGCAAATACTTTTTCACACAACTGTATGTGTACATATTCTCTAACCCCCTAGGCAGGGCAAGTACATTTAACCCGTACAATGTATAGAAAGACAGACCCTACTGCATGGGTACATTTAACAGAAGCCTGGAATTGGGCTTTAAAAGATAAGTAAAAAGCTGTTATTAGTAGTGTTACTGTAACATGTATTCGAGCCCAATAGTAGACCCAAAAAATGTGCCTATTCTGGGCTATGATGGGTGGAAACGCTCCCTCCCTGCTGCAATGGGATAGTATTCATTGCCTGAGCCAACAACTGGTAGACCTAAGCAGTGTCATATGGAAAACTGTGAGCATTAATCTATAGGCAAACATCTACTTTCAGAAAATCAGTACAGTACTTGCAAAGAATCCTCCAAAAGCACTGGCATTACTTTGAAATGGAACGCAGAAAAGCTAAGAGGTACATTCTGGCACCGTATGGGGCACACTATAGAAATGATTTTTTCGATTATGAACTTATGCATATATACAGAAACATAGAAATAAATGAAGTAATGCTTTCATAAAAAAAAAATCTTGTTTTTAAATGTAACTAGTACCTGAATTTATTTCACCTTTCTGCAGTCCTCTGCACAAAAGGACTCAGAATGGGAAAGGGAGGGAGGCCATTAGCTATACATTGCCATCAGCCTATTCTTGAAAGCTTGTTGACAGAAGAAAAGAAGTGATTACTCATCAGTGAGCTGCTATTCTTACCTGGTTCAGTCCGGAGGTTGAGGGTATCTCCTGGACCAAGCTGTAGGACTTAATGGCAGCAGAGGTCCAGGACATAGCCTTACTGCCTGCCGGGGTATCCTGGATTACAAGACTCTTCAGACCTGAATTACAAATCCTTCTGCAGGTAAAAGAGTTCACATTTCAGCCTTACTGTGTATTACTGTGTATTTAGCTGCTTGCATGGAGTTCAGGTTAAAGATTGTCTGTTATTTGTGATTTTCATAAATTCTGCCTTCTACAGGATACAGAATACAGTAGCAAATAACCTTGGAGGACCTCAGTCATAGAAGGTCCACTTGAAACTCTCTCAGTACAATCATGGTATTGATTTTTACAGTGGTTCATAAATACTTGTAGGATAAAGATGTGAATTTCATTGGAATGGAGGTTATGTTCAGCATTTGGATGGTTACCTGATTTCTGATTTCTTTTTTCAATGGTATAGATAGCCATAGACTTGTCCTTGTTGGCTACAAAGTCAAAAGGCTTTTTGTTTTAAAGTGATTGTAAAGGATTGTTTATTGTTTTTTTTAAAATAACAAACATATCATACTTACCTCCGCTGTACAGTTCGCTTTGTACAGAGTGGCCCAATCCTCGATTTCTGGGGTCCCTCGGCAGCTCTCGCAGCTCCTCCCCACATCAGATAACCCCCTAGGAGAAGCGCTCTCCCTGAGGGTTACCTTGCGAGCACGCTCCCGAGTCCAGCATTTGCATCTATAGACACGAATGCTGGACTCGGCCCCGCCCCCCCGACGCCTGCCTCATTGGATTTGATTGACAGCAGCGGGAGCCAATGGCTGCGGTGCTATCAATCTATCTAATTAAATGCAGAGAACCCTGGGCAGAGAGACAGCGCGTCCTCATCGTTGGAAATTCCAGAGCTCAGGTAAGTAAAACAGAGGGCTGGGGGACCGGTGACTGACGGAAGTTTTTTCACCTTAATGCATAGGATGCATTAAGGTGAAAAAACACAAAGGTTTACAACCCCTTTAACTTTTGGTATAAGTAAATGGTGTAAATCAGATTGCTTACCATGTACAAAAGAAATATGGCAGAATTTAATTTGTTAGTTTAATAATGGGTAGAGCACATCAAATGTTATATAATGTAAATTATATAAAGTCTACACTATCCTTTTTAAATACATTTTACATATTTCAGTGAACTTCAGTATCATTGTTTTGGTTAAAGAAAGTCCTGCCTTCATATCTATTGTCATCTACAATGCTGTTTTGTAAGGCCATAAACAGTGAATGCCTTGCGTCATTATTAATATCAAGCAGCTGGCCCGACATTGAAGTCTGTATGGGCCTATGATGATCATCATGTTTGATATTCATCCAGAGGAGATTGATGGGATGATTATAAGACATGGTGTTAAATGACTTCAAATTCCATAAATGAGTTTGTTAGGGCCAAAGTGATTTATGCAAAATGAGTGGCTTGAATTATCATAAATAACAAAGACAAATTGTTCCACAGGAAGCACGAAGCCTGTGATTTTTTTTAATAAGAAAGATAAAAAAATCAAATTATGTAGAATATATTTACAAAGTGTCAGTTTGTTATACAGATATGCATGTTACTATAAAAACATGTCTATGCTGTATAGCAGACTTTATTTTCGTGGCAATATTGCGCTCCAACCCACAGCAGCCAGTAAGCTTCCAGTAGTTTTGTGCAGTTAAACCAATAACATAGAATCCTTGAGTATGAAGGTTGCAGCACAAGATTGCTCCTTGCACTGAATTAAAAAAAAAAAGAAGATCATGGCTATATAAACAGACTATATTTAGAGAGGTATTTTGTGTCTTAGAAGATTTTTAATTCAGAAATGGGCAGAAATACTTTTTTATATTGAAAGTTGTGTATTATTTTCTAAATGTGAAAATGAGAGAAATACTCTTCTTCAGCTTTACCTTATGTATCGCCAGTGGAGCTTGCATGTATGAGCACCTTATCAAAAGACATTTGCAAAAGTTATGTGACAAACAACAGCTATTGCTAATACACTACCCTTTTCTTCTGTGCAATGTATGAAATATTTGCTGCGCTATCACAAGCACTGCATCATGCAATGGACTGGCATGTGTTTCATGTTTTAGATTTCAGGTTTACAAAGCCAATAGATTTTACCTTTTTGGGTTTTTTTTTTTCTGTGAAATAATAGTATATATATTCAAGGGAAAGACAGTCAAATGAGGGGGCAAAATTGTCTGTTCTCAAACCACTGTGCCTATGATTAAAGCCCAACTTAAAGTGCAACTCCAGGCACCTAAAATATTCCCTTGCAGTAGGGCTGGACCTAGACTGCAAGGGTTAATTGCTCACAATTGCTAGGTTTAGGGCAGGAGTGTCCAACCTTTTGACCTTCCTGGGCCACATTGGAAGAAGAGGAATTGTCTTGGGCCGCACATACACTAACAGTAGGGATAGCTGATGAGCAGAAAAAGTTGAGCAGATCACAAATTAACGATCACTTATATAGATATAATGTACCTATGTGAGTAATAATTTTTCTTGAACAATCTTCCTTCATCGGCAACTTTCATTTTTTGGGTTCTGTTTTCTTTTGTATTGTGGAAGCCATGCTAGAATTAAAAAAATAATAGATAAGGGGATTGGATTTCAACTATATATACAAGTATATGTGCTGTGTTAGGAGGTAGAGGGGAAGTTTTGGGCAATGAGGGGTGCATCCCACCCCAACACCCCCCCTCCTCCAGATACAGCCATGTGGCATTTACTTGCCCAGCATTATTGGGAGCCCCTGCCTTCACTGCTGCCAGTGCTATTACAAACTTGGCAGCCCCAGCTACTATGCTTGCACGGCATCCCCAGCGTCTCTCCATACGTGTATGTGCCTAGCTTGTCCCTGTTGACTGCCTTGGCGTGTATGCTTACACGGCATCCCTACAGACATGCCCGGGCCACATGCTGAACTCTCTCGGGTCGTGGGTTGGACACCCCTGGTATAGGGAAACAAAAAATAAAATTTACTTACCTGATCCTTTGTTCCTCCCCTCAGCTAAACCTGTCCTTGCAGCTTCTTCTTCTCCACACTCCAGCAGTCTAGGGTCCATAGCCATGCATTGGATGTTATGACCCTGAGGGACAGTCCACTGCTGGAGTTTCGGGAGTGCCATATGTTGGGGGATAGAGAATCATGTATATAAAACTGTTTCTTCTCTTCCCTAGACAAAATGAGCCATTAACCCTTGCAGTGTGGGAGCAGCCCAACAGCAAGAGATAATTTTACATTTTCCCAGAGTTGGCCTTTAAGCCAAATGTTTTTATTTCATTTTTGGATAAGGCATGAAATGGTTAGAGATAGACCGTTTTTTTAAATTTTTTTTTATTTAATTGAAAGCAGTGTTCCTGTTTTGGAAATGTCCCTTGACTTGTAAGGGCAAGTGACAGGAAATGATATCCCTCCATAGAACATGTTGTAGAGTTGTTGTACTATGTTTTAGAGTTAAGGGTGAGAACTTCAAAGTTTTCGCAATATGAACCTTCCTGTCCTGAGGACAACCGCCTGTCCTTTTTTTTTATAGGTGTCACAGAGAGAGGAAATGAGGGAAAATCTTGCCAGAATTACAGACAGGAATGGAAACCTGGCAATCTAACTTTTCCTCACACTATTAAAAGAATGGCTGGTGTCAAACTTTAGAGTACAGCTGTACCTTTGAAATAATGTCCATTACTGTTTGAGTGCTATCCACTAGGTCTTATACTCACCTTCAGCTTCAGTCCAGCGATCTCCACTGTGCAGATCAGTTTGGAAGCCTTTTCTCCGTAAACCTTCTGATTTATACTGCACATGCACACCTCTTATTTATTCATATGGGAAAGCTGTGCTCTGAGCAATGAGGCTGCCATGAGTATGGCTTTCCAAAAGCAATAAATAGGGTCCTGGTGCACATGCTCAGTAAGAAGCAGCCATTTTTGAGAGTATGGCTGTGCGGCTCAGAGTAGGACTGCACAGTTTAAAAAGCTGGATTGGGGCTGAAAGTAAGTATAACACTGTGTGTGCAGAACTTAAAGTATTATATAAAATTATTATAGCTCAGCTATACAAAGGTACAGTTGTCCTTCAAGGGCCAGTGGTGCAGTTAGTAGTGTAGTCGGCACACTGCCTGTAGTAACTGTAACAAATTAAATGTATGGGACAGGTTCATCTTAGCATTATTTTGGCAGCCTTTGCTACCAGTTTTAATCCTGTCGACTAGAGGGATAAGTTTGCTGAATATCATATCTACCTTAATCTTCTTACCCACAATCCCCTGTTAGCATCATGTAACTGAAATTGCTATACCATAGTCCATAATTCAAGACTGCCATGAAGGTAACTGATGTATAATATGTAATATTTTTCTTTTTGCCAACAATAGAATACTGTGGGAATTGTGAATGCTAAAATGCACAAATTATTCTGCAAATAAAAAACATAAGCAGTAAAGGTTGCATGGGACTGTCTTAGGGCTTGTTTACACTTGCAGTAGGGGGGGGGTGGTAAAAATAGGTAGCTAAGTCACATTAATCCCTCCCCCACCCCAAAAGATGCAAAGACAGCTGGATAGGGGTTATACATATGCAGCAACAATTATGCTATATTGAAAAAAGTATTGGGTCGCCTGCCTTTACACGCACATAAAGTTTAATGGCATCCCAGTCTTAATCTGTAGGGTTCAATATTGAGTTGGCCCACCCTTTGCAGCTCTAACAACTTTAAATCTTCTGGGAAGGCTGTCCACAAGGTTTAGGTGTGTGTCTATGGGAATGTTTGACCATTCTTCCAGAAGTGCATTTGTGAGGTCAGGCACTGATGTGGACGGGAAAGCCTGGCTTACAGTCTCCACTCTAATTCATTCCATAAGTGTTCACCTTTGGAATGAATTGGAGCAGAGATTGTGAGCCAGGCCTTCTCATCCAACATTAGTACCTGACCTCAAAAATGCGCTTCTGGAAGAATCGTCAAACATTTCCATAGACACACACCTAAACCTTGTGGACAGCCTTCCCAGAAGAGTTGAAGCTGTTATAGCTGCAAAGGGTGGGCCAACTCAATATTGAACCCTACAGACTAAGACTGTGATGCCATTAAAGTTCATGTGCGTGTAAAGGCAGACGTCCCAATACTTTTGGCAATATAGTGTATACTCTTGTCATGTTATGTGGACAGTGCCACTGCTGATGCAATCCATTCAAGTTCAAGGGATCTGCACTGCAATTGGCCTGCAATCTTATGCAAATCATGCAGCCGGTGGTGCGTCATTTACAGAGTTAAAACAGGCAGTGAGAAGGTGACATATTGCTTCCTCACTGCCTGTCAAATGCATCTAAAAAGCAGCCCAGTGCGGCAAGGTCTACTGCATTTGTAAACTTAACCATAAGGTTTTGCAGCTTTAAATCTATGCCTATATCTACAGCAATATAGTACAATAATATTATGAATTGCTGCATACATGCATTTTCTATAATCCATGCATATTAATCTATACCAAAACCGTTTCTGCTTGTGGAAGAGATGACTTGCCAAAGGTTATGTTTGGCAGCAGCAGTAAATCTTTGTTCCCTTCAAACAACTAATTAGATGAAAGCAATTCAAAACTTTTCCTGTTTTGGCTGCAACAGAATCTTGCTGGGCCAGTGTAAAACATATGGTAGATTGTCCCAACAAAAAGCAATACATAAAATATCATAGTTATAGTCCCTCTAATGAGCATGCCCACACAGTTAATCGTTATTTAATTGAAACCATGTATAAACTACCCCGTCTTACTATGAAAGAGAAGTTAGCAAAAGTACAATATCTTAGAAGAAAGGCCCACATAACAGGTTTTTCTGGGGCTGGCTGAGGTCATTGGTATTTAGCACTCAGCTCCTCGTCCTGTTTTACCAATAGCAAGTTCCTTAATCCTCTTCTATACTCACCATGCATGGTAGAAGGAGATTGTTTAAAAAGTAAAATTGATGAGATAAAAATGGCAAAAATTGAAAGCAGCTGACCAATAATATTCTCCAGTGGTGGCAGGTCCACGATTAGTGTCACTGCTACACCAAGGCTTCTTCCCTCACTTTTGGCACTTCTTTTGAGGTCTGGCACCTTCTCTCTTTGGCCATTGGGTGGCCAGTGAAGATGTAACCCCTATGCATCCATACCAGAGTTACAGTGTCTTGCCACCTGAATTCATTCACGGCATCTTACACATGCCAGGAATGAGCCAGGAATGTATACTAAGGCTAAGTTTAGTCTGATTTTGATCCAGTTTGCAGTGCAACTATGTAGCGCAACTTAGATGTGGATTGCATATTCTCTGGGGCCAAAATCATGCTGGGCCCAAAGTAGTACAGGAACCTTTTCCAAAATCACGCCATGCTGAGTTGCATTGATGTAATATGGCACAATTGAAAGCAATGTGATTTACGTAGTCATGCAATTCTTTGCGACTCAAGTTGAAAATTACACTAGTATAAACAGAGCCCAAATAAAACATTTTTGGGAGCAAGGAAAAATCTTTTTTTTTCAACAGAAAACATGAAATGTCCCACTTATATGCACCTTGCCAGCACTCCCCCAGCCACTCTTTCCTTCATTACAGGCAACACCAAAATCCGCGTTGGCTGATGTCAGAAGCTAAGGTAATCAGTGACATCATAAAACAGTACTCAGGCCTAGCGATTGGGTGCAAGACCTGAGCACTATCTTATAGGATGAGTTGACATACTGTATTCCCCATACCTATAGTATAAGCACAAGGTATTTGAACCAGGTAAGGTAGCAGAAGTAGTGGCAGGGGAGTGCTGGCAATGTATCAGCGGGTTGTACAGGGGAGCTGGTCCTCTACACAGACACTTGGGTTGATTTACTAAAATCGGAGCCTGCAAAATCTGGTGCAGCTCTGCATAGGAACCAATCAGCTTCCAGGTTTTGTTTTTTGTCAAAGCTTAATTAGACAAACTGACATTGGGAGCTGATTGGCTACTATGCAGAGCTGCACCAGATTTTGCACTCTCCAGTATTAGTAAATCAACCCCATTGTCACTTTTCTCTGAATGGGTACAGTGACTTTGTATTACTTGACTAAATTTCCTACACACAAAGGTTAGGAAATGTAGTCAAGTAATCCAAAGGCCCATAATGAAAGTATTACTTTGCAATTCAAGCATGTGCAAGCAGTGCATTCTGTAGGCCCTGGACATATTTATAACAAGCTTGCATAATAGATTAAGTTTTTTAAAATCACAATTACATTTTTTTTTCTATAGCTTAGAGCTGTGCAGTACATACTATGTACTTTAAAACCTTGCATAATTTGCAGTACAGAGGTGTACATTAGTTGGACTATATGTTTGTTGCACTGGCAACTTCCAGTTTGTCTAGCTTAGTTGCTTTTACTGTATGTTTTTATATATGTTCTATGCGCACAAATGAAACTTAAAGTAATTCTAAAGCCATAACTTCTTTTTTTCCTCTTTTGAATAGAATAGGGAATGGTCAAATTATCAGCTAGGTCTTTTTGCCCATTTATACCCCATTGGGAAGATTTCTTTTTAGTTTCCTGTGAAACTCAAAATTTGTAATGGATGTAGCTTTTTTTTTTTTTTTTATTGTTGCTGATATGGGACTTCAGTAAATTATGCTTTTGAATCTAATTTTCCTTGTGCTGGTTTTCACTTCATTGCTCAATTTTGTGCGGTACCACCGTAAAGCCATGCAACCACCCTCCTCCATAGGGATGACCTATGAATTTGTTTCCGGGATGGTTTGATAAATTAGAAATAGCCTACTATCTAACCCTTTCCTGCTCTATCTAAAAACTATTTCCTACTTTAAAAAAAAAGTTTTGGTTTTGGATATACTTTAAGAAAGAGAAAGAAATTAGCCAAGAAAATTTGTTAAAAGACAAGTTACTCTGCTAATAGAAGGAGTAGTGGGGCCACCATGTGGTCATCCTGCATCATTGCTATAAAGTGTTCATTTGATACTGTGAACTATGATTGCTGTCATTTAATGAGCTTTTGTTCATTTATGTATTCATTTTCAAATGTTAGCTCCAAATCCATGTAACTTTTCAGTTCAAACAGCATATAAACAAATGTTATAGTCATTATGTATGATCTGTAAATAGGAATAACTAGATGAATATACAGGTCAGTAGTAAAGATTCTATAAACAGGTATATAACTTTGCATTAATAAGGATGTTGAATATAGCACAGACTAGAGCAAAGCAATCACTTAACAGACTTTATAATAAGAGATTACACAAAAAGAAAAAAATATGTTTATGGAAACAAAAGCACTCCGACCAGAAGACAATAGAAAGATTTTATATGAGAAGCACTTACCCAGAAAAAAAAACAGGGTTCACACTTTGCCTAATGTATGCTTTTTTTTTTTTTTTTGTTCTGTATGCCTTGACTCCAACTGGCACCCTCCAGCTGTCCTTCACCATTTAATAATAGGAAAACAAAGTTCTGATCAGCCTGCATTCCCCATATAGGGAAGAGACTGTGTAGGCAGGGCAAGGGCTGAGGGGTGCAATAGAAGAAATTTCTTTGCCATGAGTGACACATGGAGGCTGCCATTGCTGACCTACTCATCTTAGCCTTCATGCTTTTTGCCATCTGGGTCTGTACACCGATTAGATCAGTGTATATTTGTGTCAAGTATAGCCAAATGTTTGTGATCGATTGTGGACAGGAGGCCTGTAAAAATCAATGACAGGCTGACATTGTCAACGACTGTCACTTGAAGGTGCAGTGGGGCCATCGTGTGGTTAGGGAGAGGTGAGCAGATCTATACGCAGATATCCTTCCCTAACTGCAGGTAATTACTCCTTGTGCGCAGGCAGTACTAGTGACCCTCCTGTACTGGGCCCTGGTTCCATCAGTTCAAAAGGGGGGCCCAGTCACCTGCTGAGAAGGAGAGCAGGATGTACTGCCTTATTGAAAGAACTGATCATCGGTTCTAATATTTGTGCCCCCTGCTGTCCGAGCCCCCCTGTATGCCTCCTGCTGTCCAAGCCCCCCTGTGTGCCCCCCTCCCCTGCAGCGCTGCCCGCTCCTCTCCTCACCCGCCGGGAGCTGCTGCAGTCACAGAGGGGGATCAGTTTCAGGATGAACGGGGGGGGGGGTACAGGGCCCCATGATTTCTAACAGCAGCCCTGCATGTGCAATTGCATGCAAACAGCTGCAGAGCTTGCCATTGATTTGTAAAGGTGAGTGGCTGCAGCAGATCGCAAGCGCCTGGCTGCACCTACCACTGAATTATGGTGAACTGGATAGTGTACAGTTCTCAATGGATGTGAATGAGGTTTTAAAATGCAAGCTGCCTGGCTGTCAAACTGACTCTGCAATACTTTGAGTCACTGATCCAGAAAAAGTATGCAGATAAGGTCTTACTTGTATCAAGTTAGTGATTTAGAGGATACTCAGTGTGTTAACATGACAGACAGGAAAACGAGAATTTTCAAAAAGAGATCAGCAATGGCTACCTTAGTATTTTTCTAATGACAGGCTTTATTAAATTCCTCCTGAGGCAGTCAAAGTAGGATGACCCTGCAGATATAGGAATGCGATATACCATAGCAACCACCCTATTGCTTGTTTACTGTCCTTTCCTGCAGAACGGATTGGACCTTTTCATTCTACAGTCCAAGTTTTATTTACAGTATAAAGGAGCATATATTATTACTGGAAAAAAAAAGATGAATAAAGATTTTTTTTTATTATTACTAGAGATATATGTATTTTGTTTTCCTTTTGTTTCATTTTTTATGTAAATAAGTGAAATATATTGTTTTGATATATTTTTATAGTTCATTGCATTATTCCAATATGAGTTGTCAGTTTTATATCGACATGTTAATTAGAGGTCATTTATGATGTAAAACATGAGTATGTGTACTTTGAATAACCCAGCACTACCATATGAAAATAAACAAGTATTTCTTGAGAAACCTGTGTGTACCTGTGAATCGTTTATAACTAGCAACAATTTGATTTCAGTGAATACTGTTATATCTTTTGTTATCTCCAGAAATAAGGCTAAAAAAAAAAAAAAACTAACCAGAAAACAAATATGACCAACATCATTCAGAAACCGCATATGTAAATTATATACCGTACTTTTGTGGTAAATAGTAGATTATGGTTCCACACATTGCAAGATACATAAATTCAAAGTGTTCTGCCTAACCTTTGACCATAAGCCTACTACCTACATTACTGTTTGTTTTGTTTTTTTTGTTCAACCCAGCGAGCTTGAGAACTCAGGTCAAAGCCGCTGTACTAACATCAGATTGTCCCCGGCTTCTGTCAGACTGGCTGCCGTACACACGGGCCGAACGGGCCGGTTTCTATTGAACAGGCTGATGCTGGCTGACATTCAGCCGTGTGTACCAGGGGCGGATCCAGAGTCTAATCTCGGGAGGGGCATTGCCAAAATTTTGTGGACAATGTGTCGGGGCAATAGCTGGTGTTGGCGCTTCAATCATCACGGCATCGTGGTTGTATGGTGTACAGGATGATTGAAGCGCATTATTTATATTATTACATTGTAATGTATAATGAAATAGTTCAACTCACCATAATGCAGAATCAGTGGGAGCCCTGAGCCTGTCACTTGCCACCGTCGCCCGCCACCAGATGGGGATTGTCACTTGCTATGTCGCCTGTTATCAGATGCAGCTTGTCACTTGCCCCTGTTGTCTGCCACCAGATGCAGCTTGTCACCTGCCACAGGCACCTGTCACCAGATGCAGCTTGTCACTTGCCACAGGCACCTGTCACCAGATGCAGCTTGTCACTTGCCACAGGCACCTGTCACCAGATGCAGCTTGTCACTGCAAGTGGCCAGTGACAGTGTCCCTGTTGTCCCTGAGTAAGGGCGGACGGTGAGAGACAGTGGCATCTCCAGCTTTCATATTTATGGGGGGCACATGGGGGGACAGGGACAAAAGTAGGGGGACCAACTATAAAATGCAATTTTTCATATATATATATATATATATATATATATATATATATATATATATATATATATATATATATACACACATATAAATACACATTGTCTTGAAAAAGTATTGGTGGTTACAGCCAGGTGGAAGGGAGGACAGGGTGAGAGCAGCCAGTTGGAAGGGAGGACAGAGTGGGAGCAGCCAGGTGGAAAGGAGGACAGAGTGGGAGCAGCCAGATGGAAGATAGGACAGAGTTCGAGCAGCCAGGTGGAGGGGAGGACAGGGTGGGAGCAGCCATGTGGAAGGGAGGACAGAGTGGGAGCAGCCAGGTGGAAGGGAGGGAGGACAGAGTAGGAGCAGCCAGGTGGAAGGGAGGACAGAGTGGGAGCAGCCAGGTGGAAGGAAGGACAGAGTTTGAGTAGCCAGGTGGAAGGGAGGACAGAGTGGATGCAGCCAGGTGGAGGGGAGGACAGGGTGGGAGCAGCCAGGTGGAGGGGAGGACAGAGTGGGAGCAGCCAGGTGGAAGGGAGGACAGAGTGGGAGCAGCCAGGTGGAAAGGAGGACAGAGTGGGAGCAGCCAGATGGAAGATAGGACAGAGTTCGAGCAGCCAGGTGGAGGGGAGGACAGGGTGGGAGCAGCCATGTGGAAGGGAGGACAGAGTGGGAGCAGCCAGGTGGAAGGGAGGACAGAGTTCGAGTAGCCAGGTGGAGGGGAGGACAGAGTGGATGCAGCCAGGTGGAGGGGAGGACAGGGTGGGAGCAGCCAGGTGGAGGGGAGGACAGAGTGGGAGCAGCCAGGTGGAAGGGAGGACAGAGTGGGAGCAGCCAGGTGTAAGGGAGGACAGAGTGGGAGCAGCCAGGTGTAAGGGAGGACAGAGTGGGAGCAGCCAGGTGGAAGGGAGGACAGAGTGGGAGCAGCCAGGTGGAAGGGAGGACAGAGTGGGAGCAGCCAGGTGGAAGGGAGGACAGAGTGGGAGCAGCCAGGTGGAGGAGAGGACAGGGTGGGAGCAGCCAGGTGGAAGGGAGGACAAAGTGGGAGCAGCCAGGTGGAAGGGAGGACAGGGTGGGAGTAGCCAGGTGGAGGGGAGGACAGAGTGGATGCAGCCAGGTGTAAGGGAGGACAGAGTGGGAGCAGCCAGGTGTAAGGGAGGACAGAGTGGGAGCAGCCAGGTGGAAGGGAGGACAGAGTGGGAGCAGCCAGGTGGAAGGGAGGACAGAGTGGGAGCAGCCAGGTGGAAGGGAGGACAGAGTGGGAGCAGCCAGGTGGAGGAGAGGACAGGGTGGGAGCAGCCAGGTGGAAGGGAGGACAAAGTGGGAGCAGCCAGGTGGAAGGGAGGACAGGGTGGGAGTAGCCAGGTGGAGGGGAGGACAGAGTGGATGCAGCCAGGTAGAAGGAAGGACAGAGTGAGAGCAGCCAGCTGGAGGGGAGGACAGAGTGGAAGCAGCCAGGTGGAGGGGAGGACAGAGTGGGAGCAGCCAGGTAGAGGGGAGGACAGAGTGGGAGCAGCCAGGTGGAAGGGAGGACAGGGTGGGAGCAGCCAGGTGGGAGGGAGGACAGAGTGGGAGCAGCCAAGTGGAAGGGAGGACAGAGTGGGAGCAGCCAAGTGGAAGGGAGGACAGAGTTCGAGTAGCCAAGTGGAGGGGAGGACAGAGTGGATGCAGCCAGGTGGAGGGGAGGACAGGGTGGGAGCAGCCAGGTGGAGGGGAGGACAGAGTGGGATCAGCCAGGTGGAAGGGAGGACAGAGTGGGAGCAGCCAGGTGGAAGGGAGGACAGAGTGGGAGCAGCCAGGTGGAAGGGAGGACAGAGTGGGAGCAGCCAGGTGGAAGGGAGGACAGAGCTCGAGCAGCCAGGTGGAGGGGAGGACAGGGGGGGAGCAGCCAGGTGGAAGGGAGGACAAAGTGGGAGCAGCCAGGTGAAAGGGAGGACAGGGTGGGAGCAGCCAGGTGGAAGGAAGGACAGAGTGAGAGCAGCCAGCTGGAGGGGAGGACAGAGTGGAAGCAGCCAGGTGGAGGGGAGGACAGAGTGGGAGCAGCCAGGTAGTGGGGAGGACAGAGTGGGAGCAGCCAGGTGGAGTGGAGGACAGGGTGGGAGCAGCCAGGTGGAAGGGAGGACAGAGTTCGAGTAGCCAGGTGGAGGGGAGGACAGAGTGGATGCAGCCGGGTGGAGGGGAGGACAGGGTGGGAGCAGCCAGGTGGAGGGGAGGACAGAGTGGGAGCAGCCAGGTGGAAGGGAGGACAGAGTGGGAGCAGCCAGGTGGAAGGGAGGACAAAGTGGGAGCAGCCAGGTGGAAGGGAGGACAGGGTGGGAGCAGCCAGGTGGGAGGGAGGACAGAGTGGGAGCAGCCAAGTGGAAGGGAGGACAGAGTGGGAGCAGCCAGGTGGAAGGGAGGACAGAGTGGGAGCAGCCAGGTGGAATAGAGGACAAGGTGGGAGCAGCCAGGTGGAAGGGAGGACAGAGTGGGAGCAGCCAGGTAGAAGGAAGGACAGAGTGAGAGCAGCCAGCTGGAGGGGAGGACAGAGTGGATGCAGCCAGGTGGAGGGGAGGACAGGGTGGAAGCAGCCAGGTGGAGGGAATACAGAGTGGGAGTGGCCAGGTGGAGTGGAGGACAGGGTGGGAGCAGCCAGGTGGAGGGGAGGACAGGGTGGGAGCAGCCAGGTGGAGGAGAGGACAGGGTGGGAGCAGCCAGGTGGAGGGGGGGACAGGGTGGATGCAGCCAGGTGGAGGGGAGGACAGAGTGGGAGCAGCCAGGTGGAGGGGAGGACAGGGTGGATGCAGCCAGGTGGAGGGGAGGACAGAGTGGCAGCAGCCAGGTGGAAGGGAGGACAGAGTGGGAGCAGCCAGGTGGAAGGGAGGACAGAGTGGGAGCAGCCAGGTGGAAGGGAGGACAGAGTGGGAGCAGCCAGGTGGAGGGGAGGACAGGGTGGATGCAGCCAGGTGGAGAGGAGGACAGGGTGGATGCAGCCAGGTGGAGGGGAGCACAGGGTGGGAGTAGCCAGGTGGAGGGGAGGACAGGGTGGATGCAGCCAGGTGGAGGGGAGCACAGAGTGGGAGTGGCCAGGTGAAGGGGAGGACAGGGTGGATGCAGCCAGGTGGAGGGGAGCACAGGGTGGGAGCAACCAGGTGGAAGGGAGCACAGGGTAGGAGCAGTCAGGTGGAGGGGAGCTCAAGGTGGGAGCAGCCAGTGATCAGGTCATGTACCTCTATGGAAGCCTGCATTCCCGCCCCCCCTCATTCCCATCTCCCTCGCTCCCCCCACCTGGAGGTAAGTTTTTACCTTAGGGGATATATAGTAGAATCACTGGCACTTTCTCTCTGGCTCTCTCTACCCGACAGCCTTGTGATCCCTCTTCTCTCCTCCTCTTCCCCCTCCTGCTCGGCATGTTGGGGGCTGCAGTGCACTCCCAGGGAATCGTCCTGGGCAGCTGGTATCCGGGACTACACGTCCCATAATCCTCTAGTTGCTAGTTTTCCAGCCATTGTCCCTGAATGTAGCCAATAGAAGCGGGCATTGCCGGGCCAGGTGAATGAGAGCTGCTCGGCTCAAGGAGGAGAAGAGGGGGTGGAAATCCCCCCCAGCTGCTGCTCTGCCTGTGTCCCTTCACAGAGCCTGTCAGTTTCAGCGCTGCTGCCCTATGTCCTGTGGCAGCAGCGGCTGATGGAATGTGTGAGGGGGGGCATCAGCACCCGCTACACAAAAAAAGGCATTTTAAATGGGGGGGCACAGTATAATGTTGCCACTGGTGAGAGATGATATCTCTCTGCTCGCTCAGAAGCCTGCTCCCTCACCCGCCGAGTCACCCACCAGCTGCTCACTGACTCACGGCACCTGCCAGCCTGCTTACTCACCCGCGGCAGCGGGCCGCTCAGCAGCCTGCTCACTATTTTCTCGGGTGGGGGGGCAATTGAGCCATTGCCCCCCCTGGAACTGCCCCTGGTGTGTACTAGGCTTAAACCACTTACTGACCGGCCACTGTATAGATACGTCATTACTTTGAAGATGGATATTTTGGTAATGGCAGCAGCTGCTGCCACAACCGAGTTATCCATCTTTAGGGCCGGCGGTTCTGTACACGATAATGGTGGTCTCTGCGGCGGGTTCGCCGTGAGATCACTGTTATCGGCGGCGGGAGAGGTGCTTACCCCCCCTCCCGCCACTCTCCCGCGCCCCCCGCCGCTTACCGGAGCCGTCGGTAGCGGTGGAGGCGATCGGGTCCTTTCACTTGCTCAGTATGGAGACGAGTGAGGCTAAGATGGCCCCCACCCGTCTTCATATCATAGGACGGCGGAAGCGACGTCATTACATCAGCTCCGCCCATTTGTCTTAAAGGCACAATTTTTTTGTGTCATTTTTTCAAACGACTTTTTTTTTTTTTTTTTTTTTTTTTGCATTAAAGTCTAAATATGAGATCTGAGGACTTTTTGACCCCAGATCTCATATTTAAGAGGACCTGTCATGCTTTTTTCTATTACAAGGGATGTTTACATAGAAAATAGAAATAGAAAATTACAAGTATTTGATACAATTTTCCATTTTCCTGGCGTTAACATGGTAGCATATATGTGGTAGTATGCTGCCATAGATTGGTGCCAAGAAAGGAAAATTACTATAAGTATTTGATACAATTTTCCATTTTTTTGTCATTGCTGCAATTAAATACATAAATTTTGGACAAAAAATAACAGGGATTATTATTGGTGAGTGACAACTGTGGGATGTGTGAGACATTTGCACCGCCATTTTGTTATAAGTAGACCCCACAGTATTCGATTTTGGTATTCCTAATATGAGCAGTATGTACATCAAAAGGCATCCCGGATGCATGATTTGCACCTAAACGTGTTGCTAATGTGCCAGATAAATGTCTCCCTCCATATAGCTCTAAAGCCAGCCATAGATGATGCGATTTTCATTCCTGCAGCCATGGGTTGCAGGAAAGAAAATTGCTATATCCCCCCCATCAACACAATCAGTGTTGATGAGGGAATGCCTTTCATGGAGCTATTGGGGTTGATTTACCAAAGGCAAATAGACTGTGTACTTTGCAAAGTGCAATCGCACTCTGCAAGGGGGAACATACTAAAACATTTAATGTGAAAATGGCTTAATGTAGCTTAACGTGTAATAAAGTGCCTAAACCTCAATCAATTGCCCTGAAACTTTGCACAGCCTAAGTTTTTACCTTTCCAACCGTATCCTAGAATTTTCATGCATTTTGGTGTTTCACAAGGCAAACTAGGGACATTAAGCTTGTTTTTTGGGGAGCTTAATGTGGCTTAACGTGCAAACAAGACATTAAATGTTATCCAATTTCCCCCAAACTTCACACAATAGAAGACTACATCCATGCAATGGCGACCCTAGGGGGGGGCCAGAGGGGGCCCTGACCCCCCCAACATTATGCTGGGCCCCACCATGTGCCCCCCCAAAAAAAAAATTTTTTTTTTTTTTTACAAAAAGGCAATTTCTTTTTGTTTGTATTCATATCACATCTTACTCAGGCCACCGCTGGGGTAACACAGTCTCTATTTAGAGGGAGAGCGTCCCCAGTCAGCTCCTGCAGGTGATTCCTCCCCCCTCCCTCTGCTCGCTGACACTGCATAATGCGAGCGCTCACACAACCACGACCGCCCGATCTGCTCCTTCCCCTGCATCCTCATTGGCAGGGAGAAGAGCGAGTTGCAGGAAGGACTCCACCAGGACTCTCAGTTACTGAAAAAACAGACTGATTTCTCCCATCCTTAGGACAGGAGAACCAGCCTGTAAATTCCAAGAAATGCCAGACCAGCGCTGTCAATAGCAGGGGCAGAACAGCAAGAGGAGGCTGGGGAACCCCACAGTGGCAGAACACCAGGGCCGGGTGGCAAGACAACCTTTGCAACCCTGATAGTTCTCCCACTGCTTTGGACCCTTATATTTTCTTGGTATGCTGGTGACATATATCTCTTGTTCTCTGTCACCCTGGGGGGGCCCCAATACAGTAGGAAGGGAGCTCACTGCAGAACATGTGAAAGGGCCGTTGTGGGATCGTAGTAAAGGGGTAAAGGGCCCCAGGATAGATAAAATATAGATATATATATATATAGATATATATATAGATATATATATATAGATATATATATATATCTATATATATAGATATATATATATATTTATATATATATATATATATATATAGATATATATATATATATATATATATATATATATATATATATTTGCATTTTATATTGCCCCCTATTTTTGTCCCTGTCCCCCCATGTGCCCCCCCTAAATATGAAAGCTGGAGACGCCACTGCATCCATGCCAACATATTCTGAAAATGTCAGCTCATTTGGTTAATCACACCAAAAGTTATTCACATTAAGCTATATTTTACAATGCTAAAACATTTAATGTGAACAGCTTAATGTAAAAAGAGCTTAATGTACCTAAACCTCAATCAATTGTCTCGAAACTTTGCACAGCCTAAGTTCTCAACTTCCCAAACCTATCCTTTAAGTTTCATGCATTTCGATGTTCCACAAGGCAAACTAGGAACATCCATGCCAACATATTCTGAAAATGTCAGCTCATTTGGTTAATCACACCAAAAGTTATTCACATTAAGCTATATTTTACAATGCTAAAACATTTAATGTGAACAGCTTAATGTAAAAAGAGCTTAATGTACCTAAACCTCAATCAATTGTCTCGAAACTTTGCACAGCCTAAGTTCTCAACTTCCCAAACCTATCCTTTAAGTTTCATGCATTTCAATGTTCCACAAGGCAAACTAGGAACATTAAGCTTGTTTTTTGGGAGCTTAATGTGGCTTAACGTACAAAGAAGACTAAATGTTTCCCAATTTTTCCCAAACTTCACACAATAGAAGACTCTATCCATGCCAACATATTCTGAAAATTTCAGCTCATTTGGTTAATCACACCAAAAGTTATTCACTTTAAGCTATATTTTACAATGCTAAAATATTTAATGTAAAATATTTTATGACAATTGATTGAGGTTTAGGCACATTATGGTACATTAACCGCTTCAGCCTCGGAAGATTTTACCCCCTTCCTGACCAGAGCACTTTTTGCGATTCAGCACTGCTTCGCTTTAACTGACAATTGCGCGGTCGCGTGACGTTGCACCCAAACAAAATTGACATCCTTTTTTTCCCACAAATTGAGCTTTCTTTTGGTTTTGAGTGACAATTTTAATAAAAAATGCAATACTTTTACATTTGCTATAATAAATATCCCCCAAAAATATATATAACATTTTTTTTTTCCTCAGTTTAGGCCGATATGTATTCTTCTACATATTTTTGGTAAAAAAAAATTGCAATAAGCGTATATTGATAGGTTTGCGCAAGAGTTATAGCGTCTACAAAATAGGGGATAGTTTTATGGTATTTTTATTATTCATTTTTTTTTTTTTACTAGTAATGGTGGTGATCTGTGATTTTTATCAGGAGGCATTATGGCGGACACGTTGGACAATTTTGACAAATTTTTGGGACCACTGGCATTTTTACAGCAATCAGTGCTATAAAAATGCATTGATTACTGTAAAAATGTCACTGGCAGTGAAGGGGTTAACCACTAGGGGGCGATCAAGGGGTTAATGTGTTCCCTAGTGTGTGTTCTAACTGAAGGGGGAGGGGACTGTGTAGGGGAAGAGATAGATCGCTGTTCATACTCTGTATGAACAGATGATCTGTCACTTCTCCCCTCAGAGAACCGGAAACTGTTTGTTTACACACATAGATCCCGGTTCTCCGTGTGCCCCGAGTGGCCACAGGGCGAAGCGACGTTACATAACGTCGTTTCGCCCAGCCGTGCCATTCTGCCACAGTACAACTGCGGCGGCTGGTCGGCAAGTGGTTAAGCTCTTTTTACATTAAGCTGTTCACATTAAATGTTTTAGCATTGTATAATATAGCTTAATGTGAAAAACATTGGGTGTGATTAACCAAATGAGCTGAAATTTTCAGAATAAAAAAAACAAGCTCAATATTCCTAGTTTGCTTTGTTGAACACCGAAATGCATGAAACTTATAGGATAGGTTTGAGGAGTTGAGAGGCTGTGCAAAGTTTCAAGACAATTGATCGAGGTTTAGGCACATTATGGTACATTAAGCTCTTTTTTACATTAAGCTGTTCACATTAAATGTTTTAGCATTGTAAAATATAGTTTAATGTGAATAACTTTTGGTGAGATTTACCAAATGATCTTACATTTTCAGAATATTTTGGTATGGATAGAGTCTTATATTGTGTGAAGTTTGGAGGAAATTGGTTAACATTTAAGGTCTTTTTTGTACGTTAAGCCACATTAAGCTCCCCAAAAAACAAGCTTAATGTCCCTAGTTTGCCTTGTGTAACCACGAAATGCATGAAACTTATAGGATAGGTTTGGAAAGTTGAGAACTTAGGCTGTTCAAAGTTTCAAAACAATTGATTGAGGTTTAGGCACATTATGGTACATTAAGCTCTTTTTACATTAAGCTGTTCACATTAAATGTTTTAGCATTGTAAAATATAGCTTAACAGCTTCCCGACCAACCACCGCAGTTATACTGCGGCAGGTTGGCTCCCCTGCGCGAGCCGTTGTAGCTATGCATCGGCTCGCGGGGTCGGGATAGCAGGAGCGTGCGTGCGCCCGCTGCACAGTGGGGGTGCCGATGCTCGTGGCCGACGGTCGCAATGTCTGCCGGCCAAGAGCGATCGTGAGCAGGAGAGACTGAACAGGGACGAGTGTGTGTAAACACACACACTTCCCTGTTCTGTTCTAACAGGAGTGACAAATCCTGTGTTCCTATTAGCTAGGAACCACGATCCGTCACTTCCTCTAGTCAGTCCCCTCCCCCTTCAGTTAGAATCACCTCCCAGGGAACACAGGTAACCCCTCAATCGCCCCCTAGTGTTAACCACTTCACTGCCAATGACATTTTTACAGTAATCAATGCAATTTTATATCATTGATCGCTGTATTAATGCCAATGGTCCCAAAAATGTGTCAAAATTGTCCGATGTGTCTGCCATAATGTCACAGTCACGATGAAAAATGCAGATCGCCGCCATTACTAGTAAAAAAGAATAATAATATTCACCTATTGATGATATCCTGCTCATCAGTCCTGCCTACTTAAGCCGTCCAGTCCAGATGATCTCTGCCTTCGCCTTGGTCATATCTCTAGAGACGCTCTCCTGTGTTCCTGTTAAAGACTTGCTTGGCTGACATTCATTCTGGCTCCAGATCCTGCTTGCTGTTCTACTACGCTCATTTCTGGCTCCCTGACGTTTTGGCTTGTCTGACTATCCATTCCGGTTCCTGAACTCTGGTTATGTTTTGACTACGTTTACTCTGTTTACCTTTTTTTATTATTATTAAACAAGTGTGATTTAACTGTACTTCTGTCTCAGTCTGATTCATGGTTTCTGACAGTAGGCGAAGGCCATGAATTCAGAAGATGCAGTGAATCTACTTTTTGGTAATATTTTTTCAAGTTTGGATGAGCAGGATCACCACATGGATCAGTTTGCCATGGCGTTACAAACACTCCTGAGTCGCACGGCTCCCCTGGAATCTCCCACTGTGGCTGCTCCGGTAAAATCTGTGTTGCAGGCCGTCCCTGCTGCTCCAGTCTCTGTGCAGGCACCCGCCTCAAGTATTACCTCTATAAGAGGTATGTCTAGTTCCGCTCCGCTTCCCCAGCAATTTGGGGGCGATCCAGTCCAATGCAGAGGGTTTCTCAACCAGATTGTGATACTTTGAGCTGCTGCCCCAGGCATTTCCCATGGACAGAAGCAAAGTAGGTTTCGTGATATCTTTGCTTTCTGAGAGAGCCTTGGCCTGGGAAAACCCTCTATGGGAGACGCAAAAACCTGTTGTCTTGAGTTACCCTGAGTTTGTGACTTCTTTTAGAAGGGTATTTGATGTTCCCGCACACTCCGCTTCTGCTGCCAGGTGCCTCATGTCCATCAAACAGAGTAAGTGAACTGTTGCCGATTACACCATTGAATTCCGTACTCTGGCAGCAGGGGTTGCTTGGAACAATGAGGCCTTTGTGGCTGCTTTTTCTCATGGTGTCTCGGATACCATCAAGGATGAGAGAGCAGCCCAAGATATACCCACCAAGCTGGAGAGGTTAATCACGTTTGCCATCCTCATTGACTCCAGACTCAGAGAATGTCTCCCTTTTAAGGAGCGCTTGCGGAAGCCTCCTGTACATTTGTCTCCAAATTTTGCAGTCCCACCCTTGCCTCCCTCACCTCCCATGCCTCCTGGTACCGAGTCGGTCTGTGAAGATGATAAATTTATAGGTGTCCTTCGCGCTGGTGGATATCTATAATAAAGTGCTATGTGAATATAATACCCATAATATAATGAAAAAGGAATAAATATTGCTGCAAAATGAGGGTGTTCACACCAACACTTAATAGTGATATTCAAAATATATATTTCGCGCAATATTGGTGGTGGATGTGTGCCAAGGTGGATGATGATTGCTGCAGCTAATTAATACTGGGATCTATGATCTCTACTTGTATTATGGAGTAGTCCCTGCTATTAGCTGGTAAAATTACACTAATAAATTTAAACGTGAAAAATTCCAAATAAATCAACAGTAATAAACCATATTAATATACTATTGACATGCCTAAATAACGTGAATAAAGTGCATGACTGTGGATAAATATCTCCTGTGAATAAAAAGTTATCTCCTAAAATCATTAATTAATATGTGAATAAATTGGCAATTAATTATAAATAATACCATAAAATAGTAATCATGCAATAGTGACCATATAAATCAATAATAGTCCTTTTCAGTGCTATAATAAAGTGCAAGTGCTCAAAACCAGCTATGGTATGTGAAGGGTTAATATAGCATATAGAGAGTCTATAAATTTTTCTAGTGAATCTTGATGTGAGTGATGTGATAAATATGTTTCCTTCTGCTGCTGATGTCTCCTAGTATGGTTTCACAGGACCCTCACCTTCAGTCTGTGGTATTCAGGCGTTCAGTGGTGTGACTTTAAAATGTGGGGATGATCTCTGGGAGCTTTTCCTTCTTTGCTTATTTTTTCTCCATCACTATCTTTATGTTGTACCGCTCTGATAAACTCAGCAAGGGGGAGATAAAATAGAAAAGAAGCTCCACTAGTGTATTAAAGTTTTCAAATTGTAAAGGGGGATGTTTATTAGGTAATGCTCTTACATTTAAAATATTAAAAACAGGCAAAGTATTGCATAAAACGAACTGGCGTTCTCAGCGCCCTCTCACTTGTGCTTCAGATGTGTGTGTATCGCTCCAGCCAATCCCTACGCGTTACGACACCGTCACGTGTCTTCATCTGGGGAACCGGATTGGCTGTTCTGTGTAAGCTTATGTATTGTAAAACCGGAAGTTCCAAAACCGCCATTTTGCTTGTGGTTTGTATTGATTTCGCTCGGCGGCCATTTTTCTTTAGTTTGGGGAAGTTTTAGTCTCCTCCATTTTAATGGAGGTGTATACTCTATTTCTTGGTCATTCATGTGGGCAGCCATTTTTTTGGTGGCAATTTGTTTTGATAGTTTTAATATATTGCGGCTGCTGTATGTCACGGACGTGTTTGTATTGCGGCGATTGTATAATAGAGTTACCGCTACTTGTATTTTGTATAACAATATATGTTCATTGTGCAACCTTTCAAATTTAATGTTTACTATTAAATAAGCTCAGAAATCATTTCTTTCATTATTTTCCTTTGTGTATACATGAAGCTGATATGAGAGTGCTCTGGTACATTAACCAGATGATCTATTAAAAACTCATACATTTAATTAGTTATATATTATCTTCTTCTTATATATAAAAATAATAAAATTAGCATATAATTATATTGATATACATAATGTTAATACATTCTACAATACACCATGAGATTAAGACTAACTTTATATTAGGCTAGTTGTTGTTGGGAAGATGTATGTTCAATCCTATATATATAGAAAATATTTTAAAAAAAATTATTATTAAAATGTCATAGTAAAGTATAATTTCTTCATCTAGACCGCTATAAATGTTATATTGGAGTATTAATTCTTCATCTGATATTTTAGGGTGATATTCGGTCATGCTAAACGTTAAAAATGAATATTAAAATATTTGAAGATTATTTAAAAGTTATTTAAAAAACAATTTAGATCGAACTCTACGTTCAAGCCCCCTGGTACCAGAGTACGTAAGGTATGAATCCATTTGGATTCTTTACGGCTGATATCTCAAACTAGGTGACTTCCTCTCCAGGATGGTTTGTGCTTTTCTATTCCCCAGAATTGTAAATGTGCAGGATCTTTATCATGTACTAGTGCAAAATGTCTGTGAAGATGAATCCATGCACTTGTGCTTCACGTGTCTCTCTGCGGATGAGAGAACCCTTATTAGGAGGGAGAGATTGTGCCTTTATTGTGGCCAGGCAGGTCACTTTTTTAAGTCTTGTCCTACCCGTCCAGGGAATGCCCGAACCTTGAGGTCCTGTCACAGACAGACCTTAGGTTGCGTTGTTTCATCCACAGTTATCCAGAAGGATAAGCCCCTGGTTTTGGTTACCCTTTCTTGGGCCAAGTCGTCCGTCGAAATACAGGCTCTAATAGAATCTGGGGCTGCAGGCTTGTTCATTGATGCTGCCTTTGTATAGAAGAACTCGATTCCGATGCAGCTGCGTGACACTCCACTTGCCATTGAGGATTTTGACGGAAGACCTCTACAGCCTGCCCATGTGACTCATGAGACTGTTCTGTTGTCCATGGTCGTAGGGGCTCTTCACCATGAGATAGTCCAATTCCAAGTTATTTCCTCACCTAAGTTTCAGCTGGTTATTGGTTGTCCTTGGTTACAGAGGCACAACCCCTCTTTTGATTGGCTCTGTGCTAAGGTTCTCTCCTGGTTGCCACAATGCAGTAAGACATGCTTCCAGAATGTAGCCAAGGTCCTGTGCAACTCTTCGCTCTCCTCCCTGCCGGAGGAGTACCGCGATTTTAGCAATGTCTTTGACAAAGGTCAAGCAGGTAGTTTGCCTCCACACTGGTCGTATGATTGCGCAATTGACCTTCAACCTGGTGCCATACCCCCTCATCCCCGGGTTTACCCTTTGTCGGTCTTGGAGGATAAGGTCAGGGAGGAGTATGTTGCAGACGCACTTTCTCAAGGTTTAATCCGCAAATCCTCATCTCCTGCAGGTGCTGGTTTCTTCTTTGTGAAGAAGAGGAGTGGTGAACTGGAACCTTGTATTGATTTTAGGGCTCTAAATCATTTTATGATTAAGAATGCCTATCCGATTCCATTGATTATGGAGTTATTTGACTGCCTCAAGGGAGCAATGGTTTTCACGAAACTTGATTTGAGAGGGGTATACAATCTTGTGAGGATTAAGGAAGAGGACGAGTGGAAAATTGCATTTAATACCAGAACAGGCCATTATGAGTACCTTGTAATGCCTTTTGGCCTTTGTAACACCCCGGCAGTTTTCCAGGAATTTATTGACAATGTCCTCCGAGATTTGTTGCAGTTATGTGTGGTGGTTTATCTCGATGATATCCTCATATTTTCCAAGTCCCTGGAGAGCCACCACACAGATGTCTGTCGTGTGCTTCAGAAACTAAGAGAGAACAATCTCTATTGTAAATTGGAGAAGTGCGAATTCCATCGTGAACAGGTTAAATTCCAGGGTTATGTCATTTCCACTGCTGGTTTTTCGATGGACCCAGAGAAACTTCCTGCAGTCCTACAGTGGCCCCGACCCGTGGGTTTACATCCTCTGCAGTGTTTTCTTGGCTTTGCCAACTATTATTGGAAGTTTATTCATAACTTCTCGTCTCTGGTCAAGCCCCTGACTGATATGACCAGAAAGGACGGTAACCCACAGAGTTGGTCTCCGGAGTCCATTAAGGCCTTTGAGAGTCTCGAGGCTGCCTTTGTTTCTGCTCCTGTGTTGGCACATCCTGATCCTACGTTACCTTTTATCTTTGAGGCTGATGCGTCTGAGACTGGAGTTGGCGCTCTTCTGTCTCAACGTCCTACCTCTGAGAGCGCTGTTCATCCTTGTGGCTAATTTTCTAAGAAATTGTCACCTGCAGAGTGCAATTATGAGATTGGTGACAGAGAGCTCAGATCTGTGGCCATTGTGGGTTTGCTGCATAGTAAATGTGTCACTGTGAAAAATTATAATTCGTAACTTAATAGAAATTAGAAACAAGCATATCCAACATGATACAAGGCCCATTGATACAGCAAAGCATATCATTTTTCACTCATAAGATTTCATGGAAGGAACATGACAGGTGAATGAGGTATATGAAACATGGTTTTGTGAGTCATTTGTTTTCAGTTTATGGCCCTAAGTAAAGCTGTTTCCAGGTAGAGCTTTTTTAGGGATGAGAAGCTATTACAGTAATAGAATGAATGTGTGCTGGTAAGAGCCATTCGCTAAAAGAACATTATGCTTTTCTGCAGAATAAAAATAGTCAGCTTGTGATTCGTTTTCTAAAGACAGCATCTTTGGAGTCTAGTAATGTTAGTGGGGCTCACTAAAATGTCCTTAATAAAGAAATCAGAGGCTTTCTCATACATTTTAACAGCCATTGGCCAACTTTCTGTCTTATCATTTCAATGAAGAAGTAGTAATTGTCTAAATTTAATATTTTGCACACATAGTTCTTCTTTCTTGATGCCAGCTTAAAAACTGAATGAATTAACACCACATACATTTGTTTATTTTGGCAAAAAAAAAAAAAAATAGGATTTTTTATAACAGCTTACCTGTAAAATCCTTTTCTTTCGAAGGACATCACGGGACACAGAGCCACAGTAATAACTGATGGGTTATATAGGTATCACTAGGTATTGGACACTGGTCACACCCTAAACAGGAAGTTCAACCCCCTATATAATCCCTCCCCTTACAGGGATACCTCAGTTTTGTAGCAAAGCAATATAAGTGTATTAGAAGAGGGGCGGGACCTCTGTGTCCCGTGATGTCCATCGAAAGAAAAGGATTTTACAGGTAAGCTGTTATAAAAAATCCTATTTTCTTTTTTGGACACAGAGCCACAGTAATAACTGATGGGATGTCCCAAAGCATTGCCAACTGAGGGGGGGGGAATCACAACCATGTAGGGTGCAATCAGACCTGAGGACCCTGTACCGCTGTCTGCAGCACACTACGCCCAATGGCGATATCCTCATGCCTTCTCACATCCACCTGATAAAATCTGGTGAATGTATGAACTGAAGACCAGGTTACGGTCTTGCGGATCTGAGCCATAGAGGCCCAGTGATGCACTACCCAAGAAGCACTAATAGCCCTTGTGGAATGTGCCTTGATCTGAAACGGAGGGATCATCCTTGTTTCAAACCGTAAGCTTGAATAATCAATTGTCGAATCCATTTAGTAATGTTAGCTTTTGACGCTGCCTGTCCTTTATTGGGACCCTTTGGCAGCACGAACAAAACATCCGTTTTGCGAATTTGAGCAGTTGCCTGCAGATAGATGTTGACTGCTCTTACTACATCCAAAGAATGTAGTGACCTTTCTTCCGAAGAACAGGGATCTGGAAAAAAGGAAGGCAGAACAATGTCCTGGTTTAGATGAAAATCTGAAACCACCTTCGGTAAAAAACTAGGATGAGAGCGCAATACCACTCTATCCCTGTGTACAATCAAATAAGGCTCCTTACAGGAAAGAGCTGCTAATTCTGATACTCTTCTAGCAGAAGAAAAGGCTACCAGAAAAATTAGTTTCCTTGTCAGCAAGACCAAAGGAATCTGACGTATTGGTTCAAAAGGCTGTTTCTGTAACACAGACAGAACCAGGTTCAAGTCCCAGGGGTTTAGGGGCGCCTTAACTGGAGGATTAAGACGCATCACCCCCTGCATAAAGTTTCGGATCAAAGAATGCGAAGCAAGTGACCGTTGAAACAATATTGATAAGGCCGAGACCTGGCCCCTGATGGTACTCAAGGCCAGCTTCATCTCTAATCCTAATTGTAGAAAATCAAGGATTCTACCTATCACATATTTTCTGGGATGCCAACCCCTGGATTCACACCAGGATACATAAGCTTTCTAGACTCCATGATAAATCATTCTGGAAGCAGGCTTCCTAGCATTGATCAAAGTAGATATCACAGGACCTGAAAGCCCACGACTCTTCAGAACGTGGGCCTCAATAGCCAAACCGTCAAATTTAGCGTTTGTAAGGCAGGATGAAACACTGGACCTTGAGATAACAGGTCTGGGCGTACTGGTAGGGTCCACGGGGAACCCACCGTCATCCTTACCATTTCTGCATACCAAGTCCTTCTGGGCCAAGCGGGGACCACCAGAAATACCGACTTCCCTTCCTGCCTGATCCTGCGAAGGAGTCGTGGCAGTAGCAGAATAGGCGGGAATGCATAAATCAGTGAGAACCGATGCCACGGAATCACCAACGCATCCGTCCCGCATGCAAGAGGATCCCTTGCCCTTGCCACAAATCTGTCTATCTTTTTGTTGAATCGGGAAGCAAAGAGATCTACATCTGGAACCCCCCATCTTTGACATATGGCCCAAAAGACGTCGGGATGCAGAGACCATTCCCCTGGAAGTAACTGCTGGTGACTTAGATAGTCCGCCTGCCAGTTATCTATCCCTGGAATGAAAACTGCTGATATGCATGGCACATGCATCTCTGCCTAGACTAAGATCTGGTTCACCTCTTTTTGAGCAGCACTGCTCCTGGTGCCTCACTGCTGATTGACATAAGCCACTGCTGTGGCATAGTCGGACTGGATCCTGACCGGGCAACCCTGTAACCTGATAGTCCAGGCCTTTAGGTCTCGATATATCGCCCGGATCTCCAGAATGTTAATGGGTAGAGACCTCTCGGCCTTGGACCATACCCCTTGGACCGCAGACTGTTCCAGAACTGCTTCCCAACCCGAAAGACTGGCATCCGTTGTTACCACTGTTCAGGTGTCCGGTAGGAAGGACTTCCCTTTCTGCAAGCTTTCGGGTATTACCACCAATTGAGGCACTGACGCACTGCATGAGACAAGTGCTTCGGAAAATCTAATGCCTGAACCTTCTTGTTCCAGGCCGACAGGATACTGTGTTGCAACAGACCTGACTGAAACTGAGCATAGGGAACTGCTTCGAATGAAGCTACCCTCTTTCCCAGCAGCCTTATACAAAGGCGGACAGAAGGACCCTTCTTGGTCCTGACCAGAATCAGCTCCCTTAAGGCAGTGACCCTTGCCTGAGGTAAGAATACCTTCTACCTGGCTTGTATCTATGATCAGACCCAAATACTCCAGCTTTCTTACTGGTTTTAGGAAAGATCTTTCTAGGTTAAGGATTCAACCTAGGTGTTTCAGATACCTGCCTATGGTCCTCAAGTTCCCGTTCAATGAGGCTACCGACCGGTCTATCAAGAACAGGTCGTCTAGGTATGCTATGACAGTTATACCCTGAGCCCTTAATCTGGTCAGAGGAGGAACCAAGATCTTTGTGAACACTCGAGGTGCAGTGGCTATCCCAAAAAGCAGAGCCACAAACTGGAAATGGCGCCCTCCTAGCTCGAAGCGCAGAAACTTCTGATGAGCAGGAACAATGGGCACATGCAGATATGCATCTCTAATGTCTAATGATGCCAGAAATTCTCCTCCCTGCAGGATGGAGACTACTGTCCGAATTGATTCCATGCGGAAGAACCGAATCCTTCGGGGAAACCACCTCTTGCGACAAAAAGTCACTCTAACGCTAGAAGGAGCGACTGCTTCTTCTTTGGATCTCTGGGGACACTTGATCTGAGGAAACGAGGAGAGAGAAACTCTTGGAACTCCAGTGTGTAACCTAAGGTTACCGTGGAGATTACTCATCTGTCCTGAAATCCTCCTGCCAGAGCTTTGAGAACTGTAGCAGTCTTCCCCCCCACTCGAACGAGCAGGGGCAGCCCATCATGAAAAGGCCTTAGAGTCCTGTCTAGCAGGCCTCTTCCCCCCGGACTTCTCTGTCTCAGGGGTTTGACTCTAGTTTCATGACCCAGACGGAGAAGACCGTGGCGACTGCCTAGAGGCTGATGCCCCTGGCACTGGGGAAAAGAGTCCGTTTGAAAGAGGGATGCTTACTTCTCTTCTTAAGAGATAAGAGAGTGCTCTCCCACTAGAGAACCCTTGAATATAATTATCCAAGTCTTCTTCATGCACCCTGAAAGGGAAATCCAGCCAGAAGCTTCTTATATGGTGCTTCAGCTGACCAATTTTTTAACCATAAGATTCTACGCATATGCACCAACCCAAGTAAAAAAAAGAGGGGTTTGCCTGATAGAATCTCTAATGGCGTAAACAGCAAAACATAAGGCCGCTGGAAGGTTAGCCAATCCCTGGGCCTGCTGTTCGAGTAAAACTTTGATGACCTGCTTAACATGGTCTCAAGTTTTGACAGACACCGATCGCTGCCACTGCATGTTAAACTACTGAAACCTGCTAAGGAGAAAATCTCCTTCAATAGGGATTCCATCCTTTATCCACTGGATCCCTGAGCCTTTGAGCATTGTCTACAGGACAAGTCAGACTACAGAGGAAATGGCGGCATCATCGGCCGGCATCCCCCACATCTTTATAAACATTTCTTCCATAGGATAAAGTGTTAAAAACTTTTCCAGGCGGAAAAAAAAGTCTATCTGGGTGATCCAACAGGAAAAGCATGTGTTGTTTAAGAAGGTTTCAGTCTTGACCCCAAAGAAATAGAGGGTCTTTAAACTGATTCAGATACGGGTACTTTAAATGTGGAGCGGACCAATCCAGCAAGGATCTGTACTAAGACTTTCTCATCCTGAGAAGCGAAGAGGGCCCTTCTCCACTTGATTCCTCAGAGAAGGAATCATCCGTCCCATCCCGATCCTCTGAAAGGGATTTTTCTCCCCCATCCCAGAGCTCCTCTGCTTGAGGGTCCTGGGTAACAGAGGAAGACCTAGTGCGATTTCTTCCACTGAGTGAAGATGCAACTATGGCCATTAATCCTTCCTCTAGACCATTAATGGCCGAGGAAAAAAAACTCCTGTGTAATGTATACAGGGGCTGAAGTGCAAAAAGCAGGTGTAGCCCCTGACCCCAAAGGCTCTCCCTGGCTAGCCGTCCCTGGCCCCTAAGGGGGGGAGGTGCTGCCGAAAAGGGGGTCCTCAGAACCTGAACGAGATCCCCTAGAGTCTCTGGTTCTTGGGGTATGTGAACCTCTTCTACCTATAGTGCAAAGCAACAAGGTGGAGGTATCACAAAATGAACACTGACTGCTGAGCGATAGTCTGGCGAAAGCCTTGCTACCAAATGCCCAGTCTGGTGTTTCTTATTAAATGCTGCCTAGGAGAATGCCTGTGTCCCACCTTACATGCGACCGTCAGCTCTGTGTCCCTCCAAGGCTTTGTGCACCTGTACAGTGTGCCTTTAATAGCCTGCAGCCTGCAATGTGGATGTCTGAGAACACTGGATGCTGTGCTGACACCCCGCCCCCCCTCTACCCCCCCCCTTTCGTTTTTCGAAAAAAACAAGCGCTTCCTGCGCTAGCCGACCCTTCTGGAACCAACATGGAGGAAGGCTGGGGGAGGGGGAGGAAGGAGAGAGGCCGGTGGTGATGGGCCTGCACGTGCAATGGCGGCGGCGGTGATAGTGCGGTGTAAAAACTGCCTTACAGCTCACCTGCGGCCTCCCCCTAGCCTGGGGGGAATATCCCAGAGGAGAAAACCCCCCATCCCATCCTACCTGGAGCCGGCCGGAGGAGCTGTGCAGCGTCGAACACTGAGACAGACATCAGCATGAGAAGGTATGTGCTCTTGGCAGCCCCTGGTGGTCACAATAGGCATAGCATGCATTTACCTTAAAGGAGAAAACCTACTAGAATTAAAACATTCTGTGGAATCTCCTCTTACCTTATCCAGCCGCAGGGTTCTGTTTATACATATCCAGGCTTCACCTCTCACGGTGGGCTCCGTTCGAAAAAACCGTCAGAGACTGGGGCCCCCTACGAATAGGGGGATCCTGCAGTTCTGGCCCTGTAAAGCACATGGCCAGAAATAAGGTGTTAAAGACCCTTTTCTTTAAAAAGAGAAGCGTTACAGGTAAAACCTCGTTTCTTCGGACACGAGGCCCGGGTACCATCCAATTCGGCCATGAAAAGACACTTTGAATGGATCCGGTTCGCCTGGCTTGCCCCAGTATAGGATATCAGGATATTCCCTTTGGAGCTTCAGCACAGGACATCTTTACACGTCCAACACCTAAGACACTGGCGTAAAAACTGAGGTATCCCTGTAAGGGGAGAGATTATATAGGGGGTTGAACTTCCTGTTTAGGGTGTGACCAGTGTCCAATACCAACATAAATAGACCTGAAGTGTGCCTTGGTGGTCTGGTCGGTATGCCAAGAAAAGGGGGCATACCCAAGGTAAAGTAATGGGTAGTTTTTGAAGAAGGATGTGCTGAGTAGTGCCCTGAAAAAGGGAAGGGCGGGAGGGTATCGCGCACTGGAACCGACAAAGAGCATGGGCGAGTGGGCTGCTTAAATACCCTTAGGGCTCCTCCCATAAATTCAGGCCACCATACTGGCCTTCTTATTTATGGTCATGGCCCTATGACCAAGAGAGATGTGAATCACATAAACATGTGACAAGACTTACAACATAAATAGACCTGAAGTGTTCCTTGGTGGTCTGGTCGGTATGCCAAAAAAAGGGGGCAAAAGACTCAGATAGGGGAATAACTCTTGATTGATTCTTGTGGTTATTGAGCCAGTTTGGTGAAGGTTTGTGCCATGTCTTCCTGAGGATTTGGGATGTATGTGGCAAAACAAGCTGACTTCCATCGGCTTCATTTCTTGATTACGTGGTCTGGTACTCCATGCTGGGGCCCCTGGATGATGTGACTCTATCACGAAACGCCGCGTAGGGCAGAGCGACGTGTTCTCATCACCTCCCATTGCTGCTGTTGTTTCCAGTAGTACGGGCTGTCTGTGAGCTTCCGGACGGCGCTCCAGACTACACTACATGCCTACTATTGTCTACTAACATGTGAGTTTAACCTTTTACTTATCCAATAAAGTCAATGATTTTACACTATATGGAGCCTTTTTTTCCTTCTATGACCATATCTGCAATGCTGTGGGCTGATGTCTGAGTACCTGTCAGTGTGAACATCTTTAGCCTGACCCTGCAGTCTTTGATGTCCCATCTCGGTATAAGGTCTCTGATCCATTGGTCGTGGTTCGAAGCAGTATAAACAAACAGCTTTCTCTGATCCTCTGTAACGGGGGGGGGATCATGAGTTTCTGTTAAGCGGCCAGTCTGATTTCACGGTGGTGGAGCAAGCATGCTTTTTTCTTACAGCAAGAATATATGTTTTTTGGTACTTTTTTAGATCACTTGGGTTATTTATTTTTTATACATGGACTTTTTATTATCACTTTGAACATTTTATTTTTGGATTGATTATTCATTTGACATGTGTTTTGTATATTATGTATACACTAAAGGGGAACTCTTCACTTAGTTCTAAATATTTGGTTTGGTGATGATGTGTATGATCACCAATCTGTTTTAGCGCAATTCAACCCCCCTTTTTTCTTATTTAATTTCACTGTGTTTGTGTTACATAGATGAATCACGGCTATAATTGATACTGTTTATGTATTTCACCGTAGCGCAGTTATTCCCCTCATTTTTCTTACTCCATGCTGGGAGGCATCTCCAATCAGGAAGGAATGTCCAGAGAACTGACTGGGGTTGAAGCCCAAGTTGCTTAGGAGGATCCTGACATGTTTGATAAACTGGCTGCCACTCAGAGGGCTGGTTAGAAAGGGTAGCAACGAGCTACCATCAGATTGGCTGGGTAGATGGGACAGTAGTCGGTCGAGCACCGTCACTGGGCACCAGGCGTTGTTAGTCTAAAACAGGTTGATGTCAACCCCGGGGCCTGTCTTTTTGCATTTTGCAGACTGTGAGATGAAGGGTGTAATGTTTTGGAAAGCGAGTCAGTTAGCGTGGGAGCAGTGTCTGATGCAATTGCTCCACTGACGGTAAATTCATTAGAGCGTAGGAAACTGTAAAAGGCCTGGTAGATGGCCGCTTGGATGACTAGGCTGGGCAAAGCCCCAAACGGAGAACGAGTAATGATTTCAGACATGTCCCTGAAAGGGTACTCGTGACAGGTAGGGGTTTGCCACTGACTATGGGTTGGTGCTTCAGTATGCCCCGCAGGAGGGAATTGACTGCATGGGCCGAGAATACTGACAGTTTACTGGGGTCCTGTAAGGACAGGAAATGCTGGACGCAGGCTAGGTAAAGCCTGATAGTATTTTGAGAAAGGGCCAGCTGCGTATGGCAATACGATATAAAGGCTAGGACGTGTCTAGCTTCGCCTATCGCTACTCCAGGGCAAGAGGCCAAAAACTTGCAGTAAGTGTTCCAAGCAGTGCGATAGACCTTCAGCGTGTTGCGTGCCAAGAAGTGGTTAATAAGCTGGATTGCGACTTCAGTCCATCGCCAGCAACGACCAGGGTGGGACAGGAGTAGTTGTTGGGTCGGCTCCAGGCTCCTGCTGAGAGAACAAAGTAAGGTTGAAATGGGACAGTGCATCAGCTGAGATTTTGCATTTGCCTGAAATATGTCTGCAGAAGATATTAAACTGGTGATGGAGTGACAACTGCGCGAGCTTGCGCAGGTAAGACATAATGGGGAGTGACTTAGATCTACCTTTATTGATGATGTCGGCCGTGGCCTGATTGTCCGTGGTGAAGAGCACGGTCGGTCCTGTCCAAGTGTGGCCCCAGACTTGCAGCTGCCACGATGGGATACAACTTGAAGAGTGAAGAAGACTGGGTGAAAGCAGAAATTTAAGAGAATTTCTGGGGGCCAAGGTTCATCGAACCAGTGGCTGCCGAAAATGGCCGCGAAGCCCATGGAGCCTGCGGCATCGGTGACCACCAGTGGTGGCTTGGCTGAGGAACTTGTCCCACATAGCTAAGTCTGCTACTGCTGCTTGGTCTAGTTTGAGAACTTGGTCTGGAACTTGCACTGGTGTGAGAAAAACTAAAATCTGTGATATAAAAGACCGCCCTTGAGGAATAATCCTCATCGTGATGTTCAGCATCCCTAGTAAGGACTGCAACTGCCTCATAGTGCACTCTTGTGACCGGGTGAATTCAGGGATAACAGTCCTGGTATGGGCTAGCCTGTATTGCACGCGTGTTCAGAGTGACACAGGGTGTGCCGGGCATTCCACTTTATGCTCAGCTATGGGAACGTTGAGGTTGCCGAACACTATTCTCAACCTGTATAGATCTGTTGGTGGTGTGCCTGGTTGTTCGATGAGCAGGAAGTCATCGAGGTGGTGGATAATTGTCTAATTGACAGTAGGCCTGGTGTGACTTTTATCTGAAATGAACTGGCCTACCCCTGTCATCCGACTGACCCTGGTGAAGATGCAAACTGTACATTCTTCCCCCTCCTATTTATTTTTATCTATTTATTTATTTTTTTATATTTTATTTATTTGTTTTTTTTTTGTTTTTTGTTTTTTACCTGTTGAGATAAAGTCCAACCAGGTGCCGAATGGAAACCTGAACTAACCTTAGGGAGATAGACAGAGAAAGATGAGTGGCCCGCATGCCACTGGAGATGAATGGCCAACTGGGTGCCGCTGCGTGTTTGTGTGGCTGATTGTGTGCCACTGAGGTATGTTTGCAAATTAGTTTGTATGTCGGTTTGCACGTAGGTGCGTGGCACAATGTGTTTTATACTACTGGAGAGGATATTACGTGATTGCAAGGGTCTCAGTCAGTGTCAGGTTGCTGGGACGATATTGCGTGGTTGCAGGGGTCTCGATGAGTATAAAGGTTTGTTTTGTTGAGACGACATTGCATGGTTGCAAGGGTCTCAATGAGTATGAGGTTTGTTTTGAGATGACATTGCGTGGTTGCAAGGGTCTCAGTCTGATTTGCTGAGACGATATTGCTTGGTCGCAAGGGTCTCAGTCTGGTTTGCTGAGACGATATTGCGTGGTTGCAAGGGTCTCGATGAGTATGAGGTTTGTTTTTAGAGACGATATTGCGTGGTTGCAAGGGTCTCAGTCAGGTTGCTGATATGATATTGTGCGGTTGCAAGGTCTCAGTCAGGATGCTGAGACGGTATTGCGTGGTTGCAAGGGTCTCAATGACTGTTATAGGGCGTACACACGGTCGGACTTTGTTCGGACATTCCGACAACAAAATCCTAGGATTTTTTCTGACTGATGTTGGCTCAAACTTGTTTTGTCTACACACGGTCGCACAAAGTTGTCGGAAAATCCGATCGTTCTAAACGCGGTGACGTAAAACACGTACGTCGGGACTATAAACGGGGCAGTGGCCAATAGCTTTCATCTCTTTATTTATTCTGAGCATGCGTGGCACTTTGTCCGTCAGATTTGTGTACACACGATCAGAATTTCCAACAACGGATTTTGTTGTCGGAAAATTTTATCTCCTGCTCTCCAACTTTGTGTGTCGGAAAATCCGATGGAAAATGTCCGATGGAGCCCACACACGGTCGGAATTTCCGACAACACGCTCCGATCGGACATTTTCCATCGGAAAATCCGACCGTGTGTACGGGGCATTAGGCTGCTGAGACAATATTTCATGATTGCAAGGGTCTCGATGAATATGCGGTTTTCTTGGGGTTTTTTTATGATGATATTGTGTGATTGCAAGGATCTCAGTGAGTGTCTGGTTTGCTGAGACGATACTGCGATTTGCAAGGGTCTCAATGGGTGCCGGATTTGCAGAGACGATATTGCGTTTGCAAGAGTCTCGATAAGTTTGAGGCTGATGAGACAAAATTTGCGTTTGCAAGGGTCTCAACAAGAGTGTCAGGCTGTTAAGACGTTTTGTCTGGCTGCAAGGGTCTCAATGAATGACAGATTTCTGGGGCGAGACTGCGTGGTCACAAAGGTCTTGATGAGTGGGGGGTTGCTTGAGATGGTATTATGTGGTTGCAAGGGTCTCTATGAGTGTCAGGCTGCTGAGACGATATTGCAAAGTCACAAGGGTCTGGATGAGTATGAGGTTTGTCTTGCGATGATATTGCATGGTTGCAAGGGTCTCGATGAGTGCGAGGCTGCTGAGACAATATTGCATTTGCAAGGGTCTCAACAAGGGTGTCAGGCTGCTGAGACGATTTTGCGTGGTTGCAAGGGACTGGAGCGGGTGTGCAACACATCCGAAGAGTGTGGCGTGGCGCCGTGCATGATGCACAGAAAATAATTTTGGTTTGGTAAATAAATGAGAGAAGAACCGTGTACAAACAATTCGTAAGTTCTGCTGCGGGAACTAAAACACACGGCATGGGGGATACAATGAATAGAAAGTATGCAGTGTATCTGATACGAATCGGTTGTAAAGAGAAATGACTCTGATACAAATCTGTTGTAAAATTTATTAAATGAATCCGATACGAATCGGTAGTAAGGAGTATTAAATGAATCTGATACAAATTGGTTGTAGAGTGTATGCCACCCCTTACTCTGAAACTGAACACATGCCAACCACCCAGCCCCCCAGGCTAATCAAAGTGCAGACAAGGCACCAGGTGGGTGTAATTACCACCTCAATCAGCCACAGAACCCAAACAAGCAATACATGCTCATCTCCAAATGGATGAGACGACAACCCCATGGACAGTGAATCCTATAACCAGTGAAGCCTATGTCGAGTGATATCGTACAACGACCGACAGCGGCTCGGAGGCTTGGATTTACAAATGAATCGTGTTTGGCAGAAAGAGATTACAAATGTACTACGCCTGTGCCAAATGATGTCGGGACATGAGCGACAACAACTCAGAGGCAGTTTTTTTACGGAAGGGATGCAGGATAGGAAGCATGGCGAAACCCAAGATTGCACATGATACGAAAAGGTTTGAATACTACCTGCAACAGTGAGCGGGAACCACCGACAAAGACCACGAACGGAGAAGCCGCAATGCCCTTGCGATCGAATGCACAGACTCACGAACATAAGGTAAGCTGGGAAGAGTCGGCTCAGTGACGTGTAATATCGCGCACTGGAACCGACAAAGAGCATGGGTTGGTGGGCTGCTTAAATACCCTCCGGGCTCCTCTCATATATTCAGGCCACCATACTGGCCTTCTTATATATATATATATATATATATATATATATATATATATATATATATATATATATATATATATATATATAATTTCCCCGCAATTTTTCAGTGTAATTAAACCAAAAGTTGCTTTGCATCAAAAACTGCTACTATGGTGACATCTACTTGCCACAACAAAAACTATTAATGTGTAGTGACAACAAACCCATACCAAAAAACATCCTAAAAGGTGCATATGTAAGCATATTCCCCCAACTAAAGAAAAACATATTTCATGAATATGTGAAAAGTGTCTGATATTTCAATCAGAAAAATCTAAATTTTAGAATGTCTTTATATCCCCCAAGTGGATGTGTGCCAAAAATTCAAAACTCTGATTTCAGTCTCCAACCAATCAAAATGAAAAACTTGATCCACTAATTTGTGTACTCAGATATATTATGTGCTCCTTCATCAAAAAAGTCCTAAAGTGACTCGCCACAGGTTATGGCTGGTCCATAGGCGTGCGCACAGGGTGTGCCAGGTGTGTCTAGGCACACCCTAATCATCCTGTGCTGTACAGATTCCCCCTGCTTCTTGGTTGCAGAGAAAGGAAATGTATTTCCTTGGTCCCTTTCTCTGTCTCAAAAGTGAGATATTTTGCCAAAGCCCGCCAATGGGGCTCCTAAAAAAATGTAAAAAAATAAATAAAAAATGATTGTAAACAAATATTATTAAAAAATAAAATTGTAAAAAAGTAAAAATAATAAAAAATAGACTACTGGCATCAATTTCTGCTCTACTGACACTGTCCACTGCCTTACTGCTATATATATATATATATATATATATATATATATATATATATATATATATATACACACACACACATGCATATGTGTTTGAGCTTTGGGGTGCACACCCTAATACAATAGGCTGGTCAGAATATAAACCAGCAATTGTGCGGTGTTATATCTTTAGGAAGATCCACTCTCCACTCTGTTGATTTAATCGCGTTGGCCCGTCAGTCTCACTCCTGCACAGGAACAACGGATAACTAGGAGGAAGAAAAAGAGAAAATCTCGTAATCACGTTTTAAACATACTAGGGAACAATCGGCGTGTCTTTGCAATAAATTTCTCTGCTCTACAAGTTATTGTTCCCTAGTGTCGGGTTGACACTTAAAAAATGTGAGTGTATTTTAAGCAAGTTTTAATAAACAAACAAGTTTTAAAACCAGATTACGCTATGGAGATTTCCTTTTCTTTCTTCCTCCTTTTCTTTAGTTGGGGAATATGCTTACATACGCACTTTTTTGGGATGTTTTATGGTATGGTTTGTTGTCACTACACATTATTCGTTTTTTGTGGCAATTAGATGTCACCATATTAGCAGTTTTTGATGCAAAGCATAAATTGCACTTTAATAACCACGTATCACATCTTGGATTTGATATTCACACTCATTGTGTGGCACTTGGCACTTTGTTGTATTTTTTGCACTTATCACTGTGATATTATTAATATATATTTTTTACACAGTACATTTCAGATTATATAAATAATTTTTCATTTAATATATATACAGTTAGTAGTTTAATCATTGCTACTCTTATTCTAATGGTATACATCTAGTATATTATTTACACATTGCACCTTATAATCACTTAAAAAAAAATATATATATATATATATTTTTATACATATATCCTTTGGGCCTTGCTGTGGCTGGATAAGCCGCTTATGCGGTATTTTCAGTATACCTCATATGCATTAATGATCTCCAGATTGACATTTTCACCTTAGCGCAGCGTATCTTTTGTATATATTGTATTGCACGGCATATGAAACGTGTTCTGCGCGGGCAGCTAGGTGATTTCCACATTTGAGGCAATATACCATTGTGGCTCGCAATATCCCCTTTATCTGTCCAAAGAAACCCCTGCCAATTGGCTGAGACTCCCCATCCATCCATAATCTGACCTTGCTACACCCTTGTCAATCTAATGTCACCAGCAAGCACCAACTAGTGACAGAAGAGAAAAGGTGCAGCAATCCAGAGTTAGAGAGGAATCAGTGGATCTTCTAATAATCAGCCAGGATGATTAATACCTGACAAACTAAATTTATTAGCAACCCTGCCTAAGATCTCATATAAGCAAAAATTAGAAGCAACCGAGAGAAAGTGAAGAAGACTCCTACTGGTCTCCTCATACCGGTCTCCATGGGTCCTGGCAGCACAGGAGGCACACATAAAACAGCAATGTAGGAGCATGGATGGGGGACAGATTAAAAAGAAGCTCCAAGGAGGAAATGAATTAACCACTTCCCGACCGACTCACATACATATACGGCGGCAGGTTGGCTCTCCTGCGCGAATCTCTGTATATGTACAGCGGCTCCTTTAAGAGCCATAGCTCACCCGCTGCACAGCTGCATGGGCACGAGAGCCAGAACAGGGGTTTGTGTATGTAAACACACAAATCTTCGTTCTGACAGGAGAGAAGAGACAGATCTGCTGTTTGTAGTAATTGCGAACAGCGATATGTCTCCTCCCTCAGTCAGTCCCATCACCCCACAGTTAGAAACACTAATGAGGGAACACATCCCCACATCACCGCTGACATCCGACGCTCCATAGACCTCCATGGAGTGTCCGTTCAGGTCCGCCTAAAAAACTGACAGGCGGACCTGAACGGACAGTCCGTGTGAAAGAGGCCTAAGTCACATAAGTTGTCCTTTAGGGACATTATAGAGCCAATTTTTGTGATGGCAACTCTCTATTGGGAGATAACTGTTCTTATCCACATTTTTAAAGTGCGTTTGTAACCAGAGTTTGGAGTCTTCTCGTATAATCTCCACATCTAGGAAAGTCACACTCTTCTCACTGATATCCCAAGACAGTGTAATATTCCTGTCATTCTTATTCAATTTCTCAAAGAATAGGGTAAGTCTATTAGGGTCTCCTTTCCACAATACAAAAACATCATCTATATATCTTTTGTATATTACTAATTCATCAGGTCTGTCATTGAACACATTTTCCTCTTTCCCACTGGGCCATGAATAAGCCAGCCTCACTTGGGGATGGTAATAATTTTTGTCATACCAATAGTAGTTATTTTTTAAACAAAAGTCGAGACATTTTATTAAGAACTTTCTTTGTATACAAGGTAATTTCGTGTATGTCCTCAGGCCCCATTTGGCAGCTTCACATGCTTGGTAGTGGAATATTATCGTGTAAAGAGATGAAACGTCTGCGGTGGCCATAATCCAAGGTCCTTCTTCTTTAGGGATGTTTTCCAAAATCTGCAACATTTGTTTTGTATCTCTTAGGTATGCTTTTGTGCTTTGTACAGCTGGTTGTAAAAAAACATCTATGTATTGGCCAATTCTGGAAGAGAGTGAATCTATTCCATTCACTATTGGCCTCGGTGGTGGATTTAGTTTATCTTTATGTATTTTAGGTAATGAGTATATGATAGGCGTTGGTTATATGTTTATTATACACTGCATTTGTGATTTTTGCACATATTGATCGCATGTTGCACATTTTAATTTATTAATTGCTGTTTTTTGCACAATGTTTTTTGCCTACTTGCACGGTCCATTGAGGTTTTTAGTGATTGTACTGTATATTGATTTTAGTGTTTTCAGAAAGATACTTATCACATCTGGCCTTAAGTGATTATATAATTAATGTGGTATTGTAATTACTGTTTGATATTTCCAGTTCCTAAAATTTCATTAAACTAAACATGGCAAAAGGCTGGTGATTATAATGTCTCATATTCTGATTCTTAAAAACCTTTATTTTTAGTATTAAAAGGGACAGTAACTGCTAACTCTTTTATTGTGGCAATGATTTGGAGACGCTTGGCTATGGCATGACTCTATGGCAACAAAGCTGAACTCTTCATCATCATAGAAATAATGCTGTGGCTGATCCAACCATCAATGTCTACAGGACAATTCACCATAGAAAAGGGGTGAAACCTTTCTTCAGCATGGCAAGGAGGTCAATCCATCTATCCTTAGGATGATGATGATGCTCACTTCTTCTTCATCATGACAACAATCGTTTTATCTGCTGCCATGGCAATGGAATCGATCCTTCCACCATAGAGTCTACTTCTCCCTTTCCACAAGAACAGGGTCATGAAAATGATGCAGATTCCTCTGTTGCCATGGCAGCATGACCTCTTCTTTTGCTGCCATGACAATGTTGTGGACAATCCCTCCTTCGTCATGGTAATAGGGGAAATTGTTATTTCGTCATTGCAATGAGGCCAATTTTTCTTCTTTCACCAAAGCAACTTTAATTCCTTGGTCAATATAGAAATGCAAACCAAGCCTCCGTCAATAAGGTAATGAAGAAAAACGCTCTGCCGTAGCAATGATGTGCAGCCAACTTTTTTGTCACCATGCAAGTAGGCTATGGCAACAGGGCCTATCCCTTTTTGCCATGGCAGTGGCACTGATTTCTTTTTCACAACAGCAATGGAAATGTGGGGGATTCCTCTATAAAATGAAAACATAGCCAATTCCAGTGTTGTGATGGCAAAGATAACATGGCAAATCCATCTGGTAACATGGCAATGTAAACAGTCCCTTTTTCCTTTGGCAAGTGTGATGATCCCTCTTTAACTATGGCAATGCTGCCATTCCTTTTGTTGCCATGGCAACAGGGGAAATTGCAAAAAAACCACAGCAGAGGGGCCGATTAACTTGTCACTGGCCAACCCCTTGTGTTGCTATTGTAATATGGCTGATCCTTCCATGCCATGGCAACAATGCTGCAGTTTAGTCAGCTGGGTCAACCACCCAATCCCCCCCAAAAAATAGGATTTTTTATAACAGCTTACCTGTAAAATCCTTTTCTTTCGATGGACATCACGGGACACAGAGCCACAGTAATAACTGATGGGTTATGTAGGTACCTTTAGGTATTGGACACTGGTCACACCCTAAGCAGGAAGCTCAACCCCCTATATAATCCCTCCCCTTACAGGGATACCTCAGTTTTGTAGCAAAGCAATATAAGTGTATTAGAAGAGGGGCGGGACCTCTGTGTCCCGTGATGTCCATCAAAAGAAAAGGATTTTACAGGTAAGCTGTTATAAAAAATCCTATTTTCTTTCTCTAACATCACAGGACACAGAGCCACAGTAATAACTGATGGGATGTCCCAAAGCAATGCCAACTGAGGGGGGGGGATCACAACCAAGTAGGGTGCAATCAGACCTGAGGACCCTGTACCGCTGTCTGCAGCACACTACGCCCAAAGGCGATATCCTCATGCCTTCTCACATCCACCTGATAGAATCTGGTGAATGTATGGACTGAAGACCAGATTGCGGCTTTGCAGATTTGAGCCATAGAGGCCTGGTGATGCACTGCCCAAGAAGCACCAATAGCCCTTGTGGAGTGTGCTTTGATCTGAAACGGAGGAATCTTCTGTTTCAAACTGTAAGCCTGAATAATCAATTGTCGAATCCATTTAGAAATGGTAGCTTTTGAGGCTGCCTGTCCTCTATTGGGACCCTCTGACAGCACGAACAAAACATCCGTTTTGTGAATTTGAGCAGTTGCTTCCAGATAGGCCTTGACTGCTCTTACTACATCCAAAGAATGTAGTGACCTCTCTTCCGGGGAACAGGGGTCTGGAAAAAAGGAAGGCAGAACAATGTACAATGTCTTGGTTTAGATGAAAATCTGAAACCACCTTCGGTAAAAAAACTAGGATGAGGGCGCAATACCACTCTATCCTTGTGTATAATCAAATAAGGCTCTTTACAGGAAAGAGCTGCTAATTCTGATACTCTTCTAGCAGAAGAGATGGCTACCAGAAAAATTAGTTTCCTTGTCAGCAAGACCAAAGGAATCTGACGTATTGGTTCAAAAGGCTGTTTCTGTAACACCGACAGAACCCAGTTCAAGTCCAAGGAGTTTAGGGGCGCCTTAACCGGAGGATTAAGACGCATCACCCCATGCATAAAGTTTCGGATCAAAGAATGCGAAGCAAGTGGCCGTTGAAACAATATTGATAAGGCCGAGACCTGGCCCTTGATGGTACTCAAGGCCAGCTTCATCTCTAATCCTAATTGTAGAAAATCAAGAATTCTCCCTATCACATATTTTCTGGGATGCCAACCCCTGGATTCACACCAGGATACATAAGCTTTCTAGACTCTATGATAAATCATTCTGGAAGCTGGCTTCCTAGCATTGATCAAGGTAGACATCACAGGACCTGAAAGCCCATGACTCTTCAGAACGTGGGTCTCAATAGCCAAACCGTTAAATTTAGCGTTTGTAAGGCAGGATGGAATACTGGACCTTGAGATAACAGGTCTGGGCGTACCGGTAGTGTCCATGGGGAACCCACTGTCATCCTTACTATTTCCGCATACCATGTCCTTCTGGGCCAAGTGGGGGCCACCAGAAGTACAGACTTCCTTTCCTGCCTGATCCTGCGAAGGAGTCGTGGCAGTAGCAGAATAGGCGGGAATGCATAAATCAGTGAGAACCGATGCCACGGAATCACCAACGCATCCGTCCCGCATGCAAGAGGATCCCTTGTCCTTGCCACAAATCTGTCTATCTTTTTGTTGAATCGGGATGCAAAGAGATCTACATCTGGGACCCCCCATCTTTGGCATATGACCCAAAAGACGTCGGGATGCAGAGACCATTCCCCTGGGAGTAACTGCTGGCGACTTAGATAATCCGCCTGCCAGTTCTCTATTCCTGGAATGAAAACTGACGATATGCATGGCACATGCATCTCTGCCCAGACTAAGATCTGGGTCACCTCCTTTTGAGCAGCTCGGCTCCGGGTGCCTCCCTGATGATTGACATAAGCCACTGCTGTGGCATTGTCGGACTGGATCCTGACCGGGCAACCCTGTAGCCTGATAGTCCAGGCTTTTAGGGCTAGGTATACCGCCCGGATCTCCAGAATGTTGATGGGTAAGGTCCTCTCGGTCTTGGACCATAGCCCCTGGATCGTAGACTGTTCCAGAACTGCTCCCGACAGACTGGCATCTGTTGTTACCACCGTCCAGGTAACCGGTAGAAAGGATTTCCCCTTCTGTAGGTTTTCGGGTATGAGCCACCAATTGAGGCTCTGACGCACCGCATGCGACAGGTGCATTGGAAAGTCTAATGCCTGAACCTTCTTGTTCCAGGCCGACAGAATACTGTGTTGCAGTATTCTTGAATGGAACTGAGCATAGGGAACTTCTTCGAATGAAGACACCATCTTTCCTAGCAGCCTCATACAAAGGCGGACCGAAGGCCCCCTCTTGGTCCTGACTGTCAGAATCAGCTCCCTTAAAGCAGTGATCTTTGCCTGAGGAAGAAATACTTTCTCCTGGCTTGTATCTATGATCAGACCCAAATACTCCAGTCTTCTTACTGGTTTTAGAAAAGATTTTTCTAGGTTGAGGATCCAACCTAGATGTTCCAGATACTTGACCGTGGTCCTCAAGTTCCCGTTCAAGGAGGCTACCGACTGGTCTATCAAGAGCAGGTCGTCTAGGTATGCTATAACACTTATACCCTGAGCCCTTAATCTGGCCAGAGGAGGAGCCAAGATCTTCGTGAACACTCGAGGTGCCTGAAAGGCAGAGCCACGAACTGGAAATGGCGCCCTCCTATCTCGAAGCGCAGAAACTTCTGATGAGCAGGAAAAATGGGCACATGTAGGTATGCATCTCTGATGTCTATTGATGCCAAAAATTCTCCTCCCTTCTGCAGGATGGAGACTACTGTCCGAATTGATTCCATGCGGAAGGACTGTATCCTTAGGAATCGATTCAGATCCCTTAAATCCAGAATGGGTCTGACATCCCCATTTGGTTTTTGGACCGTAAAAAGGTTGGAATAGAAGCCCAATCCTTGAGGAAGCGAGGAGACGGAAATTCTTGGAACTCCAGCCTGTACCCTAAGGTTACCGTGGAGATTACCCATCTATCCTGGAAGTCCTCCTGCCAGAGCCTTGAGAACTGTAGCAGTCTTCCCCCCACTCGAGCGAGTGGGGGCGCCCCTTCATGAAGAGGCCTTAGTGTCTTTTCTAGAAGACTTCTTCCCCCAGGACTTCTTTTGTCCCTGGGGTTGACTCTTGTTTCTTGCCCTAGACGGAGGAGGCCGTCGTGACTGCCTGGAGGCTTATGCCCCTGGCGCTGGGGAGAGAGTCCGTTTGAAAGAGGGACGCTTACTCTTCTTCTTAACAGGTAAGAGAGTGCTTTTCCCACAAGAGATTCTCTTGATATAGTTATCCAAGTCTTCTCCAAACAACCTTGCACCACGAAAAGGAAACCCAGCCAAGAGCTTCTTACACCATACTGGCCTTCTTATATATATATATATATATATATATATATATATATATATATATATATATATATATATATATATATAATTTCCCCGCAATTTTTCAGTGTAATTAAACCAAAAGTTGCTTTGCATCAAAAACTGCTACTATGGTGACATCTACTTGCCACAACAAAAACTATTAATGTGTAGTGACAACAAACCCATACCAAAAAACATCCTAAAAGGTGCATATGTAAGCATATTCCCCCAACTAAAGAAAAACATATTTCATGAATATGTGAAAAGTGTCTGATATTTCAATCAGAAAAATCTAAATTTTAGAATGTCTTTATATCCCCCAAGTGGATGTGTGCCAAAAATTCAAAACTCTGATTTCAGTCTCCAACCAATCAAAATGAAAAACTTGATCCACTAATTTGTGTACTCAGATATATTATGTGCTCCTTCATCAAAAAAGTCCTAAAGTGACTCGCCACAGGTTATGGCTGGTCCATAGGCGTGCGCACAGGGTGTGCCAGGTGTGTCTAGGCACACCCTAATCATCCTGTGCTGTACAGATTCCCCCTGCTTCTTGGTTGCAGAGAAAGGAAATGTATTTCCTTGGTCCCTTTCTCTGTCTCAAAAGTGAGATATTTTGCCAAAGCCCGCCAATGGGGCTCCTAAAGAAATGTAAAAAAATAAATAAAAAATGATTGTAAACAAATATTGTAAAAAATTATTAAAAAATAAAATTGTAAAAAAGTAAAAATAATAAAAAATAGACTACTGGCATCAATTTCTGCTCTACTGACACTGTCCACTGCCTTACTGCTATATATATATATATATATATATATATACACACACACACATGCATATGTGTTTGAGCTTTGGGGTGCACACCCTAATACAATAGGCTGGTCAGAATATAAACCAGCAATTGTGCGGTGTTATATCTTTAGGAAGATCCACTCTCCACTCTGTTGATTTAATCGCGTTGGCCCGTCAGTCTCACTCCTGCACAGGAACAACGGATAACTAGGAGGAAGAAAAAAAGAAAATCTCGTAATCACGTTTTAAACATACTAGGGAACAATCGGCGTGTCTTTGCAATAAATTTCTCTGCTCTACAAGTTATTGTTCCCTAGTGTCGGGTTGACACTTAAAAAATGTGAGTGTATTTTAAGCAAGTTTTAATAAACAAACAAGTTTTAAAACCAGATTACGCTATGGAGATTTCCTTTTCTTTCTTCCTCCTTTTCTTTAGTTGGGGAATATGCTTACATACGCACTTTTTTGGGATGTTTTATGGTATGGTTTGTTGTCATTACACATTATTCGTTTTTTGTGGCAATTAGATGTCACCATATTAGCAGTTTTTGATGCAAAGCATAAATTGCACTTTAATAACCACGTATCACATCTTGGATTTGATATTCACACTCATTGTGTGGCACTTGGCACTTTGTTGTATTTTTTGCACTTATCACTGTGATATTATTAATATATATTTTTTACACAGTACATTTCAGATTATATAAATAATTTTTCATTTAATATATATACAGTTAGTAGTTTAATCATTGCTACTCTTATTCTAATGGTATACATCTAGTATATTATTTACACATTGCACCTTATAATCACTTAAAAAAAAAATATATATATATATATATATTTTTATACATATATCCTTTGGGCCTTGCTGTGGCTGGATAAGCCGCTTATGCGGTATTTTCAGTATACCTCATATGCATTAATGATCTCCAGATTGACATTTTCACCTTAGCGCAGCGTATCTTTTGTATATATTGTATTGCACGGCATATGAAACGTGTTCTGCGCGGGCAGCTAGGTGATTTCCACATTTGAGGCAATATACCATTGTGGCTCGCAATATCCCCTTTATCTGTCCAAAGAAACCCCTGCCAATTGGCTGAGACTCCCCATCCATCCATAATCTGACCTTGCTACACCCTTGTCAATCTAATGTCACCAGCAAGCACCAACTAGTGACAGAAGAGAAAAGGTGCAGCAATCCAGAGTTAGAGAGGAATCAGTGGATCTTCTAATAATCAGCCAGGATGATTAATACCTGACAAACTAAATTTATTAGCAACCCTGCCTAAGATCTCATATAAGCAAAAATTAGAAGCAACCGAGAGAAAGTGAAGAAGACTCCTACTGGTCTCCTCATACCGGTCTCCATGGGTCCTGGCAGCACAGGAGGCACACATAAAACAGCAATGTAGGAGCATGGATGGGGGACAGATTAAAAAGAAGCTCCAAGGAGGAAATGAATTAACCACTTCCCGACCGACTCACATACATATACGGCGGCAGGTTGGCTCTCCTGCGCGAATCTCTGTATATGTACAGCGGCTCCTTTAAGAGCCATAGCTCACCCGCTGCACAGCTGCATGGGCACGAGAGCCAGAACAGGGGTTTGTGTATGTAAACACACAAATCTTCGTTCTGACAGGAGAGAAGAGACAGATCTGCTGTTTGTAGTAATTGCGAACAGCGATATGTCTCCTCCCTCAGTCAGTCCCATCACCCCACAGTTAGAAACACTAATGAGGGAACACATCCCCACATCACCGCTGACATCCGACGCTCCATAGACCTCCATGGAGTGTCCGTTCAGGTCCGCCTAAAAAACTGACAGGCGGACCTGAACGGACAGTCCGTGTGAAAGAGGCCTAAGTCACATAAGTTGTCCTTTAGGGACATTATAGAGCCAATTTTTGTGATGACAACTCTCTATTGGGAGATAACTGTTCTTATCCACATTTTTAAAGTGCGTTTGTAACCAGAGTTTGGAGTCTTCTCGTATAATCTCCACATCTAGGAAAGTCACACTCTTCTCACTGATATCCCAAGACAGTGTAATATTCCTGTCATTCTTATTCAATTTCTCAAAGAATAGGGTAAGTCTATTAGGGTCTCCTTTCCACAATACAAAAACATCATCTATATATCTTTTGTATATTACTAATTCATCAGGTCTGTCATTGAACACATTTTCCTCTTTCCCACTGGGCCATGAATAAGCCAGCCTCACTTGGGGATGGTAATAATTTTTGTCATACCAATAGTAGTTATTTTTTAAACAAAAGTCGAGACATTTTATTAAGAACTTTCTTTGTATACAAGGTAATTTCGTGTATGTCCTCAGGCCCCATTTGGCAGCTTCACATGCTTGGTAGTGGAATATTATCGTGTAAAGAGATGAAACGTCTGCGGTGGCCATAATCCAAGGTCCTTCTTCTTTAGGGATGTTTTCCAAAATCTGCAACATTTGTTTTGTATCTCTTAGGTATGCTTTTGTGCTTTGTACAGCTGGTTGTAAAAAAACATCTATGTATTGGCCAATTCTGGAAGAGAGTGAATCTATTCCATTCACTATTGGCCTCGGTGGTGGATTTAGTTTATCTTTATGTATTTTAGGTAATGAGTATATGATAGGCGTTGGTTATATGTTTATTATACACTGCATTTGTGATTTTTGCACATATTGATCGCATGTTGCACATTTTAATTTATTAATTGCTGTTTTTTGCACAATGTTTTTTGCCTACTTGCACGGTCCATTGAGGTTTTTAGTGATTGTACTGTATATTGATTTTAGTGTTTTCAGAAAGATACTTATCACATCTGGCCTTAAGTGATTATATAATTAATGTGGTATTGTAATTACTGTTTGATATTTCCAGTTCCTAAAATTTCATTAAACTAAACATGGCAAAAGGCTGGTGATTATAATGTCTCATATTCTGATTCTTAAAAACCTTTATTTTTAGTATTAAAAGGGACAGTAACTGCTAACTCTTTTATTGTGGCAATGATTTGGAGACGCTTGGCTATGGCATGACTCTATGGCAACAAAGCTGAACTCTTCATCATCATAGAAATAATGCTGTGGCTGATCCAACCATCAATGTCTACAGGACAATTCACCATAGAAAAGGGGTGAAACCTTTCTTCAGCATGGCAAGGAGGTCAATCCATCTATCCTTAGGATGATGATGATGCTCACTTCTTCTTCATCATGACAACAATCGTTTTATCTGCTGCCATGGCAATGGAATCGATCCTTCCACCATAGAGTCTACTTCTCCCTTTCCACAAGAACAGGGTCATGAAAATGATGCAGATTCCTCTGTTGCCATGGCAGCATGACCTCTTCTTTTGCTGCCATGACAATGTTGTGGACAATCCCTCCTTCGTCATGGTAATAGGGGAAATTGTTATTTCGTCATTGCAATGAGGCCAATTTTTCTTCTTTCACCAAAGCAACTTTAATTCCTTGGTCAATATAGAAATGCAAACCAAGCCCCTGTCAATAAGGTAATGAAGAAAAACGCTCTGCCGTAGCAATGATGTGCAGCCAACTTTTTTGTCACCATGCAAGTAGGCTATGGCAACAGGGCCTATCCCTTTTTGCCATGGCAGTGGCACTGATTTCTTTTTCACAACAGCAATGGAAATGTGGGGGATTCCTCTATAAAATGAAAACATAGCCAATTCCAGTGTTGTGATGGCAAAGATAACATGGCAAATCCATCTGGTAACATGGCAATGTAAACAGTCCCTTTTTCCTTTGGCAAGTGTGATGATCCCTCTTTAACTATGGCAATGCTGCCATTCCTTTTGTTGCCATGGCAACAGGGGAAATTGCAAAAAAACCACAGCAGAGGGGCCGATTAACTTGTCACTGGCCAACCCCTTGTGTTGCTATTGTAATATGGCTGATCCTTCCATGCCATGGCAACAATGCTGCAGTTTAGTCAGCTGGGTCAACCACCCAATCCCCCCCAAAAAATAGGATTTTTTATAACAGCTTACCTGTAAAATCCTTTTCTTTCGATGGACATCACGGGACACAGAGCCACAGTAATAACTGATGGGTTATGTAGGTACCTTTAGGTATTGGACACTGGTCACACCCTAAGCAGGAAGCTCAACCCCCTATATAATCCCTCCCCTTACAGGGATACCTCAGTTTTGTAGCAAAGCAATATAAGTGTATTAGAAGAGGGGCGGGACCTCTGTGTCCCGTGATGTCCATCAAAAGAAAAGGATTTTACAGGTAAGCTGTTATAAAAAATCCTATTTTCTTTCTCTAACATCACAGGACACAGAGCCACAGTAATAACTGATGGGATGTCCCAAAGCAATGCCAACTGAGGGGGGGGGATCACAACCAAGTAGGGTGCAATCAGACCTGAGGACCCTGTACCGCTGTCTGCAGCACACTACGCCCAAAGGCGATATCCTCATGCCTTCTCACATCCACCTGATAGAATCTGGTGAATGTATGGACTGAAGACCAGATTGCGGCTTTGCAGATTTGAGCCATAGAGGCCTGGTGATGCACTGCCCAAGAAGCACCAATAGCCCTTGTGGAGTGTGCTTTGATCTGAAACGGAGGAATCTTCTGTTTCAAACTGTAAGCCTGAATAATCAATTGTCGAATCCATTTAGAAATGGTAGCTTTTGAGGCTGCCTGTCCTCTATTGGGACCCTCTGGCAGCACGAACAAAACATCCGTTTTGTGAATTTGAGCAGTTGCTTCCAGATAGGCCTTGACTGCTCTTACTACATCCAAAGAATGTAGTGACCCCTCTTCCGGGGAACAGGGGTCTGGAAAAAAGGAAGGCAGAACAATGTACAATGTCTTGGTTTAGATGAAAATCTGAAACCACCTTCGGTAAAAAAACTAGGATGAGGGCGCAATACCACTCTATCCTTGTGTATAATCAAATAAGGCTCTTTACAGGAAAGAGCTGCTAATTCTGATACTCTTCTAGCAGAAGAGATGGCTACCAGAAAAATTAGTTTCCTTGTCAGCAAGACCAAAGGAATCTGACGTATTGGTTCAAAAGGCTGTTTCTGTAACACCGACAGAACCCAGTTCAAGTCCAAGGAGTTTAGGGGCGCCTTAACCGGAGGATTAAGACGCATCACCCCATGCATAAAGTTTCGGATCAAAGAATGCGAAGCAAGTGGCCGTTGAAACAATATTGATAAGGCCGAGACCTGGCCCTTGATGGTACTCAAGGCCAGCTTCATCTCTAATCCTAATTGTAGAAAATCAAGAATTCTCCCTATCACATATTTTCTGGGATGCCAACCCCTGGATTCACACCAGGATACATAAGCTTTCTAGACTCTATGATAAATCATTCTGGAAGCTGGCTTCCTAGCATTGATCAAGGTAGATATCACAGGACCTGAAAGCCCATGACTCTTCAGAACGTGGGTCTCAATAGCCAAACCGTTAAATTTAGCGTTTGTAAGGCAGGATGGAATACTGGACCTTGAGATAACAGGTCTGGGCGTACCGGTAGTGTCCATGGGGAACCCACTGTCATCCTTACTATTTCCGCATACCATGTCCTTCTGGGCCAAGTGGGGGCCACCAGAAGTACAGACTTTCTTTCCTGCCTGATCCTGCGAAGGAGTCGTGGCAGTAGCAGAATAGGCGGGAATGCATAAATCAGTGAGAACCGATGCCACGGAATCACCAACGCATCCGTCCCGCATGCAAGAGGATCCCTTGTCCTTGCCACAAATCTGTCTATCTTTTTGTTGAATCGGGATGCAAAGAGATCTACATCTGGGACCCCCCATCTTTGGCATATGACCCAAAAGACGTCGGGATGCAGAGACCATTCCCCTGGGAGTAACTGCTGGCGACTTAGATAATCCGCCTGCCAGTTCTCTATTCCTGGAATGAAAACTGACGATATGCATGGCACATGCATCTCTGCCCAGACTAAGATCTGGGTCACCTCCTTTTGAGCAGCTCGGCTCCGGGTGCCTCCCTGATGATTGACATAAGCCACTGCTGTGGCATTGTCGGACTGGATCCTGACCGGGCAACCCTGTAGCCTGATAGTCCAGGCTTTTAGGGCTAGGTATACCGCCCGGATCTCCAGAATGTTGATGGGTAAGGTCCTCTCGGTCTTGGACCATAGCCCCTGGATCGTAGACTGTTCCAGAACTGCTCCCGACAGACTGGCATCTGTTGTTACCACCGTCCAGGTAACCGGTAGAAAGGATTTCCCCTTCTGCAGGTTTTCGGGTATGAGCCACCAATTGAGGCTCTGACGCACCGCATGCGACAGGTGCATTGGAAAGTCTAATGCCTGAACCTTCTTGTTCCAGGCCGACAGAATACTGTGTTGCAGTATTCTTGAATGGAACTGAGCATAGGGAACTTCTTCGAATGAAGACACCATCTTTCCTAGCAGCCTCATACAAAGGCGGACCGAAGGCCCCCTCTTGGTCCTGACTGTCAGAATCAGCTCCCTTAAAGCAGTGATCTTTGCCTGAGGAAGAAATAATTTCTCCTGGCTTGTATCTATGATCAGACCCAAATACTCCAGTCTTCTTACTGGTTTTAGGAAAGATTTTTCTAGGTTGAGGATCCAACCTAGATGTTCCAGATACTTGACCGTGGTCCTCAAGTTCCCGTTCAAGGAGGCTACCGACTGGTCTATCAAGAGCAGGTCGTCTAGGTATGCTATAACACTTATACCCTGAGCCCTTAATCTGGCCAGAGGAGGAGCCAAGATCTTCGTGAACACTCGAGGTGCCCGAAAGGCAGAGCCACGAACTGGAAATGGCGCCCTCCTATCTCGAAGCGCAGAAACTTCTGATGAGCAGGAAAAATGGGCACATGTAGGTATGCATCTCTGATGTCTATTGATGCCAAAAATTCTCCTCCCTTCTGCAGGATGGAGACTACTGTCCGAATTGATTCCATGCGGAAGGACTGTATCCTTAGGAATCGATTCAGATCTCTTAAATCCAGAATGGGTCTGACATCCCCATTTGGTTTTTGGACCGTAAAAAGGTTGGAATAGAAGCCCAATCCTTGAGGAAGCGAGGAGACGGAAATTCTTGGAACTCCAGCCTGTACCCTAAGGTTACCGTGGAGATTACCCATCTATCCTGGAAGTCCTCCTGCCAGAGCCTTGAGAACTGTAGCAGTCTTCCCCCCACTCGAGCGAGTGGGGGCGCCCCTTCATGAAGAGGCCTTAGTGTCTTTTCTAGAAGACTTCTTCCCCCAGGACTTCTTTTGTCCCTGGGGTTGACTCTTGTTTCTTGCCCTAGACGGAGGAGGCCGTCGTGACTGCCTGGAGGCTTATGCCCCTGGCGCTGGGGAGAGAGTCCGTTTGAAAGAGGGACGCTTACTCTTCTTCTTAACAGGTAAGAGAGTGCTTTTCCCACAAGAGATTCTCTTGATATAGTTATCCAAGTCTTCTCCAAACAACCTTGCACCACGAAAAGGAAACCCAGCCAAGAGCTTCTTACATGGTGCTTCGGCTGACCAATTTTTCAACCATAAGATTCTACGCATATGCACCAACCCAAGTGAAAGGCGAGAGGTTTGCATGATAGAATCTCTAATAGCGTCAACAACATAACATAAGGCCACTGGAAGGTTAGCAAACCCCTGGGCCTGTTGTTCAGGTAAAACTTTGATGACCTGCTTAACATGGCCTCTTAAGTATTGACAGACTCAATCGCTGCTACTGCAGGTTGGGCCACTGATCCTGCTAAGGAAAAAACATCCTTTAATAAGGATTCCATCTTTTTATCCACAGGATCCCTGAGCATCTGAGCGTTGTCTACAGGACAAGTCAGACTATTATTTACAGAGCAAATGGCCGCATCAATGGCCGGCATTCCCCACATCTTAATAAATTTTTCTTCCATTAGATAAAGTGTTGAAAACTTTTTTGGCAGAAGAAATCGCTTATCTGGGTGATCCCACTCAGAATAAAGGAGCTTTTCAAGCAAATTATGAACAGGAAAAGCATGTGCTGTTTGAGAAGGTTTCAGCGACCCCAAAGAAGAAGAGGATTCCTTAACAGATTCAGGTACGGGCAACTTAAATGTGGAGCGGACCAATCCAGTAAGGATCTGTACCAAGACTTTCTCCTCTTGGGAAGCTGAAGAGGGTCCTTCTCCACCTGATTCCTCAGAAGAGGAATCATCTGTCCCATCCTGATCCTCTGAAAGGGATTCATCTCCTTTATCCCAGAGCTCCTCTGCCTGAGGGTCTTGGGAAACAGAGAAAGGCCTAGTACGTTTTCTTCCACTGAGTGAAGCTGTAATCACGGCCATTAATCTTTCCTCTCACCCAGTAATGGTTGAGGAAAAAACCTCTTGTGTAATGTATACAGCGGCTGAAGTGCCGGAAGCAGGTACAGCCCCTGACCCCAACGGCTCTCCCTGGACAGCTGTCCCTGGCCCCTCAGGGGGGGAGGATTTAGCAGACAGGGGGTCCTCAGAACCTGAACGAGATCCCCTAGTGTCTCTGGTTCTGGGGGTACTTGAACCTCTTCTACCCATAGTGCAAAGCAACAAGGTGTGAGGTATCCAAAATAAACACTGACTGCTGAGCGATGTAGTCTGGCAAAAGCCTTGCTACCAAATGCCCAGTCTGGTGTTACCTTAGTAAACGCAGCCTAGGAGAATGCCTGTGTCCCACCTTACATGCGACTGTCAGCTCTGTGTCCCTCCAAGGCTCAGAGCACCTGTAAAGTGTGCTTTAAATAGCCATGCTTCTGGCACTGTGGGCGTCTGAGCACGCTGACGCTGTGCTGACGCCCCGCCCCCCCCCTCTGCTGCCCCCTTCGTTTTTTTCGAAAACGTGCGCTTCCCGTGCGAGCCTGACCCTTCCGGAATAAGGATGGAGGAAGGCTGGGGGTGGAGGAGGAAGGAGAGAGGCCGGCAGCGATGGGGCCTGCATACATGCAATGGCGGCCTGGCGGCGGCAGGGGCGGTGTAAAACCGCCTTACAGCCCACTTGCGGCCTCCCCCTAGCCTGGGGGGGAATATCCCAGAGGAGAAAACCCCCCATCCCATCCTACCTTGAGTCGGTCGGAGGAGCTTGTACAGCGTCGAACGCTGAGACAGAAATCAGCATGAGAAGGTATGTGCTCTTGGCAGCCCCCGGTGGTCACAATAGGCATAGGATACATTTACCTTAAAGGAGAAAACCTACTAGAATTCAAAATTCTGTGGAATCTCCTCTTACCTTATCCAGCCGCAGGATTCTGTATATACAGACCCAATCTTCACCTCTCACGGTGGGCTCCGTTTGAAAAAACCGTCAGAGACTGGGGCCCCCTACGAATAGGGGGATCCACAGTTCTGGCCCTGTAAAGCACCCAGCCAGAAATAAGGTGTTAACGACCCTTTTCTGATATGCGGGGTCCAGCTCTCTAAATAGAGAAGCGTTACAGGTAAAACCTCGTTTCTTTGGACACGAGGCCTGGGTACCATAAAATTCGGCCATGAAAAGACACTTTGAATGGATCCGGTTCGCCTGGCTTGCCCCAGTATAGGATATCAGGATATTCCCTTTGGAGCTTCAGCACAGGACATCTTTACACGTCCAACACCTAAGACACTGGCGTAAAAACTGAGTTATTCCTGGAAGGGGAGGGCTTATATAGGGGGTTGAACTTCCTGCTTAGGGTGTGACCAGTGTCCAATACCTAAAGGTACCTACATAACCCATCAGTTATTACTGTGGCTCTGTGTCCCGTGATGTACGAGAAAGAAATGAGACCAGTCTTTTTGTCACCACTGCAACTCTGACAATCCCTTCACTGCCATGACAACAATACAACAGCTACCGCCATGTGACAATACTGGACCAATCACTAGTGCTGTCACATGGAGTAAAAAATATGCTCTGCCTTACTCAGAAGTACAGTCATGTCAGCTCACTCTGAAAACCCCTTTATTTTTTCCCTTCTCACCCTGCATGATGGGTAGTTCTCCCTTGATTCCCATCATTCACCTGACCTGCCCCCTTTCCTCTCTTTGGTTCAAGGTTATTGTGCAACACAGTTCTGAGATCTTCCTACAATACAGCAAATGTTTACTTTTCTGTTTTCGGTTATGGTTTCTAAAATGTTCCCGCCATTTATGTATGAACATTACACATATGTAATGTCTTTCGTTACACACACTTAAGAAGAAGAGCTTGTTTACATCACCTGCATTGGTCAAAACAGTGCCAACGCAAGTCGAAAGTCTTAACTTCTATTGAGTCATTTCACGCCAACATAGCAGCACTGTTATGCACTTTGCAATGTTTGGTAAAAGCAATGAAGTAAAAAACAAAACAAAAAAATAACACTGAAATACGTTATAAAAAAGGCAATGCAGTGCAACACAATGTAAAATCACATGTCAATGTGTATGCACTATGCGCGCTGTAATGGTGCTCTATGATGAGAATGGGCTCTAATTCTCTAAAAATTCTAAAAGTAATATAGTACAACTTTGTAAGCCACACCCCTTACACAATTTAGCCATTTTTTTTTCCTACGGCTTGCCACTGTAATATTACCCTAAAAATTGTTCTCCAAGGTTGGCTTATCCGGAAGTACTGTTAATTTTATTTTTTTTACTAGGAAAGGCGAATGTTTTGCTGAGAATATGAAAGTATAACTAAAAGCAAAGTGATAGCGTGGGAGGGATTAGAATGCCTGTCAGGTTCTTATTGGGTCCCGTAGACACTGAACTTTAAAAACGCTGATTGTAGGGGTGTCTGGCATTTTTTTCTGCCTCTAAATGCCCCATGCACATGTAGGGAAGTGTTATTTTGTACAGGTTGTGAGGTTGTTTACATTCATGCTTGGTAACTATCATAGAGTTCTTATTACAAACAGATTCTTCCTGTTAAGTTGTTTCCTGCCCCTGCTTAAAGGTTAGGAAACCCCTCAAGGCTATATATGTGGATGTCTTAGAGGAAGTGAAGGAGAGAGTGGCCAGACACATGCTGTGCAAGCCGGAAGGCGCTGAAGGCTGATTTTGTGCTGTATCCATCCTTCCAGCCTTAAAAGGGACAATAGGCAAGTGTTACTGCATTGTGTAGCTCACTGTTTGTTATATTACTGTCACTCCTGTGTGGAAATCAGAGATATCTGTCAGAGGCTTCTCTGATTCGCTGAAACTTTCTATTTGCATACTGCAATATACTTGGGTTATTCTCAAGTGTATGAGAGCAAAGCTTATCTTATTACAAACCTATCAAGTGACTGGTTTGTGTTGAAGCGTATATCTGCCACTTCATTATCTAAAGCAACAGTGTCCCTTTTTGGTCTGGGGGGGGTTCCTAGCTAGTATTAGCCTAAGGAACAGTAAAGAGCTCAGGTGGCGACAGGATAGGCTTCTGACGGCCATTTAGATAGGTAGTGGTCCGGTAGCATTGATAGCCTATAGTCAGGTTAGGGACCAAGAGATAGGCTAGATAGACCTGATTTGCCTTGCAGGTGGCGCGTTCCAGACTGCTTCGCCATCAGTGTGTTTGTCTGTACAAGCGTCCCCAGGAAGCCACCTCTCCACAGATGCATCAGCATTCGTCAAGCCGGATTGTGTTACGCCTTGCAAGCAAGATCAATAGGCGCCCCTGCAAATGAACTGTGCCACAGGGCCTAATTGGAGGTATTGGTGTTAAAGGCCTTTAGTTATATATCCGGATAAAGCCCAGTTCTAGATGGAGGCACTGCCAATTATATATTCATAGTCCACTCTACCTTTAGCAGAGTCTCTGGATCATAGCCTGTTTGGAGGGGGTAACTTCATATGATCCCAATAACAGGGCTACACACACATAGGCATTTAGAGGTGTTTAGAGGCAGAAAAAAACCCCACTGCCAGCACGTCCAGGAGCAACAGCATTTTGGCACAAAAACTGCTTGACGCATGTAAAAGTGTAAACAGACATTACCGCTAGGCACAGCAAGTTCTGGAGCGTAATTCATTTCAATGGCCAAAATAAGTTCTTATTCTGGCCAATTAATTAATGGCCAAACACTGGATGCACCTAAATATGTCTAGATGCATTTGCATGTGTTATCCATTTTTTTGCCAAAGCGCTGCTGCCAGGAAGAAAGGCATTTAGGAGAGTTGGACCTTACGGTCTGTGTCCCCATTAAGGAGATTCACTGTCATTATTTGTTCAGTTTACGGTTATCATTAAAGATGAAGGTAAAAGATAGTCCCAAATTTTGGGTTGTAATCTCAGAACAGTAATAGAGGGGAAATCTTCCAACTGGTATAATAAGGCCTGCCACAGACGGAGTGAATTTCTTTCCTGCAACCACGGCTTGATTCCCCCATCAACACAGACAGTGCTGACTGGGGAAACCCTCCTGCAGAGCCATTGTGTTCTCCCAATGGGGTGGGGGGGTTGGAGCAGGGGAAGTCATCTGTAAACAGTGATGTTTGCTAGCAGCTATAACAGCCTCTAGCAATAATTGCATGTAAAATCTGGCAGGCTGATCAATCAACTTGGGTACATTCAGTCTGCCCATACATGCTTCAAATCTCAGCTGGTTCCTGCTTAACCAGCCGAGATTTGAACTGTCTATGGCCGGCTTTATTCTGGTGACAACTAGGGATTTAAGTGGTGTCCTGCACCATATTTTTCTTTTTGAAGTTATTTAATTTGTTGGGACACCTGCCTTGTACTGTTGGGAAGCAGCATGTAACTCATCTTGGCGGGGGGGGGGATAATTTGATCCCCTGCAGATTTTGTAAGTTTGCCCACTAGAAATGAAGGGTCTACCATTTTCATCACAGGTGTATTTTAAATGATAGAGACAGAAAATCCACCAAAAATCCTGAAAAAAACACGATACAAATGTTATAAATTGAGTTGCAGTTCGGTGAATAAAAGTATTTGATCTCCTAACAAAATATAACTTAGTACTTGATGGAGAAACCCTTGTTGGCGAGCACAGAGGTAAAGCATTTCTTGTAGTTGGTTACCAGATTTGCACACATCTAAGGAGGGATTTTGGTCCACTCTTCTTTACAGATCTTCTCTCAATCCTTAAAGTGTTACTAAACCCACAACAGTAAAATCAGTCTGTATATGCAGTAAAGCATGCTTGTTATACTCAAAGTGGAACCTAAGTGGTAATCCTCTGCATTGTTAGAAAGGCTGTTTGATCCTGGCTTCTCTGATCCTCCCCTCCTTCTACTGTCCCCTGATAATTTCCTGATAACACAGTCTATGGAGTCAGGCTGCAAATGCTCAGTTTGGTGTGTATTGCTAGAAAGTTTTTTTTTTTTTTCTTGGGAGTGCATTTGATCAGCACAGGGCCAATCAGCACTGCCCAGACAGGGGTCTTGCAGTCTCATAGGACAGTCAGAAAACTCATCCTACAAGTTTTTTTTTTTTGGGGGGGTGGGGGGGGGAATAATTTGTATTTGTTTACATTATACAAACATGGTATCATAGATACCCAAAGAAAAAAAAAAACAATAGTTACAACAATCGCTGGCTCAGGTAACTAAAAGAACCAGAAAGCCAGAATGCCCATCAAAGCCCCACCCCTAGTGCAACACCTTAAAGTACTAAATATTATCTTGTTTATGAATAGCATCCTAGAAAAACTTCAGTAAGAAAAAAAAGGAATAGTCATTGCAGATGTTTAATGGCATCTTTATTTATTTAATACGTTTTTTTTTTTACATGACTATACATCTGTTAGCCAAGCCTATGGTACCCATAGGGGCTAATGGGCTTGGGCATGGTCTCTGGGAGGCTTTAATCTACATGCCTATCGAGTAAGGTGACCAGATTTTTAAAATGAAATCCGGGGACATTTTTTTTTTTTACTAGTAATGGCAGCACTCTTTGCCCGTCTCCACCGTCGCCGCCCGCCTCACAGCCTGTCAAGTCTAAAGCCCCATACACACTATCAGATTTTCTGCAGATTTTTTCCTTCAGATTTACCAAAACCTTATGAGGTCAAACCTTAGGAGTTTCAATTTGTATGCAATCAGGCAGGCCCTTGCACTAAATGTTTTTTGTAAATCTGAAGACAAAAATCAGCAGAAAGTCTGATAGTGCGTATGGAGCTTTACTCTTCGGGCCCGACTACTACTGGGTGGGGAGTGGAGGAAGATCACTCCACCGGGGAAGGCAAGGAGATAAGCAGGCAGGCGGCTGGCCGGGACTTGAGCCAAGGCAGAAGAACATGCGAGTGGAGCTGAATGGGCATGCACCCAAAACTGAAGAAATAGTCCCTCCGCTCCGACTAGCACATGATCATCAGAAAGGGGCACAGATAATGGAAAAAAATTAACCTCCATAAGCTAGTAGGAGCGGCAGAGGAGGGGGGGGTGCAATTCAGATTTTTTCTTTTTATTCTGCATGGGCTGTCTTTTAAATTGCTCCAGCCCCTGTTCAAATCCAATCCGGGGACAAAACTGGGGACAGACTTGGTCCGGGGACAGTGTCCTCAATCCGGGGACTGTCCCCAGAAACCGGGGATGTCTGGTCACCCTACTATCGAGTGTATTCTAAAATCCATGTGGCTGGGTATGAGCAAATCTGTTCCTAAACAGCTATTTGGATATATTGATTGTGATATCACTCTTGTCCGCTAGAGGGCGATGACTGTACTCGCAATGCCTGCAATATAATGTACTATAATTTTTTTAGTTGATTTTATTTTAATGTTTAGATTGCCATTTATGTTAACCACGGTAGTAGTGGCACCTCTTTTTCCCTTATGTTTATATATCATGAGGTTGTCTGCATAACTATGAGTAGGGAATATCCCCATAGACTATATTCAGCTTGGAACGGTTTTATCATTATTTTTTAATTATGTACTATAAGTATTTGTGATACACGTCTTTTAAGTGATTGTATACACCTTAAGGGTAAGCAGAATCCATCTTTTAATTGGCTTTTTGCTGATTCTAAAAACTTTTTATTGTTTTTATCTATGGAAATCTTTGTTAATGATCCTGGCCAACCACGGCCATTTTTGCTGCTATTCAAGCTCTGAGAAAATGGAGTCAGACCCACTTCCTGATAACGCGCGCTCTAGCATGAAATGCATAGAGGTGAGGCCTGACGCTTACAACCATAGGAGCCTTATACTATTGCTTGCACAACTGAGATGCACCACGCACATTGTGAGCTTTATACCGGCGTCGGACCGGTTTCTGCTATCCCTGGATAACACCAAGTATTTGAAAGGACACTTTGAAAATTGGGTATCACTGACATCCACCACTCCCTGCACTTTTCAATGGGTTTTGGTTTGACCGTAAACAGTTCTTTGTATACCACAGATAGTGTCTTGGCGACTTGTTTTTTCCGATGCCAGTAACTGCTCCAAGTCTGAGGATTGGATCCATAGTCATACTCCCGAATTGAGGAAAAAAAGGCATGACGCGGTTGCAGTTGAAGAAGCACCAATTTTGAAGTTGGAATGTGGGTTTGAGTTCATCAAATGGAAGCAGTCACCCATTTCCCATTATATCTTAAAGCTGCCTAACCCCCTCCCTGCCCAAATAATGGGATCTGGTATAGCGCCAAAATGGGGCAGATGATGATTATACCAGAGTGGCGTAAAGGAAGAGTAGTTATTACACTCAGGCTGCATAATGTTCTTTACCTTATTCCATGCCTTAACAGTCACCCGCATAGAGCCTGTTAGTACAGTGTAGCCCTGAGGTCCCCTAAAGAGCAAATGATGAAGTCCTTCATATGAACCTATCAAAGGCGCCTCCAACACCGTGGCTGATTCCCATCCTCCCTTGTCAGCTATCTACGTGCAAATGCCAAAAAATATGTATATAGATCAGGCAGCGCAAGTTTCCCTTGGACTACAGGTTCCTGAAGAGTTTGTAACCCTATTCTTGGGTGGGATGATGACCACAAAAAAGAACTACATAACCTCTCAATTCTCTTAAAATATGAACGAGGGATCAACACTGGGGAATTTCGTAGGAAGTACAAGATAATCGGTAAAATCTTCATTTTTATAACGTTAATCCTACCCAAGAACGAAAAGGGCAAGTGTTTCCATGCCTCCAACTGCTGCTTGAAGGCAGGAATTAAAGAATGAAAATTAAGAGCCAAGAAGTATAACACACTAGCTGAGATCACAACCTAAAGGATATTTAATCATTAACTCTGAGTACTGAGAAAGTATTCAGTATTTTAAAGGCTGCCTGCAAAGAATGGCCAGGGTCCTGTAGGAAAGGGAGAAGATCATCTGCATATAAGGCCATACATTCCCTAACTCCCCCAACTAGCAGAGCTCCCACCTCAGTGGACCTCCAGAGAGCAATAGCAATAGGAGCATCATAGGAGCAAACAAAAAAGGTGAGAGCGGACATCCTTGCCACACCCAGCTGCAAAAAGGGTAGAAATTAGGTTTCCTATCCTCATAGCCGCTTCTAAAAGAGATCCAGGCCATGAAACAGGGACCAAAACCCATATGACTAAGCACCAAGGTCATATAGCCCCAGTCCACCGAATCAAAGGCCTTCTCCATATCCAATGAGACCACCACCCGGGCCCCAGAGTTATCATGAACTATCTGCAGGTGAGTGAACAATCTACGCAAGCTAGTATCAGTGGATTTTCCAGGGATAAACTCTGTTTGATCAATGTCTATCAAAGCTGTAATGACTCTGGATAGTCCAGGTTTTTAGTGATAATTTTCAAATCTTGATTGAGCAGGGCAATAGGTCGAGCAATCTAAGATTGGTCTTTGCCCGGTTTCGGTAATAAAATGACATGGGCTTCTGACAAAGAGTCCGGTAGGACATCATTATCTATGCAGTACTTATATAAAGCTTGAAGTCTAGGGCCCAAGGTCCCAATATGAGTCCTATACCACTCTGCTGGGAAACCATCAGGGCCAGGGGGACTTATGGGGGGGAGGAGAGATCGAATAGCCAATTCGACTTCTTCAAGAGTAAAATCTCTATCCAGTATTTCTGCGGCCAGTAGGGTAGGGATAGGAAGGCCTGCAAGTAACCCCTCCAATTCATTCTGTGTTATAAGCAGGAATAGGGGCATATAAGCCACTGTAATATGCAAGAAAGGTGTCAAAAATAATGTCGGGATCTGAAGTAAGCTCCCCTGTAGACACACGGATGCAAGGAATATTCGTCTGCACTCTTTGGTCCGCTACCAGCATTGCCAACAACTTGCCATTTTTATTGCGCCACTCAAAGGTTTCTGTGAATAGAGGAGTTTGGGACTTTAAATGAGGCGCACTAGTCGCCTCCATCCCGGTATCAGGTATATGCAAAAAGGGAGTTGGGACTTTAAATGAAACAGTTGGAATGCAGAGGGTTAAAAAATGTAAATTTAATAATCATAGTAGATGTAGTAAAAGAATTTCATATATATATACACATATATAATTGGCACAAAAATGAGGCATAATAGATGGAAAAGTACATGCAAATGGATACGTAATCATACTGAGTAGATAGTGGTCAAAGTATTATTGGTACAAGACAGCAAATGGCCTACAGGTGCCAACGGTGGCATGCCCGGTAGCTGAAATTATAATCGCATAATAATGATAATAATCATATTAGGTGCCAGAGGTGGCATGCCCGGTAACTGGTATTAGAATCACATAGTAATAATGATATTGTTAAAATAATGATGACATCATCAAGGTGCAAATAGATAAGGTTGTAGCATCAAGTGTAGCTCGACGCATTTCGTAGATGATTTTCTCCACTCATCAGGAGCTGATGCGATAGGATCCTGTAAGATATATAGATATAATAAACCTCCATCTTAATAGAGAGTAGAGTAAAAAATACTAAAAATAGTTGGCCAAAAAAACACACTTACCAACCCTGGCATTGAGTGCGGTGCATGGCAGATGGCATGGAGTGGGCCGGAGGCAACAAGCCCGGACACGGGAGCTGAGGCAGCATATTATGTATAAATAGCATCAGGTGATGGAATGGCAGTGTCTGGGTAGTGGGGTGATGTCCATGTAACAGTAATGATGATATATAGCTTGTCAGAAGGAGGGGATATCTGGGAACAAATATTAATTATAAGTATATATAGTTTAACATGAGATAATTATGTTGAGTAATATATAGATAATGTACCCAAAGATACCCATATGTAGAGTATTGACAGATACAATGGAGCTTGTATGGTGAACAGATCAAATTGAAGGGGTGACTAGTGCAAAATCTAAATGTGTGGGTTGTTAGACAAGGGGAGTGTTAAGGATTAAGTGAGACTGATGTAAAAAGAGTGTGCAGTGAGACAAAGCAAAAACATGGCAGGGAAAGTGAGCCTATTCTCAAGAAGCTTACCTGATGCTACAAGTCATGCACAACCAGCAGGATGAAAGCAACTAGTATGCAGAGACCCCAGTTGGAGACAGGCCATGTGAGCAGCCTGCTCCGACTGGGGGACATATAAGTATATGCCGCCAACGCCACGTGTGTGAGCCTGGCGGGAGGAGGGGGGCAGCGTCTGCACCTGAGCTGAATGATCGCTCAGTGTTTGGCGCCAAAGAGCCCTCCTCCCAATGGTGAATCACGCAGGTGACGCTCCAAACGACAGCACGGTGATGTCAGAAGCGATGTGCAGAGGGGCATCCGCCCGAACCTCCCAAAGGGGAGGCTTGTTGCCTCCGGCCCACTCCATGCCATCTGCCATGCACCGCACTCAATGCCAGGGTTGGTAAGTGTGTTTTTTTGGCCAACTATTTTTAGTATTTTTTACTCTACTCCTCTCTATTAAGATGGAGGTTTATTATATGTATATATCTTACAGGATCCTACCACATCAGCCCCTGATGAGTGGAGAAAATCATCCACGAAATGCGTCGAGCTACACTTGATGCTACAACCTTATCTATTTGCACCTTGATGATGTCATCATTATTTTAACAATATCATTATTACTAGTTGATTCTAATACCAGTTACCGGGGATGCCAACTCTGGCACCTAATATGATTATTATCATTATTATGCGATTATAATTCCAGCTACCGGGCATGCCACCTGTAGGCCATTTGCTGTCTTGTACCAATATTACTTTGACCACTATCTACTCAGTATGATTACGTATCCATTTTGCATGTACTTTTCCATCTATTATGCCTCATTTTTGTGCCAATTATATATGCATATATATATATGTGCGTATATATATATATATATATATATATATGAAATTCTTTTACTACATCTACTATGATTATTAAATTTACATTTTTTAACCCTCCGCATTCCAACTGCTTCATTTAAAGTTCCAACTCCCTTTTTGCATATACCTCAAAGGTTTTTGCTCTCTGGACCCAGGATGTCTGAGTCAGCTCTGTAATATGAAGGTTAACTTGTCGGCTAGCTTCCAACAACTTAGCGTAAGTGTCGGAAGTCAGGGCCGAAGCATAAACAAGCTCACAGCTCCGTTTCTGCAGCCATCGCAAATTTGGCCTTATAGTCTTGTCGAGTTGCCTTTATTGCTGAGATATACTGCCCCCTCATATAAGCCTTAAAGGCATCCCACATCACAGGAAGAGTCGGCGTGGAAAGGTTCTCATCCCAATAAGTAGCGAAAATGGGCCACCTGAGATGAGACCATCTCCAATTTGAGACAGCCAGTGCTCCTTCTACAAGCTTTAACCAGTGCTTGGCTGGACACCTATAGAAGTCACAAGACTGTACTAACTGTTGATGAGAAAAGGTATTTAAGCAGATTATATTTACTAAAATAATTGTATTTCTATGTTCTGTGCACTGTGGGAGACCAAATATAGTCCTGGATTTAGTAACACTTCAAGGTTTATTGGCTGTCGCTTGGCAACTCGAAGTTTCAGCTCCCTCCATAAATTTTCTATAGGATTAAGGTCTGGATATTGGCTAGGCCACTCCATGGCCTTAATATGCTTCTTCTTGAGCCACTCCTTTGTTGCCTTGTCGGTATGTTTTGAGTCATTGTCATGCTGGAAGACCCATCTCCAGTGTCCTGGCTGAGGGAAGAAGGTTCTCATCGAAGAATTTACAACACATGGCCCTGTCAATTGGCCCCTCAAAGCGGAAAATCGGCCTGTACCTTTAGTAGAGAAACAGCCCCAAAGCATAATGTTTCCACCTCGGTGCTTGACTGTAGGAATGGTGTTCTTAATGTCAGAGTCAACATTTTTCTTACTCCAAACATGGAGAGTTCAGTTAATGCCGAAAAGCTCAATTTTGGTCCCATCTGACCACTGCACTTTCTCCCAGTTCTCTGAATCATTTAGATGTTCATTGGCAGTCTTAATACGGTCTTGTACATGTGCCTTTTGGAGGAGGGGGACCTTGTGGGTGCTGCAGGATTTCAATCCATGGCGGCGTATTGTGTTACCAATGGTTTGTCTGGTGACTGTGGTCCCAACTACCTTGAGATCATTCACAAGCTCCTCTCGTGTAGTTCTGGGCTGATCCCTCACTCTCTCATGATCATCCATACCCCATGAGGTGAAATCATGCATGAAGCTCCAGACTGAGGGCGATTGATGGTTACTTTGTATTTCTTCCATTTGCAAATAATCGCTCCCACAGTTGTCTCCTTCTCACCAAGCTTCTTGCTGATGGTCTTGTAGCCCATTCCAGCATTTTACAGGTCTACAATCTTGTCCCTGACGTCCTTTGACAGCGCTTTGGTCTTGGCCATGATGGTGGGTTTGATTGGAAGAAAGATTCTGTGGACAGGTGTCTTTTTTTACACATAACGAGTTGTCATAAGGAGCACCTTCTTAAATTGACAGCACTAATCTGTATACCACATTAGCACATACTGTAACCAATCTGTGGGAGCCAGAATTATTGTTGGTTGGTAGGGGATCAAATGCCTATTTTACTCACTGAACTGCAACTCAATTTATAACATTTGTATCAAGTGTTTTTTTCAGTTTTTTTGGTTGATATTCTGTCTCTACAGTGCCTTGAAAAAGTATTCATACCCCGTGATATTTTCCACATTCTGTCATGTTAAAACCAAAAACGTAAATCTATTTTATTAGGATTTTATGTGCTAGACCAACACAAAGTGGCACATAATTGTGAAGTGGAAGGAAAATGATAACCCCCACATGGCTTCTCGCAAATTGCAAACGAGACTTCTTATGGCTTTCTTTCAACAATGGATTTCTTCTTGCCACTATTCCATAAAGGCCAGATTTGTGGAGTGCACGACTAATAGTTGTCCTGTGGACAGAATCTCCAACCTGAGCTGTGGATCTCTGCAGCTCCTCCAGAGTTACCATAGGCCTCTTGGCTGCTTCTCTGATTAAAGCTCTCCTTGCCTGGCCTGTCAGTTTAGGGGGACGGCCATGTCTTGGTAGGTTTGCAGCTGTGCCATACTCTTTCCATTTTCAGATGATGGATTGAACAGTGCTCCGTGAGATGTTCAAAGCTTGGGATCCTTTTTTTAAAATCTAACCCTGCTTTAAACTTCTCCACAACTTTATCCCTGACCTGTCTGGTGTGTTCCTTGACCTTCATGATGATGTTTGTTCACTAAGGTTCTCTAACAAACCTCTGAGGGCTTCACAGAACAGCTGTATTTATACTGAGATTAAATTACACACAGGTAGACTCTATTTACTAATTAGGTGACTTCAGAGTTAGGGGTACCAGATCAAAGTGGGCTGAATACAAAGGCATGCCACACTTTTCACAGATTTATTTGGAAAAAAAATTGAAAACCATTTATAATTTTCCTTCCACTTCACAATTATATGCCACTTTGTGTTGGTCCATCACATAAAATTGCAATAAAATACATTTATGTTTTTGTTGTAACATGACAAAATATGGAAAATTTCAAGGGGTATGAATACTTTTTCAAGGCACTGTATCATTTAAAATACGCCTATGATAACAATTTGTAAGTGGGCAAACTTACAAAATCAGCATAGGATCAAATAATTATTGTATTGACAACCAGGTATTCTCTCTCACTGTGGAAGGATTTCCCCTTACTTCCTGTTTTGGCTATGAGACAGTGAAACAAAAGCTGCCTTTTGTTCTACTTTAAAACTTTAATTTCTGTTCTCATACATTTACTTATGTGAAGAAGTGCCCGAAATGTATCAGTCTCAGCTCTGGTTGCAGACTAAAATCTTAAAAACGGGAAACTACAAATTCCAGGTGCCAAACTCCTCCCCGTCACACCCTCCCCCACACGTCCACACCACTATCTAGCGGTGTCTGGGTGGCCCCCCCGGCATTCCGGAAGGCGCAAGCCCGGCAATCACCGTCACCTCCGACACAATTGCGTGACGTCACACGCGTATGTAGGGAGACTCGCACGAGTGCAACGTCACCGACAGTCTGACGGTGATCACGGGATGCCGCCGGCACGGAGGAGGCTCCCCACAGTGGCCCTAATGAAAGGGCCTATCTGTGGGAAACACCAGGGGGAGAACCGCAAACACTTAACTTTCTAATAAGGTTTTTTATTTATACCTAATGGCAGGTGCCTTGCCCCCGTCCTCTCCTCTGGGTCCAAGCGTGTGGCCCCTTGTAAGTCCGATGGACTGTGGATGCGCCTGGAGGGCGCGAATGGGGTATGTGTGGTCTTTGGGATCTCTGAACTTTCATGTTTTTAAACAACCTGGTTTGTGCGATGCATCTTCACTTTATCATCCACTTAATGGTAAATATACCTCCAAATATGATGAGATATTTCTCTGCATAATTTAAATGTTGTACACATGTTTTGTATATTGATCAAAGTCCTAAGTCCAATTTTAATATATCTCCCCAGAATCAAAATCCCCCTGAAGAAGACCAGAATGGGTCGAAATGCATTAGGGTATTCATGTGGATATCAATTTTGTATACGCTACTGGCAACATGTTCGCCTGGGGGCCTCTTGGCCATGAGTGATGTTTTATGCTGTTGTTTGTTAAACATGAACCAGAGTTTGTATTTTACAATAAACTTATTGCAATTTGAATTTATCTTGAACATCTGATCTACTTCATCCCTTTATTATTACATAATGTTTTGCTGCTTTAAAAACCCCTTGGGGAAATTTTCGACTTTTTTGCAGACTAAAATCTTTTTCACCAGTAATTACAACTGTTCTGTTGTTAAGTTGTTAAGCTTCTGACTAGGATTAGTCAATATGGGGGATTATTTTTTTCTTTTTACATTCTTTATACTTTCTTCTCCCTGTTTGCTCCCCCTTTTTGTTGATCCCTTTTTTGTGGGGGAGAGCTTCTCTATTTCCCATCTATTGTAATAGAATTTTACATTTATGTATATATGAGGTTTCATATGGGCTATATATTTTTTTATACCATGTTATGATAATATTTAATATCATAATCCTTATTTCAACTACGTTATGTGGTTTTCTTTATCTCATTTGTTCTCATTTAGTTAATTCTTAAAGCGGAAGTAAACCCATAGATTTAACGGTTTCAAAAAACAGTTATATTTCTGGCACATGCCGGTAATGTAACCGTCACATTGGTTGTGCTCTCAACCAAACTGTCAAACCATCCAATGATGGGTGTCAGAACTGATCACAAGTGTAGCATCATGACAGTTGAAGATTAAACAGAGGCCAAGGTGGCATCTTCCTTGGCTGAAAACAATAGGAGGGTTTACTTTCACTTCTTGCCGACCGCCCCACGTGATCTCACGCTCCCGGGTGTGCGGCACGCACACACACTGCCAACAACCTGCTCCCACTGTGATTGGACACAGCGGGAGCCAATCAGCTGGTCCGGCAGACCTGCTGATCGTTTCCGACAGAGGCAGAACAGCAGTCTGCCTATGTAAACAAGGCTTACTGTTCTGTTACAAGGGAAGATAGAGATCCTGTGTTTCTGCTAAACAGGAACACAGATCTTGGTCTTTCCACATTTAGAAAGCACTCCCTAGGGACACATTTAACTCACTGATTGCCCCTGATGTTAACCCCTTCCCTTCCAGTGACATTAGTACAGTGACAGTGCATATTTTTTTTAGCACTGATCACTTTATTGGTGTCACTGGCCCCCAAAAGTGTCAAAATTGTCACTTAGTGTCCGATTTGTCTCCTGCAATGCCGCAGTTCAGCTACAAGTCGCTGATTGCTGCCATTACTAGTAAAAAAAAAAAAAATTCCATAAAAATATCCCATAGTTTGTAGACGCTATAACTTTTGCGCAAACCAATCAAAATATGCTTATTGGGATTTGTTTTTGAAACCAAAAACATGTAGCAGAATACATATTGGCCTAAATTGATGAAGAAATTACATTTTTTTAAAATAACATTTTTGGATGTGTATTATAGCAGAAAGTAAAAAATATTTTTTTTTTTTTCAAAACTGTCTTTTTGTTTATAGCGCAAAAAATAAAAACCGTAGAGGTGATCAAATACCACCAAAAGAAAGCTCTATCTGTGGGAAAAAAAGGACATCAATTTTATTTGTAAACAGCGTTGTTTACAGTAACGCAGTGCCGTATCGGAAAAAATGGCCTGGTCATAAAGTGGGGTAAATCTTTCGGAGCTGAAGTGGTTAAAATGGAACTAAACCCATTAAATTTAATGGTCTCAAAAAACAGTTACATTCCCGGCATGACAAGAGTGATGTCACATTTGGTTGTGCTCTCAACCTAACCGTCAAATCAAAAAATGGCTGGTGTCATAACTGATCACATGTGCAGCCAGCATCATGGCAGTTTCAGATCAGACACATTTTCCGTGGTTGAGAAGGACAGAGCTGTTTAGTTCCGCACTCCAGCCAAATCTAACAAAACAAAAATCAAAAGTCCATTAAAGAAATAAACAAAAAGAGTTTTTGGTACAGTATTTACCTTCAATCTGGAGGTTTTCCCGCAATGTTTTTTTTCTGGAACTAAATGTCCTTAGTCTGATGACCCAAGCCCAGGTTGTCCTGAGTCCTTGAAAAAGATTTTATTGTTTGTATGGTTCAGCCTTCAGTTGGTTAATCATACCTATAGAATATTTATCTAATTTTTTACAGTCTTTCTTAAAATATAGGATCAACTTTGGTTATATTAGGGATCCACAGCACTCTTGAGGCAGTTTGCAATTCTGTGTATACTTCTAGTGTGCTTTTGTTCCATCAAACCCTAGATGCTGCCAACATGCTGACAGATTGGATCCACTTTATTATCTAATCTCCCCTCAATGCTCCACAATATCTTTTATTAAGCCGTCAGAAAACAGGCCAGTCATACTATAAGGGTTGATCTAAAGTTCAGCACAAATATTCTAGCTGTTACTTGTAGTAATAAAAAAATTGTATTTGAATTACTGCCTGCTTCCAACCAACCTCTGCCAACTGGTAGAGTCTGCTGCATTCACAATATATCAGTCAAAATTTGCTACATTTTACCTTGCCAACGATCACTGTCCAATTAAAACCAAGGTGCATTTCCAAATTGCCTATCAATGCAAGAATCAGTGTGCAGCACATTACAATTGATTGTGAATTCTTAAATTGTAAGCTTTAAAAGGCGCAGGGCCCTCTGATTCCTACTGTATTAAACATGTATTGTATTTGTACAGTCTACCCTCAAGTTGTAAAGTGCTGCGTAAACTGTTGGCGCTTTATAAATCCTGTATAATAATAATTGCACTCTAAGGCACTGTACAGTAGCAGTCAATGCCCAGGCACCACAACACATTGGTGTCCTTCAGTGAGTTGGCAAAAATGCATGTCTGTTAATTTGTCAGTTGGGGTGCATTGGAAGCCTAAATCTTAACATAGAATTAATGCAATTCACAGTTATGTGTGTAACAATGCATCACGACTGAAGAAGTGTGAATGAGCCATGAATCTGAAAATGTAAGCATGCCAGTGCCCTCCTTTCAAAGAAATTGATAAGTATAGCGGCTGGCCTTATTGCCAGAGCATTCTAATTTAGAGACGTGAGTTCTTTAACACCCCCTGGTTATTTGTTGTTCTCACATACCTGCATCCAGGCAAATCCATCCTTCTGCTCAGCTTCAGGCCCAATCTCTGTCCTTCCTTGAGTCATAATGACAGCAACCCGAGAGTGAGCATTATTCCCAGAGTTGTGTTGTCAATCTTTATCACACATTGGTGGTAGGTACAGCAAGGGAGGAAGAGAGGTGGCTCTGCTATTCTCAGAGAGCACAGAACATGCAAAACAAATTTAAGTGATTTTCGCATTGTGGAGCAACCCTAAATTGCACATCGAGACACTTCCAGATCTACTATGAGGGCTATTTCAGTAGTAATACATTGTCTTGAAAAAGCATTCATACCCATTGAAATTTTCCACATTTTGTCATGTTACAACCAAAAACATAAATGTATTTTACACAAAGTGGCACATAATTGTGAAGTGGAAGGAAAATGATAAATGGTTTTCAAAATGTTTTACAAATAAATATCTGAAATGTGTGGTGTGCATTTGTATTCAGCCCCCTTTACTCTGATACCCCTAACTAAAATCTAGTGGAACCAATTGCCTTCAGAAGTCACCCGATTACTAAATAGAGTCCACATGTGTGTAATTTAATCTCAGTATAAATACAGCTGTTCCGTGAAGCCCTCAGAGATTTGTTGGAGAACCATAGTGAACAAACAGCATCATAAAGGCCAAGGAACACACCAGACAGGTCATGGATAAAGTTGTGGAGAAGTTTAAAGCAGGGTTAGATTATATCTTAAGCTTTGAACATCTCATGGAGCACTGTTCAATACATCATCTGAAAATTGAAAGAGTATGGCACAACTGCAAACCTACTAAGACATGGCCGTCCACCTAAACTGACAGGCCAGGCAAGGAGAGCATTAATCAGAGAAGCAGCCAAGAGGCCCATGGTAACTCTGGTTGAGCTGCAGAGATCCACAGCTCGGGTGGGAAAATCTGTCTACAGGACAACTATTAGTCGTGCACTCCACAAATCTGGCCTTTATGGAAGAGTGGCAAGAAGAAAGCCAGTGTTGAAAGAAAGCCTTAAGTCCCGTTTGCGCAAAGCCATGTGGGGAACACAGCAAACATGTGGAAGAAGGTGCTCTGGTCAGATGAAACCAAAATGTAACTTTCTGGTCTAAAACCAAAGTACTATGTGTGCGGAAAACTAACACTGTACATTACTCTGAACAAACCAGCCCCACTGTGAAACACGGTGGTGGCAGCATCATGTTGTGGGGATGCTTTTCTTCAGCAGGGACAGGGAAGCTGGTCAAAGTTGATGGGAAGATTAATGAAGCCAAATACAGGGAAATCTTGGAAGAAAACCTATTAAAGTCTGCAAAAGGCTTAAGACTGGGGCAGAGGTACGCCTTCCAGCAAGACAACGACCCTAAACATACAGCCAGAGCTACAATGGAATGGTTAGGATCAAAGCATATTCATGTTTTAGAATGGTCCAGCCAAAGTGCTAACTCCAATAAAGAATCTGTGGCAAGACTTGAAAATTGCTGTTCACAGACGCTCTCCATCCAATCTGACAGAGCTTGAGCTATTTTGCAAAGAAGAATGGGCCAAAATGTCACTCTCTAGATGTGCAAAGCTGCTAGAGACATACCCAAAAAGACTTGCAGCTGTAATTGCAGCAAAAGTATTGATTTAGGGGGGCTGAATACAAATGCATGCCACACTTTACAGATATTTATTTATAAAAGATTTTGAAAACCAATTATCATTTTCCTTCCACTTCACAATTATGTGCAACTTTGTGTCAGTCTACCACATAAAATCCCAATAAAATACATTTAAGTTTTTGTTTTTAACATGACAAAATGTGGAAAATTTCAATGGGTATGAATACTTTTTCAAGGCACTGTATCTGTTTATTCTGGAGATTTTCGTTAATAGATGTTGGGTTAGCATTATATCATTCAAAAAAGGAAAAAGTGAGACATTGTTATGTTTCATGCTTTTCAATTTATTTTATGCAAAAGAAAAAATGTTATTGTACAGGGTGCAAAGTTATCTGTTCAAACGAGGTTATAAGGGGGTAGTTGGCTTTTTCCTCATCGGTTAGCGCTGCATTTCCAGGTCTCACCACTAAAGCCACAGTCATTCCCGCTTCCTCTGCAGCCTTCGCCTCTGTGGAAAAAGAGAGAGCCCCGAGATAAGCAAGATTTATTTGAAACCTTACATTCACGATTATATATATATATATATATATATATATATATATATATATATATATATATATATATATATATATATATATACACATACATATACATATACACATACATACATACAGACACTGGATATGACAGTTTTGTTTAGTTAGAGGCTATAAAATTCAATTTAATACAACGTATTTTTCAAATGCAAAGTGAAACATGTAAAGTACAATAGGGTGATCAGAAATCATCTTTTGCTGTTCTATTTTTTTTTTTTTTTAGCGTGTTGGCTTGCTGGTCAGTGTGAGGGGTGCAGTGGCTGGGGAGAGGTGGAGTGCACTGAGGAAGGAGTGTCCTGGATGGACTGTTCTTCCTCAGTACACCTGTTGGTGACAGGTACATGAATTCGGTGCAAGCAGTGACACTTTTGGTGCTGCTCCCTGTCTAGGACACCCTTTATAGATTTTTCAGATAGGTCAATTGACAAGAAGCTAAAAAAGAAAAAAGGAGAACTGACCAGGGCTTTTTTTTTCTCAGAGAATAGGTGCAGGAACTCTCCCCTTGTGAGTCACCCTTCATCTCTGCCCCCGTACCCACCTCCGAGCACCGTCTCTTGGCTCCACCCCCTACCCACCTCCAAGTACCGCTCCTTTTAGAGAGTACAGAACCAAGTATCATTTTGTGCTACTAAATTGTATGGAATTTGATAGACCCCACCCAAGCAGCAACAGACCCCACCACAGCAACCATAGATCCCCCACACACAATGACAGACCTCCCCCCAACAACAATGGACCCCCGCAACAAAATACCACCCCAGCAACAATAGACCCCCACAAAAAAAAATAGATCCCCAGTGACAATAGATCCCCCAGCAGGCAGCATCAATTGACCCTCCAGCACACCTTGCCATAGAATGCATTCAGTGCTGGAGGTGCCGGAACTGCGTTCCCCTGCGTTCCCGCTGAAAAAAAGTCCTGGAACTGACCATATACATACAGAAGTAGTCTGCCCAAGTCTAATAGAAATAAAAACTTTCAATCCAAACTCAACTGAGTGTCACTAAAATAAGTCAAAGCTGCCAGATCTTATTAAAACAATCTCTTGGATCTGTTCCTATTGTTTCAAAATGAGTTCCTGAGAAACTGGGCAAGCCAAGTAACTTTATATTATTGTGTTCTATTGTGCACACATTCCCTGCAAGTCAAACTGGATTTACTAATACATTTTACAATTCTTCTTTTCATCAGCCATAAAAAATACCAACCCTACTGTCCCTCTTCTTTTGTTTAAAGAGCAATAAATAAAAACACCAGAGGGGATCAAATACCACCAAAAGAAAGCTCTATTTGTAGGGAAAAAATGATAAAAATTTCATTAGGGTGCAGTGTTGCATGACCGTGCAATTGTCATTCAAAGTGCGACAGTGCTGAAAGCTGAAAATGGCTTGGGCAGGAAGGGGGTAAAGTGCCCTGTATTGAGGTGGTCAATTTCTCTACAAAAAAAAAAAATCTTGCACTATTCACTTACTACACACAATCAAATTCCCGATTACTGACATTGGAGGCATAGGAAATATTTTTTGTTAATCAAACAGCTAAACAGAATAAACTGCACCTCTGAAATTGAGAATATTTTAATATCAAATGGACACACCATTTTCTTTTTTTTACTTGGAATGATGTCCAAGAACTGTGCTAAAGATTATACTACTTAACATTCTGATATCATTGGCTTACTAATATTGTATATGACCCACTTACAGACAATAACCTGATGCCATAGACTTGTTTTGGTGCATGGGGTAAAGGGAAATTGCTTTCTTCACTGTCCTCTCCTTTTTTTTAATTTCATTCTATCCTTTTGCTAGCACATCTTTTCATCCTCCATCTCTATCTTTTCTTTATATTCTTGCTTTCCATTGTCCTAGGTTTCTTCAACAGAATATATCTTGCTCCATTTAAAGCTAGGGTCTTCAAACTACGACCCTCCAGTTGTTCAAGAACTACAATTCCCATCATGCCTAGTCATGTCTGTGAATGTCAGAGTTTTACAATGCCTCATGGGATGTGTAGTTCCACAACAGCTGGAGGGCCGTAGTTTGAGGATCCCTACTTTAAAGTATAACTGCATTTGCACCCAACATTATACATTTTTACTAGTTACTGCTTTATGAAAAAAGGCCTATCTGATGGATTACCACTACTCAAATTACATTCTCTCGCCAGCAACATTGCCTGAGCATGTGTTTGCATCCATTTCTTCTGTAAAACAGCTTTTCATGACAACCACTAGAGGGTACTGTCTGCATTGGTCTGAATGAGCATTCTGTATCTTGGGGACATTTCCTTGTAGCTCATCAGAATAGAGCAGAGGGTACTCACAGCTAGAAGGCAGCAGATTAGCAATTTTTCAAAGGCAGTTGAGACAATACAGATGTAGAATTTAAAGGGTAGCTCCATTTTTGTCAGAAAAAAAATAGCAAAAAAAAAAAAAAAATAATAATATAGTGTATACCATTGCGACTCAAGTCATATTGTAATTAAATGTTATTCAAAAATGACCTTTCCTTTTCAATCTACAGCTCTGTAATTTTCTGTAAAATGCAATATGGCTACCTGCAGGCGTTCTGTACACAGACTGTGTACAGAACACCCCCCCGATATGTCATTTCTTGCTTTTGCGATTGGCTCGCTGATCCTTCCAGAAGTCTGCACTAAGATACAAATCAGATTTTCGGCAACATGGTCACACTATTATTACTACTAAAAAGGCCTGGATTATCTCCTAAATGTACATAATATAACAGGATACTAACATTTATAGGTTAAGTTGATCCAGGGAATATCTGATTGCCTTTCGAGCGATCAGGAAGGATTTATTTTCCCCTGCTGGAGCAAATTAGTTCATGCTTTGCTGGGTTTTTTGCTTTCCTCTGGTCAACTGTGTATAGTATTGTGTATATAGAATTGTATGATTTTTTTTTTTCTTTTTTATTGGTTGAACTAGATGGACTTGTGTCTTTTTTCAACCAACTATGTAACTATTAACTCACACAATAAAAGTTGTACCTGAGATGCATTAGAGCAGCCTTTTTCAACCAGGGTGCCTAGGCAAAAATGCCAAAAGTTTCCCAAAAATGTATACAATCCAGCAGGTGGATGAAGCCTGCCTTTTAGTTACACAAAGCCACGGGTTTTTATTGTGCACCATTTCAACCTTCCAGCCTCCGGCATCCTAACAACCAGTGATGTCATCAGTGTTGATTGCCTGCACAGCATCCTTGTTTGACTCTTCCCTGCCCCTCTACGTCAACATTGGGGCTAGCTATGTGATAGACAGAAACTGAGGGAGAGGAGAAACACTGGAATACTAGTCGGTACTAGTGTGCAAAAGTGTATTTGCTTTGTAAGAATAAATCACCTCTAATGTTGGGTGTCCTACGTGTGTTGATGTTGCTGCATCATGTAAAACAATTGGAATAGTTTTTACATTTTAGAATGGGTTCATTGAGACTGTCCATAATTTTAAAGGGTGACTTGGCTGAAAAAAGGTTGAGAAACACTGCATTAGAGGCAACTGATTTATTTGACCCCCTTTGATTTGGTAAACAAGTCTGATTATTTGAACTTCTCGATGAAATGAACTTCATTAACCTTTTAAATTTTACTGTACACTCTGTGATTTTGATTCTTCTCTCTATGCAACACAAAAGAAGCATTGGGTTTTGTATTGTGCTTTTTATTATTGTGCTTGTTCACAACCTTAACGGTTCAGCAAAATTACAATGAACCTTGTTCTAGGCATATTTGTCTAAGTGACAACTACAAAGGTGGGACTTCCCCCACTTAGATGTTGGAGCCATATTAGTTTTCTTTTTTAGGTTTATTGTGTGGAAGCTGTGTCTTATATCTTTGCAATCAGGAAAGCTTCCTGCTGACTGCATAGCTCTAGGTATGACTTAGATTATATTCTGCGGTTTTTAATAAAATAATACCTGGCGATCCTGACATAAAATGTCCTTGTGTAGGCACATCTTGCTATATGGTGTCAAAGCTTTGTTCTTACCCCCCAATTGTGACTACAAGTGGTTATTTTTAAAGACATTACGCAGGCACGGTCCACTGTTGTCACCATCAGAAAACCTGCCCTGAGTTGACATGCAGCTCCATACTGAGATAAACATGTAGGCTGCCACTGCTGGTCCAGTGGCTTATATACTTTAATGTACAAGTAAAGCCAAAACGTTTCTTTTCATTTTGGATGGGTTAAGAAATGGTATAAACCCCTGTCAGTTTTTCTTCTTTTCCCCTCTGAGCCTCCACTGGAAAACTTTCCCTTCACTTCTTGTATTAAAAGAGAAGTATGTGATTTTTTTTTTTATCCCATATTCATACTTACCTAGATGGATGCAGCATCGGTCCAATGGCTCGGTTCTATCACCTCCCCGAGCAGAGAGATGCTGACTGTCAATCAGCAGCTCTCATGCTCTGTTCCCCCACGCTCACTGGAAAGCTGAGCTATGGAAGGCCAGGTAGCGGCCATCTCAGAGGCTCACTGAGAGGCAGAGACTGCCATCAGTCCTGGCACCTGGGGGATCCAGACTCCTAGAGTCGGGATGACGCGGTGTCTGGACTGATCTGTGTGAATGTCAACAAAGAGCGGACTTCAGACCGCTCTCTGCTGAAAACAGGTCACAGGAGTGCAAAAGGAATTGCACTCCTGTGACCCATAAGAGAAGCCCAGATGAATGAGCTCAGGCTGGAATTCTCCTTTAAACAAAAATGCCCTCTTAGACTGTTGACAATGGAACCAGTATCCCCATTCCCCCTCTATTCCTGTTCTGGTGGAAACTCAAAATTTTGATCTCTCCTCACCTTCTGTCCCAGAGACAACTGTCACCAGAACAAACAGAGAGACTATTTCCCTAACAGGGACATAAGCAGCAATAAACACCTGATAGGAGTTCTAACCACCCCCACTCTATCCAAAAATAAAAGAAAGTTTTGGCTTTAGATAGGATAAGTCAGTGAATCAAAAATTATGGAAGCCAACGGACCAGCTTGATGGCCAAAGAACTAGCATTTTATTAGGAATACATAGAAGAGAAATAAAAAAAAAAATTAAGAATTAAGAAGTCTGCAACAGCAGCCTTACTTTTTTTATATCTCAGTACAGCTTTCCATGAAAGAGAATAAAATGAAAGCCTATTGTCTGCAATAGCAAACATCACAGAACTTCTCGAAATCAGTAATTATTAAATATTAGTAAATGTCATACATATTAATAATTGGCACCATTTTTACTTTTTGTTTCTTCATTCTCAAGAAAAGAACAAGCTCCCATTCACCCCAAAACAATGTATGTTGGTTGAACTAAAAGAATAAAGTAACAATATCTCTTTATATGATTGAATGCTGACACCCAGTGGGCACTATTTTAACTTCTTTCATCCACTACTTCACACTGGAAAAGAGCAACCATTTAGCCCTCGTTCACAATGAATGTGGCTTTGAAATCTTGCGCCTTCATCTGAAATCATATGATTTCAAAGCTGCATGTCAGTGCGATTTTAGGTGTGACTTGGAAGACATCTGTGCGGCTTCATGCACAGATGTCTATGCAAGTCGCACCTGAAATCGCCAAAAGTAGTGCAGAAACTACTTTTTCAAATCAATGTGGCACTGCAAAGTCGTACCGATTTGAGCAGTGCCATTGCCAGCAATAGGGTGCAACTTGACAAATCGTATGACAAGTCTCTCCAATGTAAACGGAGGCTTAGTGATCATTCACCTTCTTAATACAATACATAAAAGGATAAGGAGTGCCACTGGTTTGAATTAAGTCCACTAAAAATGTATTTATCTTGACAACAGGTCAAAATAATAAAGCCAAGGTGATTGGGGGAAAACAGCTATCCCTTCATCAGGGCTGGGAGATAAGAGAGCATAGAACAATATAAATAAGAATATCTAGAACAACTACATCACCTACTGATAAAGTCTGGTGTTCTAAGACAATATACTATATACCAAAGCACAAAACAAATAATAGCAATAAAAGCACCACCCATAGTAATATACAAAAATAAAATCCAATGGTACTACTAATCCAAACAAGGGCTAGTATATTATTTGATTTTCCAAAACGCAACATCAAATTGATCATTATTAAACCTATATCCCTAAGAGTACAAGTAGAGAATATTGCACCAAGAATAATAGCAGAAGAAAGAGAAAAGATTGATATAGTGAATGGTTCATGTGATAGAAAGGAGACCATCTAAAGTAGCAAAGTAAAAGAAAGTCAGCCTGAATAGTAGCAATGGGACATAAATGGTGTTGTTACAGAAGAAATTGTCTGGTAATGCCTGCAGGTAATGCTGCAACAAAACAATGTAACTACATGAAAGAAGAGAAATAAGTATCCAGTCTAACAGTAGAGCAGTGCAGTGACAAAGATAGACATTATTTCTCCCAAGGCAAATAGGTGGCAAACGGCAGGGAGGGATGCTACTGTTGTGTCAGTAATCGCAGCTACTGCTTGCATCTGTTATTATTGTCATTAGGACATTAGGTTGCTATTGGAGATATCATCATAATGCGTATGAAGATTTGGAAGGTTGCTAAAGTGACCATATGCACTGTGAATGTGCTTTTATATTTATTTATTGGTAATGTGAACATGTGGATGTTTATTTGGATTCATTTTTAAAGCTATTATAAACTATAATTAAGAAATCCAAATAAATATCCACTTGTTACCAACCACCTATCTCTACTGGAAACAGAGACTGCAGACATGATACAGGAGATGGGCAGAGACTGCAGACATGATACAGGAGATGGACAGAGACTGCAGACATAGTACAGGAGATGGACAGAGACTGCAGACATGATACAGGAGATGGACAGAGACTGCAGACATGATACAGGAGATGGACAGAGACTGCAGACATGATACAGGAGATGGACAGAGACTGCAGACATGATACAGGAGATGGACAGAGACTGCAGACATGGTACAGGAGATGGACAGAGACTGCAGACATGGTACAGGAGATGGACAGAGACTGCAGACATGGTACAGGAGATGGACAGAGACTGCAGACATGGTACAGGAGATGGACAGAGACTGCAGACATGGTACAGGAGATGGACAGAGACTGCAGACATGGTACAGGAGATGGACAGAGACTGCAGACATGGTACAGGAGATGGACAGAGACTGCAGACATGGTACAGGAGATGGACAGAGACTGCAGACATGATACAGGAGATGGACAGAGACTACAGACATGATACAGGAGATGGACAGAGACATGATACAGGAGATGGACAGAGACGGCAGACGTGATACAGGAGATGGACAGAGACGGCAGACGTGATACAGGAGATGGACAGAGACGGCAGACGTGATACAGGAGATGGACAGAGACGGCAGACGTGATACAGGAGATGGACAGAGACTGCAGACGTGATACAGGAGATGGACAGAGACGGCAGACGTGATACAGGAGATGGACAGAGACTGCAGACGTGATACAGGAGATGGACAGAGACTGCAGACGTGATACAGGAGATGGACAGAGACGGCAGACGTGATACAGGAGATGGACAGAGACTGCAGACGTGATACAGGAGATGGACAGAGATGGCAGACGTGATACAGGAGATGGACAGAGACTGCAGACGTGATACAGGAGATGGACAGAGACGGCAGACGTGATACAGGAGATGGACAGGGACGGCAGACGTGATACAGGAGATGGACAGAGACGGCAGACGTGATACAGGAGATGGACAGAGACGGCAGACGTGATACAGGAGATGGACAGAGACTGCAGACGTGATACAGGAGATGGACAGAGACGGCAGACGTGATACAGGAGATGGACAGAGACGGCAGACGTGATGGAAAGAGACTGCAGACGTGATACAGGAGATGGACAGAGACTGCATATATGATACAGGAGATGGACAGAGACTGCATATATGATACAGGAGATGGACAGAGACTGCAGACATAGTACAGGAGATGGACAGAGACTGCAGACATAGTACAGGAGATGGTCAGAGACTGTCTTCCTTCCTCTTCCTCCAGCTGCTTGGAGTTTGCATGTTCTCCCTGTGCCTGCGTGGGTTTCCTCCGGGTACTCTGGTTTCCTCCCACACTCCAAAGACATGCTGGTAGGTTAATTAGATCCTGTCGAAAAAATTGAATTGCCCAAATATGTGTATGTTGTATGTGTATGTGTTTGTAAGCGCGTCAGGACCCCATGGGGCAAAGGACTGCGCTATACCGCAGATGGACACCGGCAGCAAAAAGCGCCCTGAGGCGATTCAGTTCGCATAGGTAGCGCTATACAAGTCACTCATTCATTCAGTGATGTCACAAGGGCAGGAATCGATGGGAAGACTCCTTACATTGGTGTCACAGAAACACAAAGCGAGGGGAAAGATTCCCTCCAGTGGTGTTACAGAACAGGAAATCTCCCTCACGTGGGATCAGAGGATAGAAAGTGAGGGGAAGTAAAGACCAGGCAGACTGCTCCCCACACTTTATCTAGAACACAAAGAACACAATAATATAAAGGATGGATTTTAGGCTGTGATGATGATATTCTGAGCCCTGTGCTTCCCCAGCACCCCCCCCTCCTCCTGCACACTGACCCTGCATGTTCCCTCTGTGTTATAGGTGGGTCAGGATGATGGAGGGGATGGGACCTCCTGATAACACAGCAATCATCTCCTCTATACACAGATCCCCCATACCTGACCGCAGGGCCGATGCTTTTGTCTACACAGGCAAAGGTGCATTTTGGTGCGCCCCCCCACCCCCATTGTCCTATTACCACCCACTTTCCCTTCCGCAATGCAACCCCCCACCCCCATATGGCAACCCATCTATGGCTAACCATACACTACCCTCTTTTAGATTATTTAACAATTATGCAATTATGTAGTATAATGACCTGCCCGGTTTGATACTCAATGTTCAGGTTTGTCTTCGTATGACTAACTTTGATGAAACTAAAGAAGATTGTACAATCAGATTGTATAGTGTACAGACAGATTCATCCATCCACACTAACAACACAGATGGACGAGCACCCCCTTTCCCCCTGCTAAGCTTTTTTACTCTGACAGATGACACCACTGGCTGTCAGAATACCCAGACAGATGTGGCAGCTGCATTTGTTTTCTTTTTTTTTTTTTTTTTTAAGGATTTTCCCCCCCATTTTTACCGGGTGATTTGGCCAGTAACACACCTCCTGTAATAGGTTGGATACACACAATTCAATTTTGTTTTTAAAGAAATCATAATATGAGGTCAAACCTAAACTCTTTCAATATATATGCAATTAGTCAGACCCTTGCATTACATAATGGATGGTAAATCTAAAGGAAATTGAACAACAAAAGTTGTAAAGTGTGTATCCAGCTTTAGAGTGCCCCCACTCTGGATGAAGGAGCACAAGGGGCACCTTTGAACAGCAGCATTGGCAGTCTGAGGGTAGGGGAGTGTCTGATGTACTAGCAGATTTAGATACACTAACAAATTGAAGACAAACCCCAGCTAACACTTTACAATCAATTATAGCAACCGTTTTTTTCCGCTTTAGGGATAAAGGTTTTACATAAATAAAAGCTGATCATTATAAGCACGCCTGTCAGTGGTAAATGGTTTGTCTCATTCCTCTAACTGCTACATCTGCAGGACAGCTTATTCTGTTAAAAAACAGCCCACTAGCAAGTTGAAAACAAAAACAACTGACTTGATTTCCCCATCCATATCCTCAGGGTGGATAGAGGAATCCTGTCCACCGAGCTATTGTATTCTGACAACAGGAAGATTTTCCTGCCATCAGCATACACATATCAGCGTTGCTGGCTATAGCTCATGGTGCTAAAGTTTGACAGGTTTCCATCAATCATGGAGTTCCACAAAATAACGTATGCTGATGGGTGTCAGAATGAAGCTGAAAGGTCTCATGCACTGTACAGTATGTGCCATGCAACAAAAGACAACGAACAGAGGACTCAACACAATCCGCAGCATACAAGCAAGAAAAGTACATAGACACAACTACCAGGACTGATCCCAACATACAGCAAGGAGATATAAGGCACAGCTCACATACTGCTGCTGATGCAATTTGCAGTGATCTGTGTGTACACATATCCAATGCTGGTGTCATTGTCACATCAGACCTGGAAAGCTGTCATCTGTCACCTAAATTCCAAAATGCTCACACCCGCCCCCCCCCCCCCTGAACAAAAAATCTCATGCAATTACACCAGAACTCTCCACCTCCTGGGCTGATCTGAGGTGGAGGTTTAGAGGTGAAAGCATCCAGCCTGTAAAAGCCTGGTCCTAACAAGTGTGAGCCTAGGCTACCTGGACAGGAAATCAACCTGCCATGTCAGTGAAGCTCCTGGAAGACCAGAGTTGAGGAGGGCGACAGATGGAGATTGAGACAGTTCAGCTCCCACTCACCCAAGGCTGCTAACTGCCATCTGATGGCTCACACAAGGGGCACCAATCATGCAGTCAGATGCATCTGAAGCTGCTGTGATTTCAAATCTCCCGCCCACATCCCCTTTCTTATACTGGCTGCACGCTGGGGATAGGAGAGTGGGCGGGGCAGACACAGAAGGAGGCGAAACAGATAGATCCTTCTTTCTCTTCTCCCATACAAGCAGGGAGAAAGGGGGAGGAGCATGCTGGCTGGGCTTAGTGAGACTGTCACAGACTCTGCAGCTAGCCGCTCCTAAGTTAATGGGCACCTTCTTCCTGCCCAGGCACAATGTCCATGGAGGGGATTTGCGGCGGAGGCACATCACAGCACCATACCTTCTTCACCATCCAATAAGCCTGCACAAAGTTTTCCTATCTTTTGCAGTCTATACATAAAAAAGCACCCATACCTGAGGCTGAGGCTTCCCATACCATTCCTGCTTCTGCTGGCCCCTCCTCCAGGTCTCACTCGGTTCCTACACCTTTTCACAATTTAGCAGTGATTGCCACTGTACAGGAGCCGTGGCTGAGCCAGGTTCCAATCCCCCCCCCCCCCGGTCTCACTCAGCTCCCCCCCCCCCCCCCCTCAGTGGCGATTGTCTGTGATATTGTTGTTTATTGCATGGGCTGCAGGGAGAGACGCAGGTGGAGGTAGCTAGGTAAAGCTGCAAGCAGGGCTGGTGCCAACATAAGCACTTATTGAGGGATGCCTGGTTTTGGCACCCCCCCCGGTCCTGGCGCCCTAAGGCAGCCGACTAAGCTGCCTTATGCTGGAGCCGGCCCTGCCTGTCCGGTGCACACAGCCACAGAGAACCCTACTACAGAACTACAGATTAGAATTCTGTCCGCACACCACCCACACACCTTACAGTATAGTCACAGCGCTCTATATGGTCACACTGGATGGATGGACTTAGTCGAGTGGGTGGCTCAGCTGCACACACATAAGGCTGTGCTCTAAACTCCCCTGCTCTTCACCACTCCTAACTTACCTAACTCAACCCACCTATGTATGTGCTGACACAGATAGAGGATTAGGCAGTCTCAGCACAAGCTCTGGGTGGCTTATTAATAGAATGACAAGCCGGCATTATGTGAGAAGTGCGGGGAGCAAGGGAGCCGGTAATCAAAGTGCTATTTTGTCACGTGTATGGCGGCACTGACTCATCCCCTGTGGATATATCAAGCATACTCAAGGCTTTACAGAGACAGGTGTTACAGATTTACCTATAGGTTTCAGGCAGTGGCACCCTTCCCAATGCAGTGCCCAGGGAATATGCCCCACCCCTCCCTACTTTCAGCCCTGCAGCAGTGAGTCATCAGATAGTTGGAAGGGTGCCAAGTGAAAGTAGATAAGGAACATTTCTTACTGAATGATTGTAAATGAAAGTAAAACAGTATTTTAAATGCAAAAATAGTGGCACTGCGTTCACAACAATAAAGTGACAACAAATCTAACTTATCAATAGCATCACATAATAGTACAACTGAACATTGCTACATAAACTGTGTATCCAAAATGTTAAGTCCTTGTGTATTAGCAACAAAGAAATACAAAAGTGACATAAAAAAGTGACATAAAAAAGTGACATAAAAAAGTGACATAAAAAAGTGACATAAAAAAGTGACATAAAAAAGTGACATAAAAAAGTGACATAAAAAAGTGACATAAAAAAGTGACATAAAAAAGTGACATAAAAAAGTGAAAATAAAAATAAAGATGAAAATAATAATAACCTCCATGCAGAGTGATGTATTACACATAAAATCTGGTGAATAATCTTCTTATACACTCTTAAACGTCCTTCCACCACACTGATTGTGAATGTGATCCACTCCCCTTGAAACCGCACTCACCAAAAAGATTTGCCTTGCACTCTCATGCTCGGCATAAATGCTGTTTAAGCCCACCAGGGTTAATCACACTTTCCGACTTCCAGCAGTGCTCACCAGAAGATGTTTCCCCATGTAAACATGAAATGAAAAAGTGCCTCCAATAGCGTCATACCGTAAAATCATTTATTTAAAAATAGACACACGAAATCCTCAACCATTAAACTCACATCACTTCAATCATGTAAAAACATTCAGGGAAAACTCCTATAACTGAGCTGTAGCGGTGTACTGGGGTCATGGCGGACCCAGGATGCAGCTTTTGATTCTCACCCTCCACTCGCTCGCTCATCTGTATCAAACCACCGCCACACATGGTTGTGGCTGTACGGCAACCATTTGTGACGTTCTGCTGTGTCCGGTTGTGACGGTGCTTCGATACAGATCAGTTTTCCCTGAATGTTTTTACATGATTGAAGTGATGTGAGTTTAATGGTTGAGGATTTCGTGTGTCTATTTTTTTTGATTTTACGGTATGACGCTATTGGAGGCACTTTTTCATTTCATGTTTACATGGGGAAACATCTTCTTCTGGTGAGCACTGCTGGAAGTCGGAAAGTGTGATTAACCCTGGTGGGCTTAAACGGCATTTATGCCGAGCATGAGAGTGCAAGGCAAATCTTTTTGGTGAGTGCGGTTTCAAGGGGAGTGGATCACATTCACAATCAGTGTGGTGGAAGGAAGTTTCAAAGTGTATAAGAAGATTATTCACCAGATTTTATGTGTAATACATCACTCCGCATGGAAGTTATTATTTTTTATCTTTATTTTCACTTTTTTATGACACTTTTTTTATGTCACTTTTGTATTTCTGTGTTGCTAATACACAAGGATTTAACATTTTGGATACACAGTTTATGTAGCAATGTTCAGTTGTGCTATTATGTGATGCTATTGATAAGTTAGATTTGTTGTCACTTTATTGTTGTGAACACAGCGCCACCATTTTTTCATTTAAAATACTGTTTTACTCTGTTCTTTAATATAAGTGGCAGCTTTAGGGACTACTACGGATTTACATGAGCGCAGTGGTGGGACACTAAGTTTAGGTGCACGGAACTTGCTGACCGTCATTTGAATGATTGTAAGTCGCCAGTCTGACAGTATCTGCTGTGATTAACGGTTTTATACTAGAAGTGCAGAGGGAGGGGGTGCCTGAACATTTGATTAACAAGGGCAGGGAGGTATACAGAAGCCAATATCATGAGTGGCAGGACGAACAACTGAAGTGAGAGTAATGGGACCATAGTAAAATCAAAATATAAGAATAGAATAGCTGCAATCTGGAGGGATTGTTATGTTTTTTAGTATATATTATGCTGTCTCAGTATACCATACCTTATGAATAGGTAATGTAGTTGTGGTTTTAAATATTTTTTTCATCTGAATGGTTTTATGTTACCTTATCCCTCTGCCTGGATGAAAGGGGAGCTTTGTGCCCCTAAAACACATTGGCTTTATCTCATGAACTGTTGCCAAGATAAATAAACCTAAATGTTTATGTGTATCCTTTTTAAGACTGTATTGACAAGGAGAATGGTCACTACATAGTTGATCTGATTTTGTAGTAGTCACTTGATCTGGGGATAGCTGTTTAAGAAAGCATTTCCATCACTTTGGAGAGATTTTATCTCACTTCTTGTGTCTACAGGACAGGAAGAAAAGGGAAGATTCCCCAAAGGAAACCGGGTGACAAAATAAACAGGCAGGTGTTGACAGGTGCATGACTGGTTAGGGAAATTAACTTTTTGTGTTACTGCATAGTTGCAGCAGACAGGTCAGCGAAGATTTGAACCATTCCCTACCCTACCCTATTAAAAATGAAAAAGTTTTGGCATCAGATAAAATTTCTTTCCTTTAGACTAAGCTGAAAAACGAAATAACTGGTTAGCTGATAGGAGCTATAAGCTAGATTTCTTGGTTCTCTGGTACTGCTATATGCTCTTGCACCTTATGATATCGAATAATTATGCTCATGCAGGTGCAAGTATGCTTACCTTTAGTAATATCAGTTAAAAAAAGAATATTTTCTGTTGAACATCCAATATGATCAGCAATTTTTCTGTAACTTTCACTCTCCACTTTAGGCCCCACAGTAGTGTCAAAATGCCCTTGAAAAAACTGGAAAATATATTAAAGTGTATGTCAAGGCAAAATCAAAACAAAACAAAAAACATAAGCAGTACATTTCTGCAATGCATGCACATTTCCCAACATTGTATCCCTTTAAAAACCTTACAAGTACAGAAAAATATCAACCGATTTGCTAGAAATGCAATTCGCTCTTAAAGATTAAATTAAATTCACCTTAAAAAAAATAATAAATGCACAAGTTTTTGCAGGGAAAAATATGTGCGTTTATTATCTTTTTTTTTCGCAGGAGCCTTCAAAGCATTGCAGACCTGTGATCAGTGGATGGCGGGTGCAATATGCCAGGCTCCTGCTGGCTCTTCCTTTAGCTCCCTTCCCATACCTCTGTACAGGTTTTCAGCTGGAGAGCTGAAGGAAGTGTCACATTCTACAAACTGTTGTGAAAAGACCACTATATCTCGTACAGCAATTTGTCTGTGTTTGCAAAGAACCAAAATGGGAATTTATGAGAAAAATTGGGGGGGGGGGTTTACATAAGTGTGTCTCTTGGGCACTCTTTTAGAGAGAGCTTCTCTCCATATCATGGATCTCCTATACGGGCTATTAAGGCCTTTAACATTCAAAAACATAATTTTCAAGGAAAATTACATCACATGCTTGGAACAGCGCAACACATTTCCTATAGGGTGATATATTGATCTCCCAGTGGAGCAGAAATATAATCAGTTGTATGGCATTCAGAGGCAGCAATAACCATAGAGATGGTATACCAGCAGAAAATAATCTTAGTGTACCCAGATTTCAGAGGAGAAACACAAGAGTATAGAAAAAAAAAAAACACAAAAGTATATCAAACAAGAACAGAAAGCAATATGCAAGAAACTGTCTGTTATTGACGATTTTATATGGCAACCTAGGTTGCAGATTGCAAGTGTAATAAGAATAATGCACCTCATACAGGTGAGGGTACGGAAAGCAATGGTGCTCAGCATAAGGCCCCTTTCACACTACCACGACTTCAAAGTCACACGATTTTGACATGATTTCAGGGAATTCCTGTGTAACTCTCATCAAGGTCAGACCAAAGTAGTGCAGGGACTACTTTGAAGTTGGCACGACTTGAAGTCGTACTAATATGAATGGTTGTCATTGGAAATCATGGGAAACGACTTGTCATGCGACTTTGCAGTCCCTAATCGTAGGACAAGTCGTACAAGTGTGAAAGGGGCCTAATGGGATCAATTGTTCTAAGTAAGACACACCTAGGAGGTTAGTAAAGCACAAACATGTTATTGGTGAATTAGTAGGAAATTTCCCTTTTTTTTTTTTTTTAGGAGATTTGGTGTTCCCGCAATTGACTGGTTAGGGAAATTAACTTTTTGTGTTGCTGCATAGTTGCGGCAGACAGGTCAGCGAAGATTTGACATTTCGGGAAGGGGTCTGTCAGTTTCCCCGTTTTCCTGGCATCTGCATGGGCCCGCACTTTAATATGGAAAAAGTGAATTCTGGCGATTACGTCTCTAGGGATCGAGTCAGGTAGCAAGTTAGGTTTTGCCAATCTATGAGCTCTAGCAATAACAAAATCTTTAGCATTCTCAAAGAGAAGTAAGGCTTTCAAAAACTGCTGCAGGTACGGAATAATTTCAGGAGATGTAACAGATTCCAGAATCCCTTGGAATTTTAAATTATTCCTTCTTGATCTATCTTAAATTTTGGTTTTCAGCCACTGGATGTCAGTGTTGAGATCATGATGGCCATCTATTAACCCTTTCACTGCCAGGTCTGTATGCTGTACAGACCTATAGAAGTGCCTGCAGGTGGCCAAGTCCATCATTTCTCCCTCTGCTATAAGCTCATGGTCACTTCAATGACCATAAACTTACAGCAGAATTGTTCAGCAGACTCTGCTGAACAATTCTATAACTCTGATCATCGAATTTCAACCCGCTGATCAGAGTTATGAACCCCTAATGTGACTGACCCCCCACATTCCGCCACTTCCCTGTCCCCTGCCTCAACACCTCCCGCCACTAACTTTCATCTAAAACTGCTCCCCCTCATTCTCTTTTACTATCCCCTTTCACCCACCTTCTCCCACCCCCAGCACTGATTAGCCCCCCCCCCCCCACATACACACACACCCGACCTGACCCCCCCCCCCAGCAAACCCCCTCCCCTGCAGCTACTATTGTTAGTTGGCATCCATCCTCTTCCACTCCCGCCGCCTTCAGGTGCTGCTTGGGGGCGGATCCAGATGAGTCCCCCCCATCACTCAGATCACCCCCCATACTGCTCCAGCACCCAGGGCTGCTGATATGGCAGTACAGCCAGCCCTCATGTACCAGACCCGTGCTCCATCAGCTGAAAAGGGGGGCCTGGACAGCGCCTGAGCAGGAGAGCCGACTGTACTGCCTATGCTGACACTGAATTCCATGCTACACCAGGCAGTCGGGACAGACAAGGCAGAGGCTTGGGTGCTGCATTCTGTAACACATTTGTTACAGTGTTTCTGACAGTCTAGATGCGGAATCCAGGCAGAGATGTAGTGAAGAGGGCAGACAGACCAGTGTCAGTCTGTTAGTTCACAGTCCCCTCTGAATGTGTATATGTGTATTGAGTGTAAGCAGACACCTTGGGGCTGCAAACATCTGCAAGCCTCTGAAGCAATCATAGGACAGTGTCATACCTTCTTATCGGCTGCAGTTCCTGAACATCTGATTACACAAAACCAGGGGGTGGGAAGAGGGGAGCTGCTTCTAGTTCACAGGGTCTGCCCAGCCCCATGTACCTGGCTGAAATGCACTGATATGGTGGTTGGCTTTATTAAAGGTTATTATGTCCCTATGCCCACCATGGTCCCTATTACAGGTTCTGTACTGAGATGGAGCTGGGAGGGTGGTCTGTGCTGAGGGGAGTTTAGGACTGTGGGGGGAAATCTGTACTAGGTGGGGATTTGGGGCTGTGGGGGGAAATCATCATGGGAGAATATGACCTTGGAGGGGAGATTTGTACTGAGAGGAAGGGGTTTGGATGTTCTAAGAGTTCCCATGCGGTGCGATTTTGGAGCCCATTCATTTTGAATGGGCTCTAATACACACCAAAACACATAAAAAAAATAGTGCATGCACTACCTTTTGGTGGTGTTTGCAATCTGCTTTACAGGTGGTGTTAAAAATACAATAGCACCCACAGCAGATCACAAGGGTAGTGCTTTCCAGCAGCATCGAAAACGCTCACAGAAGAATAAATACAAAATACAATTCTAAAAAAACAAAAAAAATTAAATTCTAAAACAAACAAAAAATGAAGGGCCCGTTCACATGTGCTTTGCTATCTGAAAAGCTGTCGGCATTTGGATTGCTCTTCAGAGAGCTTTTGACAGGTGGCGAGGAGGCATATTGTCTTCTCACTGCCTGTTTTAACCCTGCACTAGCAAGCTGCAATCGTGTGCTTTGCATGCAGTTGCAGGGCACTTGCAGAGCAGCACTATTCACTTGACTTTTTCAACAAGGGTATAATTTCTGCCACAGCTGTGAAGCACAGCATAGCAGTTGTGGCATGTGTATACCCCTAGCCTAGGGTTGTGAACAAGCAAGCTATCGCTTGTGAAACGTCTACCATTGCCTGTATCTGTCTAACCCTGTCTGACCCACAGCCATTAATGTCTAAACCACTGGCAACAAAAGTTAGTACACCCCTAAGTGAAAATGTCCAAATTGGGCCCAAAGTGTCAATATTTTGTGTGGCCACCATTATTTTCCTGCACTGCCTTAACCCTCTTGGGCATGGAGTTCACCAGAGTTTCACAGGTTATCACTTGAGTCCTCTTCCACTCCTCCATGATGACATCACGGAGCTGGTGGATGTTAGAGACCTTGCGCTCCTCCACTTTCCGTTTGAGGATGCCCCACAGATGCTCAATAGGGTTTAGGTTTGGAGACATGCTTGGCCAGTCCATCACCTTTACCCTCAGCTTCTTTAGCAAGGCAGTAGTCGTCTTGGAGGTGTGTTTGGGGTCGTTATGTTAGAATACTGCCCTGCAGCCCAGTCTCTGAAAGGAGGGGATCATGCTCTGCTTCAGTCACAGTACATGTTGCCATTCATGGTTCCCTCAATGAACTGTAGCTCCCCAGTGCCGGCAGCACTAATGCAGCCCCAGACCATGACACTCCCACCACCATGCTAGACTGTAGGCAAGACACACTTGTCTTTGTACTCCTCACCTGGTTGCCACCACACACGCTTGATACCATCTGAACCAAATAAGTTTATCTTGTTCTCATCAGACCACAGGACATGGTTCCAGTAATCCATGACCTTAGTTTGCTTGTCTTCAGCAAACTGTTTGCGGGCTTTCTTGTGCATCGTCTTTAGAAGTGGCTTCCTTTTAGAACGACAGCTATGCAGACCAACTTGATGCAGTCTGTGGCATATGGTCTGAGCACTAACAGGCTGACCCTCCACCCCTTCAACCTCTGCAGCAATGCTGGCAGCACTCATACGTCCACTTGCCAAAGGCAACCTCTGGATATAAAGCTCAGCACGTGCACTCAACTTCTTTGGTTGACCATGTCAAGGCCTGTTCTGAGTGCAACCTGTCCTGTTAAACTGCTGTATGGTCTTGGCCATCGTGCTCCAGCTCAGTTTCAGGGTCTTGGCAATCTTTTTATAGCCTAGGTCTACATCTTTATGTAGAGCAACAATTCTTTTTTTCAGATCCTCAGAGAGTTCTTTGCCATGAGGTGCCATGTTGAACTTCCAGTGACCAGTATGAGGGAGTGAGAGCGATAACACCAAATTTAACACACCTGCTCCCCATTTACACCTGAGACATTGTAACACTAACAAGTCACATAACACCGGGGAGGGCAAATGGCAAATAGGGCCCAATTTGAAAATTTTCACTTAGGTGTGTACTTACTTTTGTTGCAAGCGGTTTAGACATTAATGGCTGTGTGTTGAGTGATTTTGAGGGGACAGCAAATTTTCACTTTTATACAAGCTGTACACGCACTACTTTACATTGTAGCAGAGTATAATTTCTTCAGTGTTGTCACATGAAAAGATATAAACATTTTTTTTACAAAAATGTGAGGGGTGTACTCACTTTTGTGAGCTACTTATACTGACTTCTTATACGGATTTCTTCCTTACAGGGCTAGATAGGTTAGTGTTCGATTGTGGATGTCTGTAGGGATTTTAGCATTAGGCTGGACTTCTACTTTAAGCTGTTACGAGCATCTGCAAATTCCCCTAGCTTTCAACAATTTCAATTCCCCTCCATCTCATCGATTTGCGTTTGCAAATTAGATATGTTTCTGCAAAGTTCAGCCTGAAGGTCACTTTTTAAGGAAAGCAACATTTCTTTAATAGTGGATTCTGAGGCAGGTTGATCGGTAGCAGGAAACATTGCCAGAGGTTGATGAACTGTGTGTGGTGAGTCTGCAAATGTGCCATCAGCAGAAGCCACCTGTTTTTTACTCACTGGCCCTTTGGAGAGAGGAGAGGCAGCAGGGGAGATACCAGGTCTTGTCTGGGAGGTTTTGTCCTCTCTTGGATGGGCTTTTGCAGGGACATCTGTGCACTGTGAGCCGGGATCACTCTGAGAGGTGCTGTGTGAGGAGGGAGCATGTCTCCTGCCATACTCATCTGGAGCAGCCATCTTGCTTGTCCCCTGAGAAGAAGACAGTGAGGCGCTTTGGCTGTGCTTGAGCATTTGGACATCCTGCTGCAGCCTGTGCAGGATGTGTGGGCTGAGTGCAGAGCTGTATGAAATAAAGGCGCTGCTGTTTTTTGCTGATCCCTGCCAGGAATTTCCAGATTATGTGCCTATTTAGTCCCGTGGCCAGGCTCCGCCACCCTGGAGGAAGTGTCAATGAACTAGGAGTGCTGACTTGTTGACTGACTTGTATTCCATTAGAGCAGCAAGTCCGTCCGCCATGGTGGCAGACAGGACTTGTAGTTCATTCAATCACAGATCTCCCAGGTACCCCTTTCCAACAAGAAGAGTGAGCAGCACAGTAGTGACATCACCAATTCTCGATCTAAATATAGTGAGACTAGCAGCTACCCCCCCAGCAGCATTGGCGGCTTTCTTTATATCCCGCCATCTGTTAGAGGTCATGGGGGATTGCTTCAAGATGGAGAGCAGGGAAGGAGCAAGTAAATATGTCATATTTACTGGTCCCTTCCTTTTCTGAATGTACAAAGTGAGTGATTGGTACCGATCATGCACGGTGTTAATTTATAAATGAAGCCTTGTAAACTGTTTACTATGCTCCAGTTTATGAATGAACAGAAGCCTGAGCAAGGATTGGGGATCTGTGTCCCCAGTCACTTTGTCTCAAAGTTAAATATCAGGGGTCTGTTTAGACCTCTGATTTTTCACCCAAGCCCCTCCAACAGCATTGTAGGCTTCATGGGGCCTCGTGATTTCTAATAGTAGCCCTGGTATTACCTGGTGTAGAAAAACATCTTTTGCCTTGTTTAAAACTGAAAGTTATACTATGGTCTTGTAAATATTTGACAAAACACAAGTTAGAACAAATAGAATGATAGTGTCCAAAATAAAAGTGTACCTCAAGCAGGTCACCTTCAATTGAATATCCAAACAACAGTTTCTGTGCTTCAACACTACCACTGGAAAATATGTAAAGTTGTTTTCCTGCTTCCTTCCATTTTCTGAGTGCTGGAACAACATCAGCATAAACCCTAGGGAAAAATGTAAAATGCTTTTACTCAGCACATCAAAATGAAGGCAACAATGTATCACTTTCAAAACGGTAATTTACAATTATGTTTCATGTATGATTGCCCTTGTATTCTAAGTTGACATGTTCCGAAAAACAAAATATAAAGTATTTAGATTACATAATTGTACTTAGACATTTATGTTGCTATGATGTGTTTATATTAGTTTCATGCCAGTAATGTCTCAAAGGACATGCAATGCAAATAGTTATTTGTAGTTAAAATGCTGCTTTCCAATAAATTCCAGCTTAGCGAATGGTTTAGGCCAAGTAAAAGTTTGACCTGAACATCACCTGGCCAATACCCGAATTTGCAGGGCGTTCACCCTGTCGAACCCCCTACAATGCACTGCGCGCTGACCGATGAGTCATCAGCTGTCAATGTGCTGCCGCAATTAAGTAAATTAAAAAAAAAAAACATTGCCGGCAATTAAAAAGTAAAATAAAAAACAAAAACAAAAACAAAAACAAAAAAAAACAGCGTGGCCCCCCCCCCCCCCAAAAAAAAATCCATACAGAGGAAATTGGAATAAGCTCACCCCCCTAATGAACTATACCAGGCCACATGCCCTCAACATGCGGGGGGGGGGTGCTTTGGGGCAGGGGGCCTGAAAGGCCTGGTATGGACTGGGGACAATATATTTTTTTACATTTTTCTATTGCCAGCAGTGATATTGTATTGCTGGTAATTTAAATGTCATTTCATGTATTTTTTTCTTTAGAATTGTCTTTTTTGCTGCAGTACGTTTTATACATGCTACAAATGCGCCACAACAGGCAGACTAAGGGGACCCTCCAGGCACTATATTTAAAGGAATTTTTCATTTTTATTGTTGTACTTTAAAGCATCATTAAAATCACTGCTTAAGCAGTTAGTAACTTCAAAGTGAACCACAGTAAATCGTAAATCCTTAACATATCCCTGACTAAGTCGGACCTACAAAGACTCTCAAATACTTTCTCCGTCAAAACCAGTTCCACTTCCATCAGGTACTTTGGAATTCAAGTACCGACGGACGCATCCCAGCTCTTTTCCCAGAACTTTACTCCCTTACTCCTTAGAACCCAAGCGGATTTATCTACATATGCGTCCAAACAGCTCTCATGGCTGGGTAGAGTGAATGCCCTGAAAATGGATGTTCTCCCTCAGTTCCTGTATTTGTTCCAAACCATTCCTATACACACACCTAACTCGTACCTCTGGAAACTACGTCAGCTGTTCTCCAAATTCATTTGGAATGCTCCCCGTCCCAGAATACGCTACGAAACCTTCTCTCTTCCAAAAGTTCGGGGGGTGGGGTGGGGGGTGCTGGAGCCCCAGGCACCTCCTTATACCATAAAGCAGCGGTGCTCACTCACATATTAGATAGGTTTCACCACTCTTCAACCAAGCTTTGGGTTCACTTGGAAAGCCATATGAACCCAACTGAACTCTCTACTCTCCCATGGACCTTGCCCACACTCCGTGGGGGCTCAGGCCCCCTTAACGACCTTACCCGTCAAGCGGTTCAGATCTGGGATCGCATGCTGTCCAGAAGGGGCCTGTCGAATCCCATGGGCCCTCTGACTCCCTTCTTTGGACCCTGGCCTTCCCACCGGCTATGCACGTAACGGGATTTGGACCATGGTGAAAAGAAGATCATATGAGACTTGCCCAAGTCCTTAGAGTAGACCCCACTTTAAGGACAGATACCCCTTCCAGTTCCCTTTCCCGACACCCCATGCAGTGGCTTCAGAGACAACATACTACTTCTTACATCCAGAATTTTCCATCCATTCCAGACATCCTAGCTTAATCGACAGGATTTGAGGAACTGCTCATGCAGGCATAACCTCCAACACATGTGGTATCTCAACTTTACTCCCTCTTGCTCAATATTTCTTTTCCTGACCTTCCGCCATTTACGGAGGCCTGGGAGGCAGAACTACATCACTCTATCTCCCTTATTGACTGGCAAAAATGTTTTATTCTGATGCACAAGCTATCCCTAGCCACTAAGACCCAGGAAAAAGGATTTAAACCAGTAACAAGATATTACAGATGCCCTTCTACTATACGCCATTTCAACTCGGCAGTACCAGATACCTGTTGGCGGTGTCTTGGCTCCCAGGGTACCATGCTCCACATCTGGTGGGAATGCCCTCCTGTACAGGGATTTTGGAAACAGATCTTCAAACTATACTGTAAACTGATGGCGACTTCCATTCAACCTTCACCTGAGGTGGCTCTCTTATCTATACTCCCTGGCAAATTCAAATCCATTCAAAAAGATGTAGTGCGACACTTTCTTGCAGCGGCCAGAGTAGCGACTCCCAACCGACACCCACTCGACAACCATGCCTTCCCTGGGGGGATTGGGCTACTGAAGTGGACCACATAACGGACCTTGAACGTCTGTTAGAGGAGGAATATGGTAAAGATGAACAGTTTTCCCTCACTTGGACTTCATGGTTCATGTTCTGATACTCTTTGGAGTTTATCACCTGGGCTGAGAGTGGCCTAGACGACGTCGCCTTGGGACTATGATGGAGTGCTTCTTGTCCCCTGTCTTTCTGCCCCTATTCCTTTTCCTCTATGTCAAAACACACCCTTAGGAATCCATTGAGCAAACGTACCATGAGTTTGACTTATCCATTGATACTGATTCAGTATGTGACCCCTTCAACGTATTATATTTCATAAAGACAGGTTTTTCATATAACCTTTCCTGATGCATTACGTTTGGGACACCTAGGATCCCCTTTTCTGAAATGATGGTGAATATTACTTTAACCTGTAATGGTTTCAGGGGTTGCTATCACAGATGGTTTCCTGATGTGCCTTACACACGTTTTCATTCCATTTTTATGTAACCTGGATATGTATTTGTTCCGATGTACATGATACTTATTGTCGGTGCACCTTACCAATGTTTGTAATGTTTACATTTTTTTTCTGTCTCTCCTGTTCTCTATATTAACAAAATAAAATAAGATTGAATTAAAATCACTGCTCAATCTTTTTTTTTTTTTTTATTTGCATTGATACATGTCCCCCAGGGCAGTACCCTGACCCCCATACCCTTTTTATGGCCAATTACTTGCATATAAGACTATAAAATGGGGACTTTTGATTTTCCAAGTTCTGGTTCCATAGACTTTAATATGGTTCGCCATTCAGGTCAGAACTTTTTCTATGTTCTATCTCTAATCAGGACATGAGCTCCTGCTCCATGCATAAGACAGCCCATTCAAATAAAACAGGCTGTCCTATGCTGTTGCACTAAAAACGTAGAGAAAAAGCGGCGCGGAGCATCGTGAAGGTGTGAATGCAACCTTACTGAGTCATTGACCCTGAACAAGAATGCATATTGAGAGTTCAGGCTTCATCAACAATGCACTTACCCCTAGTCAGTGACTAAGAAGTTCTTTACACCATAGTGCATGTTCTACGCTGGAATGCCTTTTTAACTTTCACTGCTGTGCATTTATTTTACCATTTTCTCTTCTATGCTTTTACTTTGCACTGAAGCTTGTGGAACGCATTATAGCATGTTGGAAGATATTGAGCAAAAGTACAATCTGTTCTATAAAGAAAGGCAAATGTATATATAAAAAAGAAACATAGTACATAAAAAGTACAAAATACTTACTCTCCTTTGACTTGTCCTGAAGCATATGCAGCTCTCCACATGTGGCCTTGGAGCTGTTTAAGTGCTGTTGTCTTCCTGTCTAGTGACATCTGCCAATGAACATTATCAACCACACCCTGGATAATCTGTTGTACCTCTGTTTCATTCTTAGGAATAGGAGCAAATCCATCAAGTTCACGGTCTTTTTCTGCCTTACATGTATGGATAGAGGAAAAAAGCAGACGTAGAATTGTAATTATTTCATACGGGTGATGATGTGTAAACAGGATATACAAATAATTGTGTGAAAAATCATTAACCGACAATAACATTACTAAAAAGAGAGTTAGCAGGTAACCTAAATTTCCAAGAATCTTCCAGGACAGCATTTAAGAGTAATTCCATCCACCTAAACTAGGAAACAAAGGCTTACATGTTAAAAAAAAAAAAAAAAAAGTGCATCCAGTTTGTCTGTCTCAATATATAAAGAACCAAAAAAAGGTAGAAAACAACAAACTTTTGAATCGTAAAACTGAATACACGAAAATGCCCTGCTGTCCTGGAAGATTCTTGGAAATAAATCAGGTAACTAACAATATAACAGAACGACCACTGCGCAGACCTCCCTAATATACTAACTAGTGAGTGGCTGCCAGCATTAGAATGTGTCCCCACACACAATAAAATGACAAACAAAAGAAAAAATGCGGAGCTACTCCAATCCAATAAAAATAATGGTGACTGAAGTGCTAAACAGACCTCCCTATATGTGTCTAAATAAAGTATTGAAATTAATACTCAGATACAGGCGGTCCCTGGGTTACAAACATCCGGCTTACAAAACGGAAGGAGACAACAGGAGGTGAGAGGAAATCTACCCCTAGGAAGGGAAATTCACTCCTTTAAGAGTTATGGGAAAAAGGTGTCTCCACGGGAGCTGTATCACCAATCTTTGTTTCTACAACAACCCAAAATTTTCAAAATCCAATTGTCTTCGGGACAGAAAGTGAGGGGAAATCTTCTGAACAGGGGCACAGACAGCAAAACAACAAAACATGGTATAGAGGTGTTAACCCTTCCCTATTCTATCCAAAAAAACTTAAAAATGATTGTTTTGGCTGGAGCTACACTTAAAAAATGTATCTGTTCCGACTTACAAATTCAACTTAAAGCGGAGTTCCGGCGAACAACTTTTTTTTTTTTGGTCCTAGTATTATTGCTAAATTTAAATAACATTATACAATGATCTTGCTAGATTATTGAAAGATATAAATTCCTTACTGCAAAATATAATTTCTCTGTCAGTGGCCGTTTTCATCATTAATGTGGGCATGTGACGCCCAATCACGATCATTTTCTGGACTATGCATGGAGAGGTGCATGCTGGGTAACCAGCATGCACCTCTCGATCTCGCGCATGCATGATTCAACGGCGGCCGTGGCGCCGATTGTTTGTAACATTGCCATAACAACGGGCGGCGATTGAGGAAGGTCCCGCCCCATTGTTATGACAACTTAGATAACGACACTCATTTAAAAAATGGCGCTGTGGTCCGCCTTTAAATTGCGTAATTTCCTGTCAGGAAATAATGCGATTTTAGAGCACAATGATGACACATTATGATATATAGAACATAATACTAATGGTCTCTAACAGTGCTGGAACTGGCCTTATAGGCAAGATGAAAAAATATTATCAAATGCGAATATGTGCAATGCAGTAATAATGTGATACTCATACTAAACATGAAAAAATACACAATGGTGGTGTCACCCTTCTGGGAGTTAAGGAACCAAAATAAAAAGTAGCAAATGTCCATACATGTATGTAGCCTTTAAATCTGCTCAACAGTTCATATGTGCTTTAAATTCATGCAGATTATGTACACTTCTCCTTTAAGAAGCATGCAGTGACTATATGCTATATATTTCACCATGTGAATCCTTCACCAATATGGATAGCAGCTCATCTTAATGATTGGACCTCTTAAACACAGGTCAAATGCACATCCCCCTTTTAGAGTTGGGACCAACTCATATCCTGATTGTCTTTCACTGGATGCTCCACTGGGATAGGGCTCAGAGTGTCAGCTAGCTCTCTGAATCCACTTCTTATTGGTTAGGTATAAAATGCTCAAAGGCACAAAATAAGAACCATCTTTGTGCAGACATACAATATAAACTTGCAAACATTTATTAAAAAACTCTATATAATAATACACTCATGTTTAGGTGTGCACATGATGGTGCATAAAGGTAAAAACATACAAAAAGCCCCTTCACTTCCGGTGAAGTAATGATGTCATTGGCTCCGCCCGACGTGTTTCATCATGTGACTTTATCATGGGTGAAGGGCCAATAAGATACCACATCTATTTACATAGACTGGCTTGGTTAAAAATTAAATAGATCCTGCACCATGTTGGAGACTAACTGGGCGCCGTCATTTTGTTGATGACCTAGCCTCAAATAATAGGCAGTCATTTTACTGGTGGGAAAAAAAACCTCACTAATCCAGAAGGGGAAATAAAGACCTGATTATAACCGGAGTGAATGGAAGTAAGGATAAAATTGTGTTCTTGGATTTAGAAACAGAAAGCAAGGTCAACAAATTGATCACAAGTACATACTTCAAACCTACAGACCGGAATGGGTATATCCCAATACCAAGTTGCCATTAGAGCCCTTGGTTGGTGAATATACCTAAAGGTCAGCTGATTAGACTAAGGAGAAATTGTACAGAATTTTCAGATTACATAAAGCAAGCGGAAAAGATTGGTCTGAGGTTTGTAGATAAGGGATGTTCTCTCCAAGATATAAATAAACATATTATAGAAGTAGGAACATGAATAGAGAGGTACTCATGAATGATAAAATAGGACGGAAGAAATAGACTTCTCCATGGGTATTATATTAAATTACAATAGGCAATAGTAACAGGTTGAGTCTATTATTAGGGCAAACTGGCCAATAATAAGCATCTCAGTCAAGTTCTCCCCAGCAAGCCTAAGTTTATCTGCAAAAGGGCTGCTAATCTAAGAAAGAGGTTAGTCGAAGTGTATTAGATTACCCCTATGAAGAATGTCAGTACATTCTTCACCCAGAAAGGTTTTTATCCTTGTAGTAAATACTATATACGGGTTGTTTAAAATCAATAGGAAATAGTAAAAGGAGAACCCATTTCTAATCTAAAACTACTTCCAAAGAATATATCATTAAAGATAATATTCTGTGTGAAACTGAGGGAGTGGTGTATTGTATACAATGTGTCTGTGGGCTTTAATACATTGGTCGTACCAAGAGAAAATGATCCAAACGCATTCAGGAACATGTACAATATACAAAAGGGCGATCAAAAACACTTTATCTAACCACTTTATCTTAGCATACAGCAAGAACCCAGCGAGAATGTCCTTCTGGGGTATTGAAAGGTTCACTGGACATTGGAGGGGTTCCAATAAGGTCAAAAACCTCACCAAAGGGAATCATGGTGAATATTTGAGATGGACACTATGGTCCCCAAGAGATTAAACATCAAATTTGATTTAAATTGTTTTATTTCAGATTATCAGTTTGTACCTTTTTGATGTATATTTTGATTTTCTTGTTTTCTTTGTTTTTTCTTTTTTTCGTACATGTTTGTATTAGAGGTTAGATCTTCTCCCCACAATATTCTCGTGGTACTTATGTTTTAGTATTTTTGTGTTACCGTGTATTATAGTGGCGATTTTTGTGGCCAGTTTTTTCAGCCATAATATCCATGTGGTGATTAGTCACACAGGGCATGTTAACACATCTATTTCAGTTTTCAGAGGTTCCATCTCTCGTGTACTTTTTCATTTACTATGGCCATTCCGCAGTCCCCCACTAGATGGCGTTATTTGATTTAGCTAGTAAATGTTGTTTTGCTTTTTTTTTCTTTCAGCATATGTAAATTGTGTCCTGTTTTTGCCAGATGAGGACTTGCTGTTTATTTGTTTTATGTAATGAGGATTAGGATAACAGATCAGCCATACATATTTTTTTTAAGAGTGGGAAGAATGTATTTATAAAATGTAATTTTCTCCTCTAGGGTTCCCTTCCCCTGATAGTCCATTAATAATGCTTTAACAGCTTTTTTTTCACATTTTTGGTCCCCCCTCTTTGACATCTGGGGTATGTACAATTAGTTAATGACTACATGTGTGTTGGAGCTGGTTATTTTATTTTTTATATGTAATTTTTTTCCATACTCTGTGTGTCTACATTATGGCACTATTTTGAGTAATGCGGCTAATGGCCGGATTAGTTGAGAGGTATAAATTGGGTAGTCTTTTCATACATTATCCAGTAGGTAGCTAATAGCTACAGGAGTGGTCAACAACAAAATGGCAATGCCCAGCAGGTCTCAAGCATGGCACCTATTCCATTCACTCCGGTTATATACAGGTCTTTATTTCCCCTTCTGGATTAGTGGTGTTTTTTCCCCACCAGTAAGATGGCTGCCTATTATTTGAGCCTATGTCTTAAAAAAAAATGGCGGCACCCAGTTAGTCTCCAACATGGTGCCGGATCGATCTCCTTTTTAACCAAGCTAGTCTATATAAATAGATGGGGTATCTCATTGGCCCTTCTTCCTTGATAAAGTTATATGACGAAACATGTCAGTGTAAAGTAAATGTCATCATTACGTCACCGGAAGTGATGTCATCCACAATTAGGAGTGTGTAGACATGTTTCATGCTCCTTAAAGTGGAACTTCAGTCATTTTTCATCTATTAAGTCTTCTGCCCTTGTTGTTTTACCTTTGCATAGTAAATTGTTTTTTTTCTGCCAGTAAATACCTTATACAGCCCACTTCCTGTTTCTTGTCTGATAATTAGCCTAGGCCTATGACAACATGAACAGCTCTCTCACTCTCGTGAGAGTGTGCCATGAAGGGAGGGGGATGAGTCAAAAGATGGCCAATGAGAGCTGCAGAGCTGGAGGTGTGCCTCTGTGTGTCTGTGTAAATCCAGGAAGTAAACAGGCAGCAGCTTCAGCTGCCCACAGTTAAAATGGTTGCAGCCAGACTCAGTAAAGGGAGATTTTTGCAGCATATTTGGCAAGTACAGAATCACATTATATATAAAATAATATGCAAAGTGGTTGAAGGGAAGCTTCAGAATGGTAAAGATGTTTTTATTACAAATTATGTGAATAGACTGCAGTTCCTCTTTAAGGGGCCAGAGTCTACCTTTTGTATGTTTCTTATCTGTGTGCACCACCATGTGAACACCTAAACGCAAGTGTATTTTATAGAGGTTTTTATTAAATGTTTGCAAGTTTATATGGTATGTCTGCATGATGATGGTTCCCATTTTGTACCTAACCAATAAGAAGTGGATTCAGAGAGTTAGCTGACCCTCCGAGCCCTATCCCATTGTAACATCCAGTGGAAGACAATCAGGATATAAGTTGGCTCCAACTCTAAAAGGGCGATGTGCATTTGACCTATGTTTATTAGGTCTAATCATTGAGATGAGCTGCGATCCACATTCGTGAAGGATTCACGTGGAGAAATATATAGCATATAGTCACTGCATACTTCTTAAAGGAGAAGTGTACATAATCAGCATGAATTTGATGCACATACAGTGCCTTGAAAAAGTATTCATACACCTTGAAATTTTCCACATTTTGTCATGTTACAACCAAAAAACTTAAATGTATTTTATTGGGATTTTATGTGATAGAGCAACACAAAGTGACTGAAGTGGAAGACAAATGATAAATGGTTTTGCAATTTTTAAAAAAATAAATATCTGAAAAGTGTGGAGAATCAGCCAAGGGTAGGTGGAGCAAGGCACCGCATCCCAAATAACTGAAAAAACTTGGAAAATGGAGCAGGGGGACTTTAAAGGTGCCTAAAGAAATAAACAACTATTTCATATATAATAAAAAAAAAATGAAATACATGTGTTAAAAAAGATACAACAATTTTCTAGATAAAAGAATATATATTGATCAGACCACAATATCGATATATATCAACTGTACAAAAACCTAGATATATGTACATTTTCAAGGGGTAGGAATAATTTTTGCAAAGCACTGTAAAGCGCTGCATAAACTGACGGCGCTTTATGAGTAATAAAATAAATAAAATAAATAAGTTTCATCTGGGAAAAAACATGATTCACAAATTGTCGACAGCGCTTGGATTTCGCTCACCCTTTTCGCAATTGCCAAGGCCGCTAAAACTGTTTTGTGTGTTTGTTTTAGCCTAATAATACAAAATAGACTCGAGGGTCTTTCAGGGGCATTTCAATATCATTGTAAGGAAAATCACTTTGTTTTATCATGTCCTTTGTAAATTGATTCTGAATGGGAGAGACTGCTTCATTATAAATCAGCTGGTGCACTCTCAGTGTTCTAATGAAAAAACCTGCAGAGTCTGCATCCCTTTCGAAGTTTTTAACCCTTAGAAAGTATCTCCAAAAATGAAATTCCTATTGCAAGGGATGCCTCAAATATGACTTAGTGCAGACGTCTGGGAAAAAAACCTTCAGGTGGCATTGGTGAATAGAATGCCCCCAGGAAATGTAATTACCTGCTTGTGTGTTTACACTTTTGGTGTACAGAATGCCTCCAGGTTGCCATACTGCACTGAATTTTACAGACAATAGCTGTGACTATATGTTGAAAAATAAATTACAACATGGCTTGTGTAGCAATTGTATATGCTATATTGTTTTGTATTTATTTTCCATTAAAGTGGCGTTATCCTTTGAATTAAACATTTTACTGTATCTTTGAAAAAATCTATTTACTTCCACCAATGTAAGGTTTACATTGGTGGCAGCGGGGGTTTTCTTTTACCCCAGAAATGCTTCAATAGAGGGCCAATGAGACATTAGGGGTCTCTATAAAACCCCTAATGTCTCATTAAAGAGAATATATCACAAAAACGTTTTGTTCCCTATGCCAAGGATCGTCAACCCCCGGTCCACTACCGGGCCGTAGCGCTTCTGCAGCCAGGCCGCCAATAAGAGACAGCGCTGGGTGGATGGAAGAAGCGAGTGGGCGGACAAGCAGAGATAATATCTCTCTCCGCCCCCCGCATCACCGTACTTCCGCCCTCAAATCCAGGAGCAGAGAGATGACATCATCTCATACTGCCTGCCCCGTATCCCCGCTCTCATGTTCCTCGCTGTGTGAAAACAGATTCTGCTCAGCGGTGCAGATTGCTTTCCCCCCCCCCCCCCCCCCCCCGGGCAGCTAACCAGGTATGGCAGAAGGGGGAGTACAGGTGGGGTGTGCTGGGACTTGTAGTTCACCCCCTCAGCTGTCTGCCTGACAGACCACAAGGGGTGCTCCACTCACTCTGCATCTGGTGACAGGCAACGTGACAAGTGACAATCCACATCTTGTGGCAGTAAGCGTGGCAGGTGATGTGGCAAGTGACATTCCGCATCTGCTGGCAGGCGGCAGTGGCAGGTGAAGCACTCAGAGCTCTCACTGATTCTACATTATGGTGAGTTGAACTATTTCATTTATTAGTACAATGTAATAATAGAAATAATGTGCTTCAATCACACTGACACCATATCAAGCATGGTGCCGAGATGATTGAAGCGCTAACACCAGCCATTGCCCGCGAAAAATCGTGACCCGCCCCCCCCCCCCGGTCCTTGGCACAATTTTCTAATTTTCTTCTACGCAGCAGGTAGAATGGTTGGGGACCACTGCCCTATGCGATATATAAAAAAGTTTTAGCGGGAAAAAAAGTGTCAGAAAATAAACCTGATACCCAATCGCTTGTGTACTTTAAAATGGATGCCTGCTTTCAGAAAATATATTTAAATAATGTTTCGGGGGTTAAACTGATTAAGTCTAAATGATTTTTTAAAAATGTGAGCAAAAAAAAAATCAAAAATGGCTCTGGCTGCAAAAGGGTTAAAGGATACCCTGCCAGGCATGTGTACATGAAAGCTGAACATGCTGCCACTTGCACTTTTAGTGTGCTAACCGAGAGGTTTTGGTCTACTCCTTTTGCAAGTATTCTAGCACTGGAAGTTCAAGCTTCTGTGGTTCATAATGGGACCAAGACTATAACCCCTTTACTTTTTTATAACTTGCTTTAATGACCTCTTTGCAACTTGACATGAAGCCAAGGTTCACATTGCTGCAGGTTAGAAATCGAGTTCAGCTGAACTTGAACGATTTCAAATCGGCAATGCAGTCCGACTTCGGGGGGCGATTTGAGAGACATCTGCTTGCTTGAGAGCTTGAACCTTTGGATGAAAAACTGGAGTCAATGTACAAGAAGGCACTCATGGGGAAGCTTTGCTCAGCCTGTAAAGGTTGCTGAACCATGATCATTGCAACCAAACTGATGCTATAAGAATTGCTCCGACTCTGTCCTTTTTATTTTTTGGATTACCCTTACCTTTTAAGATGGACCTAGCATTTAAGGTTTAAGCCAGTGGAAATGACCAGGACTGGGACAACACATCTAGTCCTAGGATTATGCCCTTGAAAAAATCTTGTTTAACTTCAAGTTCTCTTTTGTACAGTCAAATAGATCGATCTATAGTCCCCTATCTATTTGGTACCTGCTAGCACTTCTGAGAGGGATAGCAGATGTTCTCTCATACAGTGGTGGGATATTTTTTTGCTAAAGCCATCAGTTGGAGCACTTTTCCCTTGCTAACTGATATGTCACTGAGGTGGCATCCAATGTCTATTCCTTACGGAAGGAATGACTAAAATTGTGTTATTTACCCCCCTCACTTACTTCATATTTGAGTATTTTTTTCTCAGGCCAATTTTCTTATTAGTCCTGGGCAACTGTCCATGTCTGCGATACCTCCCCATCACTATTATGCACTGGCATCTGTCAAGATTCTCTCTGGGTCAATGGTATGCCACAATCTGCCTTGAATCCGTTTTGTTGTATCTAAATATTGTTGATCTGTTCTGGTTAGCATATAGAATTGTCTGGCAACTCCTGGCAGCTCCAGTTTGCCAGCATGAAATTTTGCAGTGGTCTGGAGTGGAACTGTGCCCACTGTACCAATGGAATCTAAGAGGTCATAAGGCCATTCACCCCTATCAGGCAATGTAGACACAATGCTTCTACAAATGCTATTGCTTGCTTGTTTCATCATTTTTTCCTGTGGAAGGAAAAGTTTCTGGTTTATGGAGCCTACTATAGGGAACTATAGAGCCCCTCTTCTTCCTCAGTGGAATGAGGGGTTCTGCTAGGTAACAGACCATGCACTGAGCTAGAGCAAGAATACAGCTCGGTGTCTGGCATAACATTGATCGGTCAATATCACAGCATAACATTTGTAATCTAAAGACATCATCCTTCAGAATAAGTCCTTCAGCATAAATTGATGAAATAAAGTTATCTTCAAATGTGAACCTCACTGCATGTACTATTCCTGAATCAAAGATAAGTAAGAGGTCGAAAGGTATAAAATAGAAATGAAAATAATCCTAGAATAAAATTGGAAAAGAATGGTGCTGTGAAGCACATCTCCTGGGAAGTTCTGTCACATGTTCCAAGAGGCAGAGCCAGAGTTCTAGGCAAAGTTCTAGGAAGTAAAGGGTGATGGATTCATCTGCTCTTAGTGAAAATGGCCACCGTGATAAGAATGGGGGGGGATAAGGTATGTGAAGCGTAAAAAGCATGTAATCTATATGTATATGTGTGTAGATTGCCATTACTAAGCATTTCCAAAGGTGTCTGTTGTCATTTTTATGATAAGGGTGAAGTTCCACTTTAGGTTAGGGGGTTATAGATGAAGCTGTACTATTTATCTGACCCCTGGATCCAGCAGGCTCCCTCAATCTGTGCGTTTTCAGTTTCTATGTTTAAAAGTGGAACCTAAGGCACTGATACCCACCTTTTCAATGGTCCCCCAGCACATGCACAGTCATCTGGCACACAGGATAAGGACACATATGCAGCTCAGCTTACATTCTGGGGATCGCTGTGATCAGGTAGGTGGGTGTAGCTTATTGCAGAAAGACATTGCATGTCCCTTCTGTATTTAAAAAAACTGCCTGCTCAGTGAGTTCCACTTTAATTAGAAAAGAAGATGGACAACTAAGAAAAATATACATCTGGTGGGGACCCTGATATAAGGAAGGATTCTGATAGAGACTCTGACTGAATTTATTTTTGTTAGACCTTTATTAATGGTTCAAGTTTATTAGGAGTTTATGTGCCTTGTTTCTCTGTTGTTCTAAATCATATCATGGGGCTTATAAAAAAAAAGCAAAAAAAAAAAAAAACAAAAAAAATTATTATTATATATCTATTTCATTCATTTATAAAAAAAATGGCCTGTGAGTATTTCTAAAATATACAATGTGGTCCTCATACAGGAAATTTTGGAGACTCCTGCTCCATGCCATATGCTCTGGCATTTATCTCCTGAACATATTGGCACCTGCCATACTCTGATACTTCTCTCCTGCACATGCTGGCATCTATCATACTTCTGACAATCCTTTCCTTCACATTCTGGCACCTATCATACACTTTTTCTTTAGTTTGCCAAAAGTTAGTGAAACTGGAGCTGCCTCCTTATTGCTGCAAGCCCTTCAATGATCTCCTGCACATATGGGCACCTATCGTACCCCTCACTCATTTCTCTTGAAAATCCTGTCTACTGTTGCTCTGCTGTAGATACTGATGACTTTTCTTTCCCCAGACACATTTCCTGCATATACTCGCATACTGTCTGCTGTCATACCCTCCAGCACTTCTCCCCAGCACATACAGCCCTCTGTCACACCCTCCACAATCCTCTCCGGCACATACTGCCTGCTGTTATACCTTCTAGCACTCCTCTCCTGTACATAATGGACTCTGGCATATCCTCTGACTTGCCTATCTGGCAAATACTGAGCCATGTCATACCCTCAGACAATTCTCTTGCAAACATTGGCTCCGTCATACCATCTGGAACTTCTTTTCTGCACATGCTGCTTGCTATCATACCCTCTGGGGCTACTTTGCTCCACATACTGATCTCTGTTACACCCACTGTCAGTCCTCTCCAGCATATACTGGCCACTGTCATGCCCTCCATATTCCTCTCTTACACATACTGCCCACTTTGTAACCCTCCAGCATGCCTCTTCTGAACATACTGGGCCCTTTCATACCATTGAATACTCCTTTATTGCACAAACTGCCTGCTGTCATACCCTTTGCCACTCCTTTGTACATACTAACTTTAATACCCTCCAGCACTCCTCTTCTGCACATGCTACCCCCTGTTATAGCCTCCAGCACTAGTTATTCTGTACATACCTCCAGCTCTCATACCCTCCAGTGCTCTATTTATGTATATCCCCACAACCTGTTGATACATCCTGTGACCTGGCTCTCCTGCACATACTGACTGCTGACATACCCTCTGCGCATTTCTCTCCTACCCATACTTCCTGCTGTTATATACTGCCCACTGTCTTTCCCTTCACGCATCTTTCCTGCACATACTGGTCCATCATTACTTCCAGCACTCCTGTCCTTTCATAGAAAACCTAAATTCCTCCTTTACTACAAAATTGTACACAATATTACTAATTCAGTGGCAGCTGTCAGAATTCCTGATACACCTGACTGGATGCAGCCGCTGTTCAGCCAACAATTTTTCCCCCAGCTCCTTCGATTTTTCAATCAAAAGATGTTAGGCAGAAGGGGGCTGAAAGGGCCACCCACTAAGCGAATTTCTGTCAGTTCATAGGAAACCGGAAGAAATTAGAATAGTGTCTGCCCAGCTTTAGACAATGTACTTTTCTTAAGACCACTATCTAATGTGTATGATAGCCTAAGAAGCAACCCGGTAGTTAAAAACTATATAACATTTCAATAAACTAGAGTTTTACAATTGCTGTAGGGCTGTCCACAGTGATGTTAGTCCTTTGTTGATGCTTGTTAAGGAAACTAACAATCTTCGTCAGCAGTGTATGTATTTAGGAGATTCCTTCGTCCAACCAACAGAAGCCCCTCTCCCTCCCTTCCTTCCTTTACCCTTCACTGTATTGGCGGAGGGTTTTTTGAATGCTAAAAAGGTGTAGAGGACAATTATCAAATTTGTCACACAGCAAGGCATTGATAAATGCTAGCGAGACAGATTTACCCACTTCAATACTGGGCACTTTTACCCCCTTCCTGCCCAGGCCAATTTTTAGCCTTCAGTGCTGTTGCAATTTGAATGACAATTGCACGGTCATGCAACACTGTACCCATATGAAATTTATATAATTTTTTTGAGACAGATAGAGCTTTCTTTTGGTGGTATTTATTCACCATTGGGTTTTTTTATTTTTTTGCTAAACAAAAAAGACCGAAAATAAACAACCTTTTTCTTTGTTTCTGTTACAAAATTTTGCAAATAAGTGACTTTTCTTCTTCACTGATGGGCACTGATAAGCTGCAATGATGATCAGTGCCCTAATTATCAGTGTAAACAGTGTGCTGACAGCCCTGCTGGTTATCAGCACGCATTTCCTCATACAGACAACAGTGCGTGAGTAAAAGACTGCCCATAACTTGCAAGTCTGATGAGAAGGCGCTGACGAGGCTGCACTGATGGGCACTGATGAAGTTGCACTGATGTGTACTAATGGGCACTGATGTGCACTGATGTGCACTAATGAGGCTGTACAGATGGGGACTGGTGAGAAGGCACTGATGATCAGTGTAAATGTGCCCTGTCAGCCTCTCCTTTCCTCACAGTGACTGGACACAGCTGATCACGTGGTAAAGGGTCGCTGCGATTGGCCCTTTACCCCAAACTGTGATCAGCTGTGTCTATGGACACCCTTCCAGAACTATAGTACCGCACTGTAGCAGTCTATTGGCTATAGCACGGTACTAAAGTGGGTAAAGCAGTGAACATACAATGTTATAGACACTCTGTATCACAGTTATAACTATGCAGGCACCATAACTGCTTTTGTTTCGTTTTAGAAATTATCTTGCTTACCTTTTTTTACAAGGTAAAAAATGTGTCATGTGACCATGCATCTCTACCTACTGCTAGTGTGTGTGTGTGTATTACATGGCGCTGTGCAAACATACAAGTGCCTGTACTCCATAGTCTGTTCAGCCTGAGGCAAGATGCAGGCTGTGCTTGAGCATGGGGCAAGTTCAAGAGGCAAGTTATGATGGGGGGGGGTTCAAAGGCAGCTGTAATTAGACGTGGAGGGGTTGAGATTGCAGAACAAACCAAACAATACCCAATACAGGTATGCTGAAACTGACCATGCTAACAGATCAACTTCTGTACTTTGTGTGCTTAGTTTCAAACAAGGAATAAAGCTGACTGGCAGATTAACCAGGTACTTCAGATGGAAGCTGTACATGAAAATGATAGAGACTATGATTTATAAAATAAATATATGTGAACACACACATAGAAAAAAAATATTATTTAGGGTTACATACACTTTAAGACAGTTTTATCAGATTTATGATAAATGTGTTAGTGAAAGTAGAAGTAACGCCTTAAAACCTTGATACAGACTTATCCTGGAGAAAAAATGCATATGGCAAGTCTGCTATTTATTCTGCCAAACATGAGAATGTCAGGAAAGGTCTAGAACAGGGGGCTCAATCTGTTCTTTCTTCTAGCAGTTGCAACATTTGTTTGGTATCTCTCAAATACGCTCTTGTTTTTTGGACCGCTGGTTCTAGGTATTTATCTATATATTGGCTGATTTTTGCTCTTATCGATTCAATGCCGTTTACAATAGGCATCGGCCAGTTTTGTTTCACGGTGAAGGGACTATCACACATCCATCAGTTATGGACTGCTTTATTTGATTTTGCACAGGAGCTTAAATGGCATTCTATATTTTTTGGGACTGGTCTACACCCCATTTATTCATATTTGAGCCCAAGGGCGGCTCACGTGACATTTTGTTTGATTTACATTTATTCCTATGCTTTGTAATATCACCATGTGCCAAGTTTTGTTTTTCTCTGCCATGCAGTGTGTCACACAGCATCATTTGCACCTTGCACTTTAGCACCAACCTACTTGTGTATGTTTTATGTACCATATGTCACTTTCCAAGATTTATAGTTAGGTCATTCGGATTTGCACTTTATTATAGACTTTGGTTATCCCTTTTGAGATTTACTCTGTTATTGTTTGCATTTGCACTTTAGTCAAGTTCACTTTAAGCACAGCGCAGCACAATTACCAATTTAACCCTCTCATCTGCCAATGATCAGCTGATCGGGTGCCGGATGCAGTGGGTCTCCAGTTTAGTTATTAGCTGACAGCGCGGGAGTACCACCCTTATACCGTACACACTATTGCTGCATAAGCTGAGAGTAACCAGCTGGCTGAAATGTATGTATTACAAGCATAATGGTCACCATACACCTGACCGTAAAATCTTTGTGCGATCAACTTTAGATTTGCCAAAACCCATGTAATATGAGGACCTAGCTAATATATCCATTAAACATGTATCCAATCAGGCAGGATCTCTTACTACACAGTTATTCTTAAATCTAAAGGAGATTGTAATATCAGTTTGTAACAGGTGTGGTAAACTTTAGATCAATGATGAGCCCAACCTGTAATCTTAGGTGCTGAACATCCTCCTGGCACTCTTCTTCTTGCCAGTGATTCTCCAAATATTCTTTAACATTGTCTTGAATGTAAGGGAACAAAATTTCCTGTTATATAAAACAATATAATTAATAACTGAGGTCTGCATACGTTCAAAAAAAACAACAAAAAAATATCAATCAATAGCCCTTGACATTTTATTAATAACACATGAATTCATTATATACACACACATGTAAAATTAGAATTGGAGTTAATTCATCTCCAAAACACTTTTCTATAGGTAAAATCAGAATAACAGAAGATTCTTTTTAATCTAATGCATATTACTATTTTTGTGCCTCTGTATAAGCCAGTCAGCGTATTGGTAGGGCTGCCCCAAAGGCCTTGGCTTTCTTTGTTTAAATACAATGGCTAGGACTAGGGAATTTATATGCTAAGTAAAAAAAAGGCCCAAGGGATCCTTTATATTCAATGGCTCCCGATCCTCAGGAACATTCTTAAACCATATTATTTTACAAGGTTTGCATACTAATTTAACGGCCTTGTGGGAGACCAAATCATAGACTAATTTCAATGTACATTCAACACAAAGTAAACAATTAGGTTTCCCATGTTTGTAAATTCAACTGCAAATGTACAATTAACCAAAACCAGAGGGAATCAAAACATACACTTTCGTTTGGTATGTTTGCCAGCGTTGGATAGGAAATAATTGCTTTATTACCAGGAGATCTTTTATACATGTTGGAGTAATAAAAGTCTGATGTATGATCTTATGCCTGCTTTCACTAAAAACAATTTTGGGATCTTCAGTCCACTGTTAAATCACATGAGGTCAACAGGTCATCTATTTATCACTACGAATATTGGTAATACAATTCCATCCCATTGTAAGTGGAAGTCATTTACATGAGACAGATGGTGGCTGTGTCTTCTTGCTCATACACTTCCCCCTTTGTAACCATTTTGTAACTAAAAGGCTGCATTTCAATAAAGGGAAAACAGAAAGTCACACCAAGCTTAAAGAACAAACAGGAGGTGATTTAATTTGTGACACTTTTCTGGAGGTGTGTATGCAGTCGGAGGTACATGAATTTGTCCAACATTCGTCACAGTACCACGAGACAGATTTATAAAAAGCATCTAGGACACTCCTTGTGAATTCCAGGGACTATGTTCTATGACATTACTCACTCAATCCAATACCTACATTTCAGTCGGGTCTGGACAACACTTGATTATCTATGGTGCCTGGAGTGACCACAAAAGATGTTCTCAAGAAACTTTCCATAGAAGAAAACAGCTGCCCCAGCTGGAAATTTAGTAAATGTTTGGCCTACACTGCTGTGTTAGGTCGGCCATAGACAGTTCAAATCCTGCTGAACCGGCCGAGATTCGAACCAAGTGTGGGCAGGCTGAATGTACCAAGTTGATTGATCGACATGCCATATTCACTGCTGCTAGCAATAATCACTGTCTTCTCTTAGCGGCGACAGCTTCCCCAGCCCATTGGGGGCAGACAACAGCTCGGCAGGAGGGATTACCCTGTTAGCACTGTCTGTGTTGATTGGGGCAATTGTGCAAATTTTGCACAGTCTATGACCTGCCTTAGATGTAGGACTACACAGATAGGGAAGGGATAAGTTCACCTTTACAAAAAATAAATAAAAGCATATTTTTTGCACGTAAAAAAAAAAATATATATGCATTTTTTTTTGTTAGGAACCTGTAAAGCATTGCACCCACAATAAGCAGATTGTGGGTGCAATGCCATGGTCCTGCACACTCGATATGAGCAAGCAGATACGGAATGACAGAGAGATCAATGGGCTGTGACTTGTCATGCGACTTTATGTGTCCAAAGTCGCATGACAAGTTGCCCTAGTGGAAACGGAGCCTTACTGTCTTCAGCTTCAAAGATAACCTATACTAAAGGAAGGAAAAAGGAGGCATTGCTGACCTTTTTTCTAAAAATGTGTATATTTTTATTTTCAAGATAAAAGAGGATTCTGCTTCATGGTGGAAGCATCTGTACATAATTTCAGATCCATGGGAACAAAAGATAATTTACACAGTAGCTGAGCGACTTTCATTCTAGCCCTGTGGCTCTGAGCTCTTGGATATTCATTCCACCTGGGATACTGTCAGTATGGAGTATGTATGCGCTCACAATATTTAAATGGGGTGCCCTTCAAATACTCCAGTTTCTACCCACAATCTGAAACTCATACTACTATGTTAATTGGCTGCTTTTCAATTTAATTTCATTATGTGAGATTCAGTGGCGGCCGGTTCATTAGGGGCGCACGGGTGCCACCGCGCCCCCCCATCCACACTGGTCCTCCTCCCGGCCAATCAGGAAATGGGTTTTGAGTCCCATCTCCCGATTGGCTGAAAGGACAGGCGACCCTATTAGACGCATAGGAGGACGAGAAGCACGGCGGAAGCCGCCGTGATGCAGGAGAGGACACAGGAACCGCTGCCTGCCCGCAACCTAGACAGGGTAAGGGCCAGGCTGAATGACTGACCGACTAGGGGGTGCGGGTGACCCGACTGACCGCCCGACCTACCTAAAACCTTTTGTAAAAACAAGAGATGGTCACACAAAAAAAAAAAAAAATCTCCTGTGTCTGTGGGGGTCAATTCACTAATGTTTATCGCATGAGATATTGGTATCAGGTGACCTATTTGCAGAAATTTAAGAGCCAATTAAACATTTTTTATGTATTTCATGGTATAGGCATTTAATATGTTAGGAATATACAATAACAATCAGAGGGCTCTGCATTGGCAAGTAAGTGAAAAGAAAACAATGTATCAGTGTGAAAATGCTATGTTGTTAGCTCAGGAAAAAAAATAATTTGTAACATTAAAGCAGAGATTATTCTATTTAACCACTTCACTACTGGGCGCTTATACCTCCTTCCTGCCCAGGCCAATCTTCAGCTTTCAGTGATGTCACACTTTGAATGACAAATGGGCAGTCATGTAACACTATACAAATATGAAACTTTTATCATTTTTTTGAGACAGATAGAGGTTTCTTTTGGCGGTATTTAATCACCACTGGGTTTTTTATTTTTTGCTAAGCAAATGAAAAAAGGCCAAAAATGTTGAAAAAATATGTTTTTCGTGCTTCTGTTATAAAATTTTGCAAATAAGTAATTTTTCTTCTTTACTGATGTGCACTGATGAGGCTCCACGAATAATCAGGGCACTGATGATCAGTCCCAATGTGCCCTGTCAGCCATTCCACTAATCGGCTCTTCTTTCCTCACACAGTGACAGCACATGAGGAAAGGAATGCGGATAACCAGCAACTTTGTTTACATGTAATCAGCTGTGATTGGACACAGCTGACTACAAGGTAAAGGGCCTTTGTAATTGGCCCTTTTCCTTGATCTGAGATCAGTTGTGTCCAAAGGAGACATTGATCACAAAGGGTGTCCCAGTGGGTGAGGGAGGTGTGTTCTGGCATGGACGTCCTCCCAGAACAAAAGAGCTGCACTGTAGCCATCTTTCGGCTATGACCCAGTAATAAAGTGGTTAAGGCCCCCTTTTATACGGGTCAAATTCCATTCTGATCAGCAGGGGACCAGCTCACAGATCCCCTGCTGATCAGAGAAGAGTGATCAGATGACACATCCATGTCCGCTCAGTTTCTGCAGAGTGGACACAGACAGAGCCTGCTCTGCTCTATGGGCCGCTAAGAATAAATGGACTCCGATGTCCGTTTACAACTGACTGCCCTCCAATCAGATTCACCTAAACGGAAGAGGACAGATCCCCTTCATTTTTTTAGTTTTTTTTTTAAAGAGGACTGGATTGGGCCTAGGGTTGCCACCTGTCCAGGATTCACCTTGATAGCCTGAACCCATTATTCAGACAGGAATGTGGCTTGGAACAGGGCTTGACAGGAAGGTTAGAGGGCACTATGTGCACCACATTACTATTCTCTTTAGAGTGCTCAAAAGGTGTCCCAGGTCTGTTACAATCCTATAGTGTATACTAAATGAAAAAAAAAAAAATGTACTGTGCGCCGCTAAAGTGTTCGGGTTTGGCTTAAAGATAAAGTGGCAACCTAATCGGGTCCGAAAGTAGTCCTTTTACACCTGCCTGTCCATAGAACATGCCTGGACCTTTCCATCAGGACCGCCAGAAAAGCTGACAGGCAGATCTAATCAGAATTCCTGTGTGAAAGAGGCCTTATGTTTTCACAATTCTTAGTGTGTCTTCATTGACCTCATTTTGGCGCACTGTTATAGCAATTAAAAAAAACAATTGAGATAAAAAACACTAAATGAAAGCAGTATCAAACCCAAAAATGTAATAAATTGCAGCTTATCAATCATTAGAGGCGGTGGCTGCATTAGTTTTCTTTTTTCCCTCTGTTTTCACCTGGTGATTTGGCCAGTTTAGAGTACTCCTACTCTGGATAAAGGAGCAACAGAAACACTTTTAATTAGCAGCATTGTTAGTCTGGGGGGAGGGGAGTGTTAGATATACTAGCAGATTTAGATACACAAACACATTTACTCAAGCTCACACTTTATAAGCAGTTACAACAAACAGTTTTGTTCCTTTTGAGATAAAGGTTTTATACAAATAAAGGTTGATCATTGTAAGCACTCCTGTCAGTAGTAAATGGTTTGTCTCAACCCTCTAACTGGTACATCTGTAGGACAGCTTGTTCTGCTGAAATGCAACAGATTTACCGGCTGGATCATCAGGTAAATATAAAAAGGAAGAAGAAAACAGAGGAATCTCCCCTCAGAAAATTGGGACTTTTTAGGCTCAAGGAATATGCAAAGGTCAGGAATAATAGTATTAAATATATAGTATTTATTGGTATCACAAAAATATTTCAAAGAAATTAACAGTATAAAACATACATAAAAAAAGACATGAAAAAAAAAAAAACTAAATGTGAGTACAAGTGCTGTATATAAACTAATCGCCAACACGTTTCAGAGTTTTTAAAGCTCCTTCTTCAGGGTTGGTTTTAACAATCGTACATATGGTCTATAAAACAAAACATTCATTAAAGCAGTCATCATCATTCACATATGCATGACATGGCCTGGGTGGGACAAGGATAAGGGTACTTACAATGCCTTGATGAAAATTGTCAATACACAGCCAACAATGGGATAAAAACAGTGGAAATGATAGAAGTCAGTCAATGAAAGGTGGTGAGTATATAAAGCAAAGGAAAAAGAAAGAAAGGCCTCCCCAGCCTTCAGGGTGAATCAAGGGGGGTAAGCTGGGATCACATGGCATGGATAAAGAGGGAAAGGGGCATATATAAGGTTCTATATGAATCTAAAAGTAAAAAAATAAATAAATGGCTATATAGGATTGATGTTTCATAAGGATCTCTTTAAAATATCTAAATGCTATCCCATAGGCTGAGGGGTTTTTCATCTTTAATAGGTAATTTACCATGTAGCCTCCCTGGCGGTATGATTATGTCAGATTTTTTAATCTCAAAGCGGTACAATTGTTTTGCATAGAAATTTGGCGTTTTATTTTGTAGGCCTGTAATTCTTAGCAATAACACACTTAAATCTGTCCAAACAAGAGTCTAGTAGGTATGATAAAGTTTGAAACACGAAATCATAAATTATAACATAATAAATAATTATAAAAAATAATAATGAAATGTATTTCCCCACAAATCACTCAATTCTGCAAGTGATTCTAATTTATTATCGCTGTTTTCTAGCTGTTCTAAGGGACACTTTTTGGTTGCTATGGACAATTTCCAGTTTCCAGGCAGAAAGAACAGTATATATATATATAATATAAAACTGCATGCAGGGCACTGGAAAAAGCATTGGGGACAAAAGGGATGTGAAATAATTATACACAGTAACGTAATCTGTAAGATTAGTGTACTGTATGTGATATGTTTTTTGTACATTTTGGATTTGCCGCTGGGCTCCGCCCCCATGTGTCGCAAAGCTCGCAGAGAACGGAGCCCGGAACACAGACCATTGGGCCGATGATCCGGAGGACACAGCGGGGGGGGGGGGGGGGGGGACATGACAGGAACCTGGTGACAAGGTAAGTACGCTGTACCAGGATTCTGCAATGCAATCCCGAGTGTGGCTCGGGGTTACTGCTTTTGGTACTAAAATTTAACCCCGAGACACACTCTGGAATACCCCCAGGGAGGTTAATGTGTGTTTTTGTATTAGACCCCTTTCACACTGGGGCGGTTTGCAGGCGGTATTGCGCTAAAAATACCGCCTGCAAACCGCCCCTAAACAGCCTCCGCTGTTTGTTCAGTGTGAAAGCCCGAGGGCTTTCACACTGAAGCGGTGCGCAGGCAGGGCGGTGAAAAAAGTCCTGCAAACCGCTTTTTTGGAGCGGTGTATTCACCGCTCCTGCCTATTGAAATCAATGGGACAACGCGGCTATACCGCGGCAATACCGCGGCTATAGCCGCGCTGTACGAGGGATTTTAACCCTTTTTCGCCCGCCAGCGGGGGTTAAAACCGCACCGCTAGCGGCCGAATACCGCTGCAAGAACGACGGTACAGCAGCGCTAAAAATAGCGCTGTTGTACCGCCGACGCCCCCACCGCCCCAGTGTGAAAGGGGCCTTACTCTTTTAGATTCATATAGCACCTTACTTATGAGATATATGCTCCTTTCCCTCTTCATCCATGCCATGTGATCCCAGCTCATCCCCCTTGATTCACCCTGAAGGCTGGGGAGGTCTTTCTGTCTTTTTCCTTTGCTTCATATACTCAGCACCTTTCATTGACTGACTTACGCTGTTTTTATCCCATTGTTGGCTGTGTATTGACAATTTTCATCAAGGCATTGTAAGTACCCTTATCCTTGTCCCACCCAGGCCATGTCATGCATATGTGAATGATGACGACTGCTCTAATGAATGTTTTGTTTTATAGACCATATGTACGATTGTTAAAACCAACCCTGAAGAAGGAGCTTTAAGGACCTTGAAACGTGTTGGCGATTGGTTTATATACAACAATTGTACTCTCATTTACTGTTTTTCGTCTTGTGGCCACAGACCACATTTTTCATGTCTTTTGTATGCATGCTTTATACTGTTAAATGTATTTTAACCACTTCAGCCCCAGAAGATTTTACCCCCTTTCTGACCAGAGCGCTTTTTATTTGGCACTGCGTCGCTTTAACTGACAATTGTGCGGTCATGCAATGCTGTAACCAAAAGAGAACTGCGTCCTTTTTTTCCCACAAATAGAGCTTTCTTTTGGCGGTTTTTATTTTTTGCGTTATAAACAAAAAACAAGCGACAATTTTGAGAGAAAATTTTTTTTTTTACTTTTTGCTATAATAAATACCCCAATTTAAAAAAAAAAAAAAAAAAAAAAAACATCAGTTTAGGCCAATATATATTCTTCTACATATTTTTGGTAAAAGAAAAAAAAAAAAAAAAAAAAAAAAATCGCAATAAGTGTATATCGATTGGTTTGTGAAAAAGTTATTCGGTCTACAAACTATGGGAAAGATGTATGCCATTTTTATTTTTTTTACTGCGATTTTTAGCGGTATTGCGACGGACAGATCGGACACTTTTGACACATTTTTGGGACCATTGACATTTATACAGCAAACAGTGATATAAATATGCACGTATTACTGTGTAAATGTCACTGGCAGGGAAGGGGTTAACACTACGGGGCGACTAAGGGGTTAAATGTGTGTTGCCTCAGTGTGTTCTAACTGTGTGAGGAATTTGGCTGACTAGGGGAGGAGACATATCGTTGTTCCTAGTTAGTAGGAAAACACGATTTGTCTCCTCTCCCCTGACAGCACAGGGATTTGTGTATCTACACACACAAATCCCCGTGCTGGCTCTCGTGCACTTGATCGCGTGTGCCCGGCGGGGATGGTGCCCGCCGGCCACGTGCATCGGGTCCCCTGCTGTGCAGTGGGCGCCTCCGGTGGTGGGCGCACCCTCTGTTGGCTTGCCTGGGCAAAGCTGTACCCGTACAGGTTTTCACCCAGGAGAGTCATTCTACAGCAGTAAAGGTACTCGAGCCGGTTGGGAACCAGTTAAATACTTTTTTTAATACCAATAAATACAATATATTTAATACGATTATGTCTGACCTTTGCACATTCCTTGAGCCTAAAAAGTCCCAATTTTTCTGAGGTGAGATTTATTTCCTTTTTCTTATATTAGGGATGTGGCCTTTTTAAGCAGAAACATACAGCCTATTTAAAAAAAAAAAGAAGACCGATGCAGCCACCACATCTAATGAATGGTAAGCTGCAATACCTTACATTTTTGGTTTGGGGTTTGATACTTAAAGTATATCTAAAGGCAAATGTTTTTTTATCTTTGGATAGGGTGGAGAGGTATTAGAATATTAGCATAGGATTTACCGTCTATGCTTGTCCTGTTTACCGTTATCACTATAAGTGAATGTAAAAGAAAATGCCTAATTTTGAGTTGTCCCCAGTAACAGAGGGAAAGTCTTTGAATAGGGACACTAGTTCTGGTGAACTAGAGGGGACCCAAAGATTCCCTTAATTGGCAGAGATTTCCTCTCACTTCCTGTTGTGACAGGAAGTGAAGGGAATCTCTCCAATTGGACACAGATGGCAAAAATAAACCTTACAGGAGTTATAACCCTCCCTTCCTCTATCCTAAATGAAAAAAATAATGTTTTGCATATAGCTCTAATAAAAGCGCTGCGCAAACTGTTGGCGCTATATAAATCCTGTATAACAATAATAATTATAAAAGCTTTGGTAAATATAGACTATAGGTCAGCCTGGGGAGGGGTGTGTCAGAGTGAGCTCCTCTACTCAGGCTGTGGTTGCTTTGTAAAGAAAACAAAGCCTGGGTTCACATTTGTGCGAACTGAACTTGCATGACATGCGAGTGTGCCCGGCTCGCAATAGAGCCGATTCACACAGGTCCTGGGCGGCCGAGGTCCACATTCCAAAAGGGTCCTGTGCGTGTTTTGGTCAGTTCAGGTGCGAATTCAGGCAAAAATTTGGACCTGAATTGCACCTGAACAGGAAAGCACTGGAGCCCATGCTGGGAACCGTGGCCGCACATATGTGAACCCGGCCTAAAACGTTGAACACCTTTATCATGTATCTGGAATTTATGTAGCTGACTTAAATGGAATGTTCACACAAGAATAATCATCTCTATCAGTTGTCATAGCATGTGGTCTGCTAACCCCTAAGTGCTGGAAACCAGGTAAACACAACTAGAAAGGTCCAGGATGCACTTAAAATGTAAACAAAGGTTTCCAGTGTGCAGCTTGCTGATCTTTGCCTGCCCAGTGGTTCCTGAACTTTTGGCCACAACACAGCAGTGGTATAGTGCGGCCGCTGATGTGAATAAGCCCTAATGCAATGACAACCTGATTGATGGTAGCCACAGCTATCTGTGACTGTTTGCACAAGCCAGCGATTACCTGTGGTTAAGAACAGATGATCCTAGCTGGGCACAGTTTGTCTGTGTTCACCCATGATCACTGGAGGCAATTGCTGGCAGCGTGAACCGATAGCTGTGCCGGGTGCCCGCCATCAACTTATCAATGCATTGTATGAGCTGAGCGGCCACAGCTTTGTACATGTCTTTACAGAAGCAGGAGTCCACAGATTACTGCCACTAGAAATCGGAGGGTATGCTAATCACCTGTATACTTGAACAGGCCACATACACCAATCCATAACTTGAATACCACCCACCTAATATTGAGTAGGTCCCCCTTTTGCCACCAAAACAGCCCTGACCTGTTGAACCATAACTGCAACTGGATCTCAGAAGGCATGCTGTGGTATTTGGCACCAAGCCATCAGTAGATGTTCCTTTAAAGTGGAACTTTAATTTATTAAGGCCCAATAGATCACTTCAGGCTGTCCCCTTTTGCAGGTATAGCTATGTAAAACATTAAAATTAAGTGCCTATACTGTTTAAAACCCAGTAATACACTGTCTCACCCTGCTCTGCACATGCTCAGTTGCTCTCCGTTTTTAGACCTTGTGCCAAACTTGTAGAAGCCGATCTGCTGACAGCCTGAAGATTTACTTCTGCTCAGGGGCTCTGGGCTTCAGTAAAATGGCAGCCTCCAGCAAAAAGAAACAGGAGCAATGCCAGAGGCAATTTACAGCACACACCAATTTCAGTAGCGTAACTATTTGGAATATACTGCATGTTCCTTGCTAAAGAACATTACTTTTTATCAAGTTGCTATGGGTAAAGTTATGCTTTAAGTTCTGTAAATTGCTAGGTGGGGCCTCCATGGATTGGACTTGTTTTTCCAGCATATCCCAGTTGCTCAATTGGGTTGAGATCTGGAAAATTTGGAGGCCGTGTCAACACCTCAAACCATTCTTGTATCATTTTTGCAGGGTGCATTATTCTGCTGAAAGAGGCCACTGCCATCAGGGAATACAGTTTTCATGGTACTTGGTCCCCAACAATGTTTGTTACGTGCCAAGTAACATACATGTGAATGGCAGGACCAACTTTTCCCAGCAGAACATTGCCTAAAAGATCACACTGCCCCCATTGACTTGCTTTCTTCCCATATTACATCCTCCATCTCTTCCCTAGGTAAGGGAAGCATACACTCCCAGCTATCCGCATAATGTGGATAGAGGGATTTTAAAGGGTAAGGATGAGCTCCAGCGTGTTCGCACACTCCACGTGCCAAGCCTGCCAGGAAGTCGGCACGGCACAGCGCTAATCATAGGCAGTGAGACATTTCCCGATCTCTGCAGCCGCACATTGGGAAAATGTCTCACTGCCTGTGATTAGCGCAGCGCCATGCCGACTTCCTGGAGGGCTCGGCACATGGAGTGTGCTAACACGCCGGAGCTCATCCTTATTAAAGGGTAGGAGTTGGAAGCAGTTTTAAAATGATTGTAAAGCTTCATTTATTTTTTTGAACAACAAACATGTCAGACCTGCTCTGTGCAAGGGTTTTGCACAGAGCAGCCCCAATTCTCCTTTTCTGGGGGTCCCCCCCCACGGCGCTCCTGGCACCTCCTCTTGAGTGCCCCCCCTCGGAGAAAAGCTTTCCATGGGGGCACTTGTGCAGGCGCGCTCCTGAGTCCTGCTGCTGCTGCGTCCATTGATAGACAGCAGGACTCAGCCCCGCCCCCTGGATTTGATTGACAGCAGCGGGAGCCCAAGACAAACACGCATAGGGCAGCCCAATCAAGTGGATGGGCTGCCCTAAGCAACATGCGAAATCACATGAAAATCGCAATGTCAAAATCATGCAGCAGAAACACTCGTTCCCGCTACGTGATGATATGTGGCCTTACATATTTCTTTTCTATATTCCCTTAAAGCGTAGGTTCACCTTTACAGAAAATCTGTAAGGTGAATTTACACTGGACCCTCCCCCCACCCCACTGTACCTGAGCCCCGTGATCACCCGCTGAGACATCAGATCGGTCTGATTCACATCTATGCATTTTTAGTGCTTTTTGCATTTTATAGATTTGCACTACAGTCCATTTAACATCTTTTTTCCAATGGAACACGTTCTGTAGTGCAAATCAGCAAAATGCACTAAAAATGCATAGGTGTGAATCAGGCCTTACTGATCACTGCAGGTTTCTCTCCTCATCTCCAGCACTGACAGGATAGGCAGGTTCTGATTGGTTGGCGCCATCCATGTGATCGAGTCGACCAATTAGAATGCTTCCTATACGTACCTTTAGGCTCGATTCACACCTATGCATGTTGCTTTTGAGCGTTTTTGGAGGGTTTTTTTTTCATGCTTGCCACGTTTTTGAGCAGCGTTTTTGCCGCGATTTGCGTTTTTTTTTTTTTTTTTTTTTTACAGTTTTTTTTTACAGTCTTAAAAAAAAAAAACGGCAAAAATGCATCAAAAACGCACCAAAAACGCTGCAAAAACGGTGCACTTGCGTTTTTGATGCTTGTCCATTGAATTCTATTACATGCAAAACGCTGCATTTTGCATGAAAAAAAGTCCCTGACCCTTTCCAAAAATGCAGAGAAACAAAAAAGCATTGATGTGAACATGTTCCATAGGAACCCATGTTAAAAAATTCCCGTGCATTTCTGCAAAATGCATCAAAAAACGCGCTAGTGTGAATGGAGCCTTACTAGGTTTTGCACAGAGTGGCCCCCAAACATCCTCTTCTGGGGTCCCCCGGTAGCTCTCGCAGCTCCTCCCTGCATAAGATAACCCTCTAGGCCAGTGATGGCAAACCTTGGCACCCCAGATGTTTTGGAACTACATTTCCCATGATGCTCAACTACACTGCAGAGTGCAAAAGTATCATGGGAAATGTAGTTCCAAAACATCTGGAGTGCGAAGGTTCGCCATCACTGCCCTAGGAGAAGCGCTCTCCCGAGGCGGTTGCCTTGCTGGCGCGCTCCTGAGTCCAGCATTTGCGTCCACAGACACGAATGCCGGACTCAGCCCCACCCCCCGCACCATGGAATTGGATTAACAGCAGTGGGAGCAAATGGCTGCGCTGCTATCAATCTAGCCAATCAGGACATGAGACACCGGCTAGAGCTGGTGTGCTCGTCCCCGGCACGAGAAAAAGAGGGTTGAGGTAAGTAAAATGGGGGCACTAGGGGGCTGCTGCACTGCAAGAGGTTTTTCACCTCAATGCATAGAATGCATTGAGGTGAAAAACCACAAAGGTTGACAACCCCTTTAAGGCCCATAAACACGATACGAAAATTGGAAGTAAAATTTCATCCGACGAACGCTCTGCCGATTTTCAGATCATTAGTACGGTGCTTTTGAGAGCCGATTACGATTTTTCAGACAAAAGCTGGATGTGCAGACTATAAAATTTTTGTCGGATGTGAACACAACGTCCAATTTGCGTTTTATTAGTACGGTTTTCGTTAAAAAGCAATAAGCAAGACTACTCATTCTCAGAAACAAAAGAACACATACAAAACTAGTCAACACATTACATCACTTCTGACGTCGTATTCTATCGTATGAAAATGTTCTTATTGTGAGTAACCTCTTCATTTTCGACATGAGACTAGCATAGTATGCCACAAAAAAAAACGGACGTTCGGTCGTCTGAAAATCTAATTGTGTTTGTACAAGGCTTTAGATCAGGGGTCTCAAACTGGTGGCCCTCCAGCTGTTGCGAAACTACAAGTCCCATCATGCCTGTGGGAGTCATGCTTATAACTGTCAGCCTTGCAATGCCTCATGGGACTTGTAGTTTCACAGCTGGAGGGCCGCTAGTTTGAGACCCCTGCTTTAGATTCCGCAGGGATTTCAAGCGTGAAGCGGCGGCTGAATATGTCAGAGTAGGTGATCACGGGACTTCTGTATAACGACACCAGGGGAGATGGGATGGTTTACAACCCCTTTAAACACGATACACGAATCGGAAGTAAAATTCCATCTGGTGAACGATCTGCCGATTTTGGGATCGTTAGGATGGTGCTGAGTGTAAGTTCACTTCACAGCTTTTCTGTAAGGTGAACTTACCCTTTAAATTGAGTTAAGGGGCTGATCTATGTAAATCAATGGAGGAAGTGTGAATGAGCCCCATCACTGCTCACACTCAGCTGGAAACAGAGAATTTTCAAACACAGGAGGCAACCAATCAGCTTCAATCTTTTATTTTCAAAGCATAACTGAACGAGCTAAAGCTAGACGCTGATTGGTTTGCACCAGATTTCATCCATTTTTTCCCCAGTAGATTAGAGAAGGACTGTGATTTAAGACATAAGAGCTATCCATGTCCTGTGAGATCCCTTACCTTGACAAAGGTAATCGGGGTGGTGGTGCCCTCGATATCTAGGAGCACAGTGCTGACACAGGCCGGCACGGTAAGTGAGCCCATGCTTCTCCAGCAGTGTGTGCGGCGGAGAGGCGGAAGCTGCAGTGTGAGTAGGAGGCGGGAGCACTCCCTATCAATGTGCTTCCACTGCTAACATGGACGAGGCTACTCCCAGCCCGCCTAATCCCCGCTGTGTGTATGTGTAAGCGGCGCTTACTTATGTACAGCTCGGGGTGGGGGGGTGCTTCTGTATATTTTACACACCGTCCAAAAGGCGCATCCCTCCTAACCAGGCCTTCTGCACACGGCCTTAGCGCCTCTCCTCAATTTCCACGCTCCCCCTTTGTCTCCCCTGCGCAGTCCCCGCCCAACCTTCTCCACTTCCGGTCGTGCCCCCTCCCCCCAGTCCGTTTCCAGCCAATAGAGGGAGAGCGCTCTCACGTGACGCGTCGAGAATGGCGGCTCGCCATTGGCTCCCGCTTCTGATATATAAGCTGAGGGCGGGCTGCGGGAGGATCTTTTCCGTTGTTGTCTGTGGCGGAGACGGGTCAGGTCTCTTCCTTGTAGATTTCGTGGCTAATCGTTGGTGAAATCATGAGCGGGTACAGTAACGCGGATGAATACTCCGAAGGCGCCAAGATCAACGCCAGCAAAAACCAGCAAGATGATGGGTGAGTGTGGGGAGCGCCGCTCTTGGCCTTGTAGGGAAGGTGATCGCGTGTGGTGGGAGCGAGGGAACATAGCAACGGGGAAGGGTTTTTACCGCCCCCTGAGGGGGTGACTATACTGCCGCTGCCTTGTTAGACAGCGCCGGTGCAATTTGCGTTCATTCCGAATCGCATGTCGTCAGCAGTAGCCAATAAGAAGAGAACGGGCGGAGCCATCTCACGCTTGATTCTGATTGGCTCACTGGATGACGTCAGCGCGTCTGCCTTCCCTTGTAAGTATGAAGCCGTGATACGCTGACGCTCGCACTCTAATAGAGCTTCTAATTATAACCGCTCAGTTTATAATGACTGCCTATGGCATAGACGGAGACTATAGCAGCTGCTCATGGCAGCCAATCGGCTTCTAGCTTTCATTGTAAACGCTATTGGCTATTCTGCATGTCTGCTCCAGCAGTTCAATACCCCCCATAGTTTTTACTTTGGCAGGATGATTAGGTTTCTACCAGTGTCTGTATTGTTTAGGCTTTCTTAGGTAATCTTAAACGCATGTGGGTTGATTTACTATAGCTGGAGAGTGCACAATCTGGTGCAGCTCTCTACATAGAAACCAATCTGCTTCCAGCTTTTTTCAGCAAAGCTTCATTGAACAAAATAAAGTTGAAAGCTGATTGGCTGCCATGCACAGCTGCAGCAGATTTTGGCCTCTCCAGTTTTAGTAAATCAATCCCCATAGTCCACATTCTGGAAAAATGTAAAGAACACCATTATTGATTGAGGAAAAATTTAATTCATGTGGTTTTTGTTTTGTTTTTTAACACACATGCAGAAAATTGTACCTATTGATCAGTGTATCATGAGTGCAATGTACAGGCTCTTTTTTGCTTCAGGTAGGAGTCTGGAGGAAGTAAACTGGTTGAATGTGCTCCATTGTGATCTACAGGTCCACCTGCCTTTGTTAGAGGTGGCATTGTAGTCTTTCCATTCACAAGTGAATGGATGATAGTGCTGTGTGGGCTCCACCCATCTGCAAAAGAAAATGCAGGACTCCAGGTAAGTGGGGGAGGGAGGCTGGGGGAATGGGACCATGGTAAATGTTGCAGCCTACATACGGATGTAACAAACTTGGCTGCAAAGGTGAGCTAAGCCCCCCCCCCCCCCCCCCATGGAGCTGTTTTTTTTTCTGTGACCTCTGACCCAGAGCTGGCATCTAGAGAAAGCAAGGAGCATCATCTCCCCAAAAGTGAATGGATTCCCCCCCCCAGATGCTTTCCTTATTTAGCCTTCATCTAGCATTTAATCTCTATTCTGTAGTAAGGATGCCTCCCATTTTAAAGAGGGAGTCCACCTAAATCCACCAAAAAAAAAAAAAATATTAAAAGCCAGCAGCTACAAATACTGCAGCTGCTGACTTTCAATAAATGGCCACTTACCTGTCCCAGGGTCCAGCGATGTTGGCAGCCGACGCCGATAACCCCCTCGATTCTCGGCAGCTGCCGCCGCCATCCTAGGTGAGGGAATCAGGAAGTGAAGCGTTGCGGCTTCACTTCCTGGTTCCCTACTGTGCATGCGCGAGTCGCGCTGCACATTGTAACTGGTCCCCGCTATCTCCTGGGAGACAACGCGGAGGGACAGGAAGAGGCATAGACTCCCGTGGGAGTCTATGCCGGAAGTGGGTGCAAATACCTGTCTTAGACAGGTATCTGCACTCCCCCCTGAAAGGTGCCAAATGTGACACCGGAAGGGGGGGGTTCCGAAAAGTGGAAGTTCCATTTTTGTGTGGAACTCCGCTTTAACGTGTAGTCAACTGGTGCCAGTACTGCTCGGATTTCAAAATGACATGAATGAAGACTCAATAAAATGCTTAGTGATTGTAAAGGAACCGGTTTTTATTAAAAAAGTTATACTTGCCTGCTCTGTGCAGTGGTTTTGCACAGCCCTGGTCTTCTACCAACACTCTTGCCGAGTGCCCATGTGGCAAGTCACTAGCTGTGTGGGCACCCGTGCGTGTTTGCTCCCTGTGTCCATGAGACTGCGGCTCGACCGTGCTCCCACCTCACTGGTTGTGAGTGATAGCAGCAGGAGCCAATGGTACCTGCTGCTGGATCTCAACCAATCAGGAGGGAGAGACCCAGGAAGGCCTTGTGCACATCGGTGGATCAAGATCGGGCTTGGGCAAGTATGAGGGGGAGCTGCACACTGAAGGTTTTTTTTGCCTTCATGCAAAGAATGTATGAAGGTAATCTTCAGCTTTTACAGCCACTTTAAGTTTCTTAAAAATGCCAGCCTTGCCTTAATAATTTAAAGCTAAATGTTAAAATAGCTTGTTTGGGCCTGCTTGACCCAAACTGTCCCTCAATAACATGAGGCCACTGGATGTGCTGTATAAACTTTAAGTAGCTGTGGCCTAATACAGCATACTGCACTGTTCTGGGCTTGACATGTCTTATACCCGGAGCAGTTTATCTGGTCGGCACTCAGCCATTTAGAGAAAGCAATGTATTTTAGAGATGGATAAAAGCTTCCTCGAAACTGACATCAGCCTGCCTCTGATTCAACCAATCTTTGTAGTCATTGCTAGAATACATCGCCTTCTCTGGCTGAGCGCTGATCAGATCCACTACTGTGCTTTGGGTATGAGGCAAGAAGTCTAGGCTGGAGCACAGTGCATTATGCAGCCTCAGCTACATGGTTTATGCACCACATCAAGCGGCCTCACGTGAGGGACGTGGTACTCACTAAATATGTAAAGTCTAACAAAAGCTGGAGTTCAGCTTTAACACTGCGCTGAGGCTGAATTCAAACTGAATTGCAGTAAAATGTATGTATGTTTCCATCCATTTTATGCATGTTTTAACACGTGTTGACTTGTGCTGATCTTTTTTAACGCACTTGTAAAATGCAGATCAACACATACACAACTGTGGATTTTTGTGTCCTGTTCACACTACAATGTAGATATTTGCCAGCACACAAAGGATCGGCACAAAGTGGCGTCCAGAAAGGACCCCTGCCTGACTCAAACGTTGCACCTCTCGTGTTGTGATCATGCAATGAACTACCCATTTGGACGCCACTTTGTGCCGATCCTTGGTGTGCTGGCAAATATCTACGTTGTGACTTGAACCAGTATCCAGCTGGTTGTTTCTGCAGCACCCAAACCTTGAGAGCTTGTACCAGGAACGTGTGCGATGGGAATATGAAGTATTGCTGTTCACACTACAATACTGCATTGCATTAAATCCATACATGTTGCTGCATGGATGAATTCTGCATCATCGTGTGGTGATTTTTGCAGTCAGACACCATGCTAGAGTAAACTTCAACTGTGCTTTCCTATGGCATTCTGTTTAGAATGTCTGCACTCTTGAGTACAGTTTTCCTAATTTAGTGTAAGTTAAGCATTCCTTGTTTTACTTCTGTCTTTTCTCAGATTAGATTAAAAAAAATGGATACATGTTGGATTTTAACCCAATGCAGGTCAATGTGGTGGTGTAGTGTGAACAGGACACATTAAAAACAATTGTGTGTTGACCTGCATTTTACAAGTGCATTAAAATGCAGACAAGTACAAGTCAATGTGAGTTAAAACACACACAAAAGGAAATGTCCATCAATTTTCCCTGCATTCTACTGCAAGTCTCTGTGAATTCAGCTTTAGTTTTACACAAGCCCTGTTGCGATGGGGAAACAATAAAAACGCAAAGCAAGCTTTTAAGATAAAGCATTGATCGGAATTATGCGATTTACTATGTATATGTGCAGCTGATGAACTTGTCTTTGTTTCTAATTCGTTTTTTTCTCTTCTTCAAAGGAAAATGTTTATTGGAGGGCTCAGCTGGGACACAAGCAAAAAAGATCTTACAGAATACCTGACAAGATTCGGAGAAGTGCTTGACTGCACGATTAAAACAGATCCTGTCACTGGACGATCAAGGGGTTTTGGATTTGTTCTCTTTAAAGAGGCTATAAGTGTAGACAAAGTAAGTGTTTTTTTTTTTTTGTTTGCCATACAAAGTGAAATGTTTGAGAAGTATGACACAAGCAGCTGTTTTCTAACTCCAGGACAGCACACTAGTTCTCAGCAAAGAGTGCCAATTTCAGTGAGGGTAGTGCTTTAAAAGAATAAGTTCATCTTTCTACGATAAAAAAAATGCACATCTTTTTGCAAGTAAAAAAAATGTGCTTTTATTTTTGTAGTAGGAGCCTATAAAGCATGCCATGCAGGTCTCCTGCACAGTCAGTGTATCTGTTTGCCCATACATCCTGTACAGGGAAGCCTATAATCGCTAATGGGAAGAATCAATGAACTACCACAGCACTGTGGTAGTTCATTGAGAACTACAAGCCGTCTGCCGACCCTTAGGATGACGGGGCTTGTAGTTCATTCACACAGGTAGGTGTGTGTATAAATGTGGGTGGAGCCCTGCAAGGCCACACTTTTTTTTTTTTTTTTAAACAGACAGGTAGTATGGGGAGCTTCTCCCCACATAGCGGCTGCAGCACTGGGTACATGTTCCCAAAGGTGAACTTATCCTTTTAACTTGGAAGTAGTATATGGTCAGAGCTTCCCTCTGTTAAGATCACCTCAAAATAGAATATTATGCGATAACATTTTCCGATTGGGGAGTGCTGGTAGCTGTGTCTCAAGTTAGATTAACTGGGGTGTTTTATACTGGAAATTTAGTTGCACTTAAACGTGTATCTTCAGTGCATCTGAGCACCATAAACACTATTAATTTTTAATATTCAAAGTCCCCCACCCATATCTCCATGCTTTATTTTGTTGAAAAACAGCCCCTTCGGGCTGTGGCCATCTTGAGTAAGGGCAAATAATGTAGCCTTTCCTTCCTGGAATCCATCTGCCCTTAGCTCATGCATGCAGGAGGGTGTCCTTGGCTGAGGAAACCCCTCCTGGGGTGTATGACATTTGCCTAGGCAAAGCAGGCAGTAACTGAAGAAATATAACAAAGTTTAAAACTGGTAAATATCTTATTTACTCATTCTAGCAGCATGAGGATTAAAAATAATATGATTGGAAGAGTGATGTTTCACTTAATGCTGAAATTTGATTTTTGTCTTAGTCTTTCTATGTAGCAGTCTTGCTTGACTTGGCCAATAGAGTAACAGGTTGATCTGCTTTTATTAAACTCCAGGTACTTGAGCTGAAAGAACACAAACTTGATGGAAAACTTATTGATCCCAAAAGAGCAAAGGCATTGAAAGGCAAGGAGCCTCCCAAGAAAGTCTTTGTTGGTGGCCTAAGCCCCGATACTACAGAAGAACAGATCAAGGACTACTTTGGCGGTTTTGGTGAAGTAAGTAATCGCACTATTGCTCCAGAAGCCACTTGTACAAAGTTTTATTTTTTTCTGGTCAATTTTAGTTAGGGGGTTGTCGTGTGACTGTTGCTTGTAAGATTATATGAAACCGTATTGGAGTATGCTTCTGTTCAGGTTTTGTATAATGCACCATATGTAAACATGTTTGATCTTGATGAAGTAAAACCCTGGCTAACATAAACTAGTCATAAATATTTTGGGGTTTTGCTTTCTTGTGTATGAAGCTATCTGAAATTTGAAAAGTGGGTTTATGGCTGTACTACAGTCTATTGTCTGCTTTCCTTTGTTAGACGTGTGGGTGCAGTTGCCTTTTACCGTAACTGGCAAAAGTTGGATGTGCATGTTACAAAGTACGTTTTGGGCCCTGCAAAAGGTTTGGTATAAATTGCTGGAACTTTTTTGTAGATTGAGAACATTGAACTTCCCATGGACACAAAGACCAATGAAAGGAGAGGGTTCTGCTTCATCACATACGCAGACGAGGAACCAGTAAAGAAGTTGTTGGAAAGCAGATATCACCAGATCGGCTCAGGAAAGGTAAGATTATGGACCAAGGCTCCACCAACCCCCAACGTTGGCTTTGAATTTTCTGTATATTTAATGACTCTCTTTTTTTCAGTGTGAAATCAAAGTTGCACAGCCTAAAGAAGTCTACAGACAACAGCAACAGCAGCAACAACAAAAAGGAGGAAGAGGTGCATCGCCAGGACGAGGTGGTGGAAGGGGGAGAGGCAGAGGAGGTATATAAAATGCTTTTCAACCTATATTGAATTGTGATGTGTAAACAAGTGAAGCCTTCTTTTGGCAAAACTATTGTGGACAAATGGGGAAGGAATAGCCTCTTGTCAGTTTATTTCTGTCTGCAGATTTCCTGAGATGTGACTATCTCAAATGCTGGATGACAAAATATTGGTTAGAGTGGTGTTTTTTTCTGTTGTATGTGCCTTCTGTCCAGTGTTGACCACAAAGTGCAATTTCAAGCATCTGGGTCAGGAAAGATACCACCACCCACCCCAGTGAGCAGAGATCAACTGTCTAAAGTTGGGGGGGCAGGCATAGAATAGACGGCCACCACTCCATTGGTGAGCAAGGATAGAATTTTTAATCTGCAGAGTAAAACACAATCTTGGGAAGTAATGGGCTAAATTTTAGGGCTTAATCAAAACAGTTGACAATTCAGCAGCATGAAATTGATCCAGTACTGTGATTTGGCATGCATTGTTTTCATGCAGTATGAGCCAGGCCAGACTTTAGGAAAAAAGGGCTAGAAACTTCAGGTTTGTGGCCTGTTTGTTTTTTTGTGTTTTTTTTTTTTTTTTTTTTTTATTGAATTTAAGTGACATAAGGCCAAATGCATAACAATTGGGATAGTCTGGTACCAGGCCTCATTCCCCCAAAAAACGCTCAGCATTTGGCCCTCAGTATAACTGAGGCTTGAAATGTGAGCGTAGTAACAATTTATCATTATAGTTGAACAGTTTCATATAATGACCTATTTCTAGCTCCACACAGCTGACTTATACCACCTGCCATCAAATACTAAGCTCAGTGGTCGTTTTTTTTTTTTTTTTTGGAAAGATGTAAAGATATTTGTCATTGCAACAGGAAAGAATCTCCCCAAAGGGGCCACAAGCCATTCTTTCTAGTCTTTTCAATACCTGAAACAATGCAACTTTTGAAAAAATTGCAGTGAAAACTAAGCAACTTTTTTTGATGCTGTGATTTTAATGTATGTATTCCCTTAAAGGTCAAGGTCAGAACTGGAACCAAGGTTACAACAACTACTACGATCAAGGATATGGAGGCTATGGAAACAACTCTTACGCTGACTCGTACAACAATTATGGTGGATATGACTATTCAAACTATGGAAACTATGGTGGATACAATCAAGGTTACACAGACTACAGTGGTGAGTGGAAAACTTATTAACCACTTGAGCTCCGGAAGATTTTTTTTTTTCCCTTTCTTGGCCAGGCCATCTTTTTGCCATTTGGCACTGCGCTACTTTAACTGGCATCTGCGCGGCCAACCAAATGAAATTTACCACTTTTCCACACAAATGGCGCTTTCTTTTGGTGGTATTTGATCACCACTGGGTTTTTTGTGATATAAACGAAAGGCGGAAAATTTTGAAGAAAACTTTTTTACTTTCACCCATAAAACATCCTATAAAAAATCAGATTTCTTCATAAATTTTGGCCAAAATGTATTCTGCTACATGTTTTTGATATAAGTACCTGTAATAAATTAAATAAAATATATAAAAAATCCCAATAAGTGTTTTTATTTGGTTTGCGTGAGAGTTAGTGCCTACAAACTATGGTGTGTGTATATATACTGGATTTTTTTTAATACTAATGGCTGCAATACTGCGGCAGTCAATCTGACATTGCCGCTAGGGGAACCAACTGCCACTGACTTAACAGTGATCAGCGATATTACTAATGATACTGGCTGGGAAAGGGTTAACATCTAGGGATGATTGCTGAAAGATCGCTCCCTCTGTACAGAGCCCTGTATTGTTGACCTGGCCATGAATCATTGGCTGGGACCTGCTGACAAGCTCCGGCTGTGTACAATCACAGCAGGGGTGCACATGTATGCCCCAAACCTGGAAGTAGGCAGCAACATATGGGTAACCTGCTAAACAGGCAAGTTAAGAATTAAGTGTTTAAAGACAAACCATAGTGGACATGTTCTAACACTTTAGCGCGCACTTTTTTTTTAATATATTTTTTTTGGCCCCCCCCCCCCTGCTGTTTCATTGCTTTGTATTGAACTGTCTAACGTAACCTTCAAGATGTTGCTGACCTTTAATATTTTTATATTTTAACTTGTTTTGCTGCAGGCCAGCAAAGCACGTATGGCAAGGCATCTAGAGGAGGCGGAAGTCACCTAAATAACTATCAGCCTTATTAATGGCTTTTACAATTGCATCAGGTATGTATAAAGCAGAATGGATATTTTAAACTTTTAAAGTCTTAAACTTTAATAAAGAGAAATTTAAGCTGTGTGGACTCCTTTTTATAAATGTTAAATTGTGAACAGCTTTGTTAATTGTATTGCATAGTGTTTTTTTTAGAGCTTTAACTTAAAGACGAACCTTGAGTATTTTTCCCTATTAAGTTAACTCTTTAAATTTGTTTAATCTGGTCTTTTTATGCCAGATGAACTAAGGAATAAATGAGCAAATTTTTTTAAAGTAAATACCAAGGTAAAGTACTGAAATGGGTACAACTTAAGGTAAAGAAGAATTGTTGTCTTCTAACTCTGACATTATACCTTGTTTGTACCCGCCAGCGGGAACTTCATTGCAGGCCGTGTGTCACCCTGACCACGTCTATCTCTGGGGTCGCACGTTGTGGGCAGAGTGCAAGGCGTACACCAGAAACCGCTGTCCTGTGGTATGGTCTCTTCCAACTTCATGTACCAGCGTAAAGATTTAAACTGGGAAAAACTACTTCAGACTTTGCTTCTTAACCTTCAAAGTCTTTTTGTTAACGTTCATTAATTGTTTTGCAGGCATTTTTTTTAAAGTAAATGAATTCACAGCTTAATATTGGCTTTTCTTAAAGGGATGTATCCAGAGCTTTTGTTTATTTTTAGGATTAATGTTTACTTCCTTTCTTTATAGCTAATAGTGAAATCTGCAGAGGACTTATTTAACTGGCGGGTGAAATGTTTCTATGATTATATGCACATAATTTAATTTTTTTTTTTTTCATTTGTAGACTTGAAACATTAGTTGGGGGTAAATGCCTTGCAAAGGATATGACTATGCATATGATTTTTCTTAAGAGGCTTTTTAAAATGGGCTATGCAATGCTAATCTTGCCAAAAATCTAATACATGTCTGTCTTATAGGTAGCTATGGCTAAGGATCGACTACAGGAGGCTTTCATCCAGACTGGGAGTTTACAATTTTCTCTTATGAGGACTTTGTGTACAGGACACGCTTGTGTCTTGATGTAAATAGCATCTGGTCCCCCCCACCCACTTTTTTTTTTTTTTCTATCCATGATCTGTCAACTTCATCTGTGTATACAGTGATTTTATGTTCCCCCTAATTTTATGTTTATAAAATGTAATTTTGTGACATTCACTGCAGTGTGTCCAGTGTGATTTATAATAAAATTTTTAAAAAAAGTTATGATTGCGAAATCTATCCTTAACTTCATTGTTAGAATGCCAGCAGCTGCACATAAAATGCAGTAATTTTTAGCCAGTAAACCACCCTGTACACAGCAACCCAAGTACTGAAAACAGAATCTTTCACTGGCCACCCTTGTGCTGTAAGTGGCAAATTTTACTTCACAGCAGCAGAGTTGCCTTCACTCAGATGTTTCCCTTTACACCTACAATGTCAAACTTTAAATTGGCCTAGTCAAGTGAAAGTCTCCAACTGCCTAATCATGCAGATTAATATAAACATTGATTTTTAAATTAAAGTGGAATTCCAGGTTTATTTTGACTTTAGTCTTGCTTGGGCCAAGCTGCCCAAACATTACTCATTCATGTGCTGTAATGTAAAATTGTGCATACAGCATTCAATTCTGTACACAAAGGGTGAGGGAACGCTGCAAAAGGCAAACCCGAATGGCAAATAAAAGCTCCATCTCATTGTGCTGCACATGGTTAATTTTTTTTTGACTTGTGTGGATGCAAGTAAAATACTTTGTTTCCTTTAACCACTTCAATGCTGGCACTTTTACCCCCTGCCTGCCCAGGCCAGCTTTCAGCACTGTCCCTCTTGAATGATAATTGTGCAGTTATGCAACGAATATATATATATATATTTTTTTTTTGCAAACCGAAAATTCTGAATTTTTTTCTGTCACAATCTTGTAAATTTTTCTTAATTTAGGCCAAATGTATACTACTACATTTGTTAAAAATAACCGAAATCTGTGTAAGTTTGAGTCCACAAACTGAGGGGAAGGGGATGTGTGTAGATAGCTAAATCAATCCTGATGTACTTGACAGCCTTGAAGCATGAAAATGCCAGAACAGTACAAATGGGCCCCTTTTTGGAAAATACAGTCCAAGGTATTGAGTTAAGAGGCTTATTTTTTTGGGGGGGGTCAAATATTTTTGGGAAAAAGTTACTAAACCCACAACCGTAAAATCTGTCTATATGCAGAATAGCATGCTTGTTACATATAGAGATAATAGAGTGGTCTCTTATTGCTGGAGAGAACATTTTCCTGTCTTGAGCTGAGCTTTTCGGGTCACATGATATCACCTGTGGGTGTGTGTATACAGATCCTAAATCACAGCCCAGTCCCTCCCTCCCTCCCTCCATGCCCAGTAACTAAAAAAAAAAGTGGGTTAATTCATGGAAGATCCACCTCCTATAACAGCATGAGGGCACAGGCTGTAATGGAAATTTCCTCCTAACTGGACAGACTGCAGTTTATCACATGACCGTGGTATATAGTGGCAGTATTTTAATGTAAAGATTTATAAGCTTGGGGTGGATTAACAATTTTCCTATTACTGGGTTATGTAACACTTTTTTTTTTGACCTACAGTCACCAGTGTTAAACATAATTATTTTAGCTCCTGCAAATTGTAAGTTTTGCCCACTTGCAAAGAAATGAAGGGTTTGTTTATCAAAGGAGTATTTTATATAATAGAATATCAACCAAAAACACCTGATACAAATGTTGTAAATTGAGTTGCAGTTCAGTGAGTAAAATAAGTATCTCATCACCCAACAATAATGCTAAGTATGTGGTGCACAGATTACTCCTGCCAATTTAATAAGGTGCTCCTAACGACAACAACTGTCCAGATTCTTTCTTCCATTCAAACCTCATCAGGAACAAGCTTGTAGACCTGTACAAGGCTGGAATGGACTACAAGACCATCTGCAAGAAGCTTGATGAGAAAATCGTTGGAGCGATTATTACAAATGGAAGAAATTCAAAATAACCATCAATCACCCTTGGTCTGGAGCCTCGTGCAGGATTTCACCTCAAGGGGCAAGGATGATCATGAGTAATCTCAGTTCAGCACTATGTGGGAGGATCTTGTGATGGATCTCAAGGCAGTTGGGACCAAAGTCACTAATCAAACCATTGGTAACAATATGCTAAAAAAAAAAAAGTGCTTGCATAAGTGTGCACACCCTCTTATAACTGGGGATGTAGCGGTGTTCAGCATTAAGCAAACTCATGTTAAAGAAGAAGTACACACATCATTTAAAGTGCCTCTGATTAACCCCAAGTAAAGTTCAGCTGTTCTAGTCGCATCCTACAGCAAAAGCCATGGTCTGCAGAGAGCTTCCAAAGCATCAGAGGGATCTCATTGTTAAAAGGTACAAGTCGGGAGAAGGGTACAAAAGAGTTTCCAAGGCAATAGATATACCATGGAAGACAGTTATCAAGTAGAGAAAATATGGCACAATAGTGACATTACCAAGAACTGGACATCCCTCCAAAATTGACAAGAAGAAGGCTGCCAAGAGACCTACAGCAACATTAAAGGTGCTGCAGGAATATCTGACAAGTACCAGCTGTGTGGTACATGTGACAATCTCCCATATTCTTCATAGGTATGGGGTAGAGTGGCAAGACGGAAGCCTTTTCTTATGAAGAATAACATCCAAGCCTGGCTAAATTTTGCAAAAACACATCTGAAGTCTCCCAAAAGCATGTGGGAAAATGTTTGGGTCAGATTAAACCAAGGTTGAACTCCAAAAGATATGTTAGGCGCAAAAACAACACTGCACATCACCAAAAGAACACCGTACCCACAGTGAAGCATGGTGGTGGCAGCATCATGCTTTTGGGGCTGTTTTTCTTCAGCTGGAACAGGGGCCTTAGTCAAGGTAGAAGGAATTATGAACAGTTCCAAATACCAGTCAATATTGGCACAAAACCTTTAGGCTTCTGCTAGAAAGCTGAACATGAAGAGAAACTTCATCTTTCAGCATGACAACGACCCAAAGCATACATCCAAATCAACAAAGGAATGGCTTCACCAGAAGAAAATTAAAGTTTTGCAATGGCCCAGACCTGAATCCGATTGAAAATCTGTTGGGTGATCTGAAGAGGGCTGTGCACAGGAGATGTACTCCCAATCTGACAGATTTGGAGTGTTTTTGCAAAAAAGAGTGGGCAAATATTGCCACGTTAAGATGTGCCATGCTGATAGACTCATACCCAAAAAAGACTGAGTGCTGTAATAAAATCAAAAAGGTGCTTCAACAAAGTATTAGTTTAAAGTGGATGTAAACCCAAACATTTTTTTTTATGTCATGTTATAATGTAGAGTAGAGATTTCCTATCATTTGAGCCCAGTCTTGCCACAAAGTTAATCCAGCTCTGAGCAATCCTCTTATTGTTCAGTGTGAAAAATCTTGACAAACAGAAAAAACTTTGTCAAATCCTCCCCCTTGCTGTGAGTGACAGGTGATTTACATATCTCGTGCACTAGCCTAAGGGCTCCTTCACACGGGACGGATCCGTGAACATCCGCTCTGCTCAGTGGGGATCGCTCCGTGGATCCCCGCTGAGCAGGCAGATGACAGGTCCATCGCTGCACACTGTGCAGCGATAGACCTGTCCAGAGTGCCGCTCCCCCCTATGGGGGATCGGATGATGACGGACCATAGAGTCCATCATCACCCGACCTGATAACTGATGGAAAAGTAGGTTTTTCCTCCGTTACACTTTTTCTGGTCGGATGTCAGCGGACATGTCACTGCTGACATCCGACGCTCCATAGATGTCTATGGAGGGTTCGTTCAGGTCCGCCTAAAAAACTGACAGGAGGACCTGAATGGATCGTTCGTCTGAAAGAGGCCTAAGACATGCATTATTTTTTAATTCCCTCCCCCACTCCTTTCTTCAGCAGCTCTGCAAGGATTGGCTGTTCCACAACTTAGCATGATTTGGCAGGCTGAAGTCATGTGGTTACTTTCCTGTCTTTTCACTGGATGTTATAGATCATAGCAGAAGTTCAGTGTTAGAAATACACAGGAGAAAATGCATATTGACAAGGGGAGTGTAGCGGTGGGCGGGGAGTCTACTGACATCACAACTCCACCCACCGAGCTCCAGACAACAGACCCACCCACAGAATCTGCAGTTTTTCGGCTCAGAGGGGAGACCTTTGAGAGGTAAAGATACATGCAGGAGGCATGTATATCCTTATAGATAACCCCTATGGCAGTAGTTTAGAAAGAATGACATTGGGTTTACATCCACTTTAAGGGTGTGCAAACTTATGCAACCATATTATTTTCGTTTATTTTTACTTCTCTCTACCTAAAAGATTTAAGTTTGTTCAACTGAGTTGTACAGTTTATGGGTCACATAAAAGGTAGAAAATGTTTTGAAATGATCTATCTGTCTCATTTCTTTACATTACAGAAACCTGACATTTTAACCACTTCATCCCCGGAAGATTTGGCTGCTCAACGACCAGGCCATTTTTTGCGATATGGCACTGCGTCGCTTTAACTGACAATTGCGCAGTCGTTCAAATCTGTACCCAAACAAAATTGATGTCCCTTTTTTCTCACAAATAGAGCTTTCTTTTGGTGGTATTTGATCATCTCTGTGGTTTTTATTTTTTGCGCTATAAACAAAAAAAAATAGCGACAATTTTGAAAAAAAACAAAACACTATTTTGTACTTTTTGCTATAATAAATATCGCCAATTTTTTTTCTTAGTTTAAGCCAATATGTATTCTTGTGCATATTTTTGGTAATAAAAAAATCGCAATAAGCGTATATTGATTGGTTTGCGCAAAAGTTATAGCATCTACAAAATAGGGAATAGATTTACGACATTTTTATTATTTTTTTTTTACTAGTAATGGCGGCGATCTGCGATTTTTATCGAGATGGCGGACACATCAGACACTTTTGACGCATTTTTGGGACGATTGACAATTATACAGCTATCAGTGCTATAAAAATGCACCGATTACTGTATAAATGTCACTGGCAGGGAAGGGATTACCTGTGTTCCCTGGCTGTGTTCTGACTGAAGGGGGAGGGGACTGAGTATAGGAGATGACAGATCGTGGTTCCTAGCTATTAGGAACTCACAAATCTGCATCTCCTCTCCTCACAGAACAGGGATGTGTGTGTTTACACACATCCCTGTTCTGCCTCTCGTGCCTGATATTGCGACCGCTGGTCACGACCATCTGCACCCCCGCAGTGCAGTGGGCGTGCACGCCTGCTATCCCGCTTAAAGGAGCCAATGTACAGCTACGACAGTTTGTGGGATCGTGCCGAACTGCCACAGTATAATGACGCCGGCTGGTCGGCAAGTGGCTAACAGAGGTGTGTAGACTTGTTATATCCACTGTACAAGAAACATCTTACCTCTGTGCTTGCCAACAAGGGTTTCTCCGCTAAGTACTAAATCATGTTTTGCTTGGGGATCAAATACTTATTTTACTCACTGAACTGCAACTTAAATTTATAACAAGAATTGTATTGTGTTTTTTTTCTGTGTTTTTGGTTGATATTCTGTCTGTGTTATTTAAAATACACCTATACCTAAAAACTATAGACCCTTCATTTCTTTGTAAGTGGGAAAACTTATAAAATCTGCAGGGGATCAAATAATTTTCCCCACTGTAACTGGTGTGGCGGTATAGAAAATTAAATGTACCAGTACTTTATGTTTTAAAAAAAACAAAAAAAAAAAACAAAAAAAAAAAACAGTTATGGTAAGTATATATTTGGACATGGGCACAATTTTAGTTTTTTTTTCAGGTATTTACCAAAATATATTCAAGCTTTAGTTATATTAGGGTTTAGGAATTACAGTTCTTAAGAATAGCCCCCCCTTTTTTTCAAGGTACCAAAAGTAATTGGACATTTGAATCAAAAGCTGTTTCACGGCCAGGTGTGGGCTACTCCTTCGTTATTTCTTCATCGATTAAGCAGGTAAAAGGTTTAGAGTTGACTCTTAAGCCGTGTACACACGACCGGACTTTTTGACGGAACGAATCCGTCGGACAAATAGATCGTGTGTGGGCTTCATCTGACCTTATCTGTCGGACTTTAGAAATAGAACATGTTTCAAATCTTTACGACTGACTCGAGTCCGATCGAAAAATCTGTTCGTCTGTATGTTAGTCCGACGGACAAAAAGGACGCAAGGGCAGCTATTGGCTACTGGCTATGAACTTTTTTACTCTAGTCCGGTCGTATGTCATCACGTTCAAAACTATCGGACTTTGGTGTGATCGTGTGTAGGCAAGTCTGTTTCGTTGGAACTCCATCGAAAAGTCCTTCGGAGTTCAGTCCGACGAAAAGTCCGGTCGTGTGTACACGGCATAAGTGTGGTATTTGCATTTGGAATCTATTGCTGTGAACCTACATCATGTGTTTAAAGGAGCTGTCCATGCAAGTGAAACAGGCCATCGTAAGGCTTCAAAAACTTAACAAATCCATCAGAGAGATAGCAGCAACATTAGGAGTGGCCAAATCAGTTTGGTACATTTTGGAAAAAAAGAACGCACTGCTGAGCTCAGCAACATAAAAAGGCCTGGACATCCACTGAAGACAACAGTGGTGCATGATTGCAGGATCCTCTCTATGGCAAAAAAAAAACCCATTCACAACACCCAGACAAGTGAAGGACACTCTCCAGGAGGTGGACGTATCATTGTGAAAGGCTACAATAAAGAGAAGACGTCACGAGAGCAAATACAGAGGGTTCACCACAAGGTGCAAACCATTCACAAGCCTGAAGAATAGAAAAGCCATATTAGACGTTGCCAAAAAAACATCTAAAAAAGCCAGACCAGTTCTGGAAAAGCATTCTTCGCATGGATGAAACTAAGATTAGTCTGTACCAGACTGAAAAAAATGTGGAGAAGGCTTGGAACAGCTCATGATTCAAAGCACACATTGTCATTTGTAAAACATGGTGAAGGCAGTGTGATGGCATGAGCATGCATGGCTTCCAGTGGCACTGGGTCATTGGTGTTTGTTGATGATGTGACAGAAGGATACAGATGCATTCTGCAGTGTTTAGAGATATACTGTCAGCCCAGATTTAGCCAAATGCAGCAAAGTTGATTGGACGGTGCTTCACAGTACAGATGGACAATTATCCAAAACACACTGCAAAAGCAACCCAGGAGCTTCTGAGGGAAACAAAGTGAAATGTTCTGCAATGGCCGAGTCAGTCCTGATCTTAACCCAATTGAGCATGCATTTAACTTCCTGAAAGCAAAACTAAAGGCAGAAAGACCCACAAACAAAGAGCAACTGAAAACAGCTGCAGTTAGAGCCTGGCAAAGCATCAGAAAGGAGGAAACCCAGTCTTTGGTAATGGGTTCCAGACTTCAGGCAGTCATTGCCAGTAAAGGATTCTCAACAAAATATTAAAAATGAACATTTTATTTATGGTTATATTATTTGTCCAATTACATTTCAGCACCTGAAAATGGGGGGGGGAGGGGAGACACACGACTGTGTATAAAAATGGTTGCAGTTCCTGAAATTTGTACTTGATATTTATGTTCAACTCCGTGAATATAGGCTGAAAGTCTGCACTTCAAATTAAATTGGATGGTTTCTTGGCATAGAGCCAAAAGTATAAAAATTGTGCCCGTGCCCAAAATATCTGGACCTAACTGTAGTTACCATAGTAACATTACAACTCTGGGATGTGATCAGGATTTTTATTTATATTTTTACACCATGGTTACTTATACAGTAACTGCATTTTACATCCATGCGGGCTGGCTTGAAAAAAAAAAATGCTGCTTCTACAGGAGTTTTGTGTTTTACCTGTAGAAGCAGCTCAATGCTATCCTATGATTCCATGCACAAAAGGACGATTAGAGCCATATTTTGAGACCAGCGATTAGAGGCAGGAAAAAAACCTGGTTTGCGTTTATGATTGGAGCTTTCTGGCGAAAAAAAAACAAAAACGCTAAACTGCACAAAAACGCTCAGTTTTTTTTTATGCCAAGGAAACTGATGTTTTTTTTAAGCTCAATGTGCAAGGAGCCTTATAAGCAACTATTTTTCAATCATGGCAGCATACAGTGGGTTGTTTCTCCGCCCCCACAACCTGATATGACTGGTTAACTATAAATCAAAAACAGACCCGGCTCGCAGAATTCTTCTTTTTAGCCTCACCTGATCAGGATTGGAGTTCTGAGGTATCCCTTACTGCTTGTCGCCCCAGCTAGGTTCAGCCTCTCCTGGGTGGAAATCCTTCCATTTTTTTTTTAATAACTTTTATTCCTATTACAAGGAATGTAAACATCCTTTGTAATGAGAATAGTGCGTGATCGGTCCTCTTTATGGAGAGATGTGGGGACATGTGTCCCTCAGTTTTCTCTATGACTTCCTTCCAGCGCTGGTGGATTCCTTCTCCGGGTCCCCGATCGCAATGGAGAGTCCTGAGAAGCACCAGAGGGGGTGTCCCCTCCCGTCACCGGTAAGAACGATCAAGCGGCTAAACTGCCGCTATGACTGTTCTTCTGGTGTAGAGCAGGGATATGCAATTAGCGGACCTCCAGCTGTTGCAAAACTACAAGTCCCATCATGCCTCTGCCTCTGGGTGTCATGCTTGTGGCTGTCAGAGTCTTGCTATGCCTCATGGGAATTGTAGTTCTGCAACAGCTGGAGGTCCGCTAATTGCATATCCCTGATGTAGAGAATCGCCGGCTGAAAAAAAATGATATCTGGATGATGCCTGCAGCTATCATTCAGATATCACCACTGAAAGCCGAGGACATCATATGACAGCCTGTGGTATGGAAGTGGTTAATCACCACTGGGTATTTTATTTTTTCCTAAATAAATGGGGAAAAAAAAACGCACATTTTAAAAAGAAAAAGCATTTTTCTTTGTTTCTGGTTTTTTTTTTTGCAAATCTTTTTTTCATAAATTTAGGCCAAAATGTGTTCTGCTACATTTTTTTTGTAGAAAGTAAACCAAATCAGTTTATATTATTTGTCTGTAAGAAAGTTACAGAGTCCACAAACTATGGTATATATCTAAAAATCAGCCTCTCTCATTTCTTGAGGCATAAAAACACCAGGACTGTACAAATATCACCCAAATCACCCCTTTTTGGAAAGTAGACCTTCCAAGGTATTTAGTAAGAGGTATGGCAAGTTTTTTTTTTTTTCAAGTTGTAATTTTTTGTCAAAATGAAAAGAAAATGATTTTTTACTGTCACCAGTGCAGTAGAGCGTTATCAATGGCTGTAGTGGGAAACAGGGACATTGACTGATATGTTTTTTAACAGTTTTTCTTTATTACATTTTCTTTTACAATTTTTTTGTTTTTAAACACACTGTGTGTGACCAGAACAATACAGTGTTACCATAGTAACTCTGGGGAAGTGATAAGGATTTTTTTTTTTATATATACACATTATGATTGTTTATACCAGTGAATTTTACTGGTATAAGCAACCATTTTTACTGAATGAAACTGATTCATTCAGTGTGTTTTGTTGTGATTAGCTGCGATTGGTCACAGCTAATCACATGATACAGATGCGCTGTCATTGGCCCCGTCTGTTCTATGTGATCACCGTGACCAATCACAGCTAGCAACACAATTGTACACAATAATTGGCATTAAAGGAAGCCATCTATTATTTACAATTGTTTGGTGATCTGCTGTGATTGGTCGCAGTGATCACATGGTACCAGCAGTAGGCCACTACAAAGATCAGGCATGGGCACAGCCGGTGACAGATCATAGAGTGTGATGCTATCACGTCAATATGAACCAAAATCTCTGAGGAATGTTTCCAACACCTTCTATGAATCTATGCCACAAAGGATTAGGGCAGTTCTGAAGGCAAAAGGAGGTCCAACGCAGGTACTAGCAAGGTGTACCGGTGAATGTATACTCACTTTCTTTCGTTACTGCATTTGTCCGTTCTGCTGCTTGGAGCGACAGACAAAGTTTAAAAAATTGTAATCATTTTTATTTTCTATGAAGCCTGCTATTGGCCGACGTCACAGAGCCGGTCCAGGCTTGGGCAAGACTGCGACAATGAAGTTGGGATCCGCCCACATGCCCGGACTGACAGAGCCTGAGCCGGCCGCTTCCATCCCCTCCACATCCCAGAGCTCCAGTGGGCATGGGGGGGGGGGGCGCAGAGCAGAGAACTGCTGACTGACAGTCAACAGCTCTCTGCTCAGGGAGCTGTGGGAACCGAGCCATTGGTGGCGTTAGAGCCGGCGGGGGGACCGATGGTGCATCCACCTAGGTAAGTCCATACTTCTCTTTGAAGCCATAGGACATAAGGTATTTTGCCTTGTCCTTGCATTGGAGCTGCGCTGGGAAGCACTGATGACCTTAACAAGGGCCAAGCTTTGACTCGCAGCTCACTCAGGACTATGGATCCCCCTGGGACAGAGCTGAATGGTCCAGGGCTGTCACATGGATGAGCCACATGCTCCTCCATACCTGGAAGTAGGGGTTTTCCCTTCAGCTTCAAGCACTAAATAGAGCATCAAGTGGGATACATTAGACAGCTATAGACTAAGGCCTCTTGCACAGGGGAGTAAAAAATGGCATGTTTTTTACTGATTTGACATTAGATGCATTGTTGTCTATGGAACAATGCACACAGCTAAATAAAGATCAGTAATACGGCAATAAGTACAAAGCCATAAAACAAAAATAGAAAATTTTATATTTGAGTGCAGTAACTTACTCGCATACGCATTTATGAACATGTTTATTTGAGTATAAATGAGTATATTACATCACTTTCAATTATTATTATTATTAATTTTTCTTGTCTATATGCTTACGTGCCTATATGCGTGCTTACACAAAGTCTTTATGGAACATTTTACTCAAGATCTTTTTGTCAACAGGATCCAGAGTATAAACATTAGTAAATTAATATGCCTTTGTGCAACTGGCCTAAGGGGAAAAAAAAAGACCATAGAAAACACACTTGCACTACTTACATTAAAAAAAAATAAGTTTAATAATTCAATATTGAATATAAAGTTTCATACATTTGTATCTTTTATATCCGCCTGGAACTCTGCTTTACAGTGGTTTTTTTAAGCCAATATAATAAAATCCTCCCATCCCCTCTGTAACATAATGATGTGTCCTAGTGCCTGTATTATTTTAAAAAAGCTGCCAATTTGTACATACAACAGAGCATCTCCCGGCGTTCACGTGACTCCTCGGCTCTCTCCTCTGCCCGGCTGACAGCTCCAGTGGATGGGGCCGAGCACTGCCGCTGACGTCCGCCGGGGAGGAGAGAGAGCTTGAGGAGTCAGGTGAGCGCCGGGAGACGCTCTGATATAGGTACAATTTTTTTTTTCTGAATATAGGCAGAGGGACATAACCTTATGTTATCTTTAGACAGGCAGGGGGGGGGGGGTAGGAAAGAGAAGGACAGAGCAGGGCTGCAGATGATGGAGGCACGTAAACTGACCGTGGTGTCAGGGCTCAGCAACCATGATAAACCGTGGTCAGTTTACAGGGGGGAGGGTATAGCCAGGCAGGATCAGCCAGTATTTTAGGTGATACAGGGTGCCAAATTACACAGCACAGGCACTGTGCTGTATAACATGCTTTAAGGGAACAGGATTTTTTTTTTTTTTTTTTAGGGTACCAAAACACTAGGGTTTTTATATGGGAAAGCCATCATGATCACTCAGTAAGGGTAGATTTAGACGTGCGTCTAATTCTCCCTTACCTCTGAAGCCCAATGATTCCGGATCGTGCTCCAGAGGCTAATGACAGGTTTGCCTGTTTTAACCCCATTTTGCCGACAATCGTGCTGCAACCGTATGCATTACATGCGCTTCTGGGGCATTTGTGGTGCTTCCCCATCGTTACATGTCAGGTCGTGAAGCATCGCAGCAGTATGCAAATATCCCCCCTCTTCTGCCTATTGCAGCTCAAGGGTGGGGGTGTTTGTTGAGTCAAAACGAGACCTAACTGCTAAATATACCAATGTGAATGTACAATGTATATGTAAAGCGCTGCGTAAATTGACGGTGCTATATAAGTACCTTAAATAATAATAATATAGTTTAGACAGGTGTGGGACAGAAACTAATTTCTAATTTGGGTACTTTGTACAATTTGTGTTGTGTCATCAATCACCCACTGACTAAGAGGGTTCACCTTTGAAACTAGTCAGCAGTGATGCATGCTGAAGACAGCAGCTGCATACACTCTATCAAGATCTACTACTAGGACTGCTGTGCTGTGAGGATTCTCTTTTTGGAGGCTATTCCTGGAACCCCCTTCAGTAATTTGAAACAACCTTGTAACTAAAAAAAAGTCAATTATTTCTGCCAACAGTTATGCTAGCTTTCACGTTATGCGTGATTACTAAACTCATACATGTTAAGCCCCTTTTACACAGGGCGGATGCCAGCAGCATATCCGCCCGCTTAGCAGATCTCTCTGCTGATCCCCGCTGAGCAGGCAGTTGACAGGTCAGTGTCCGGTCTGCTGATGCAGCACACTGTTCTCTATGGGGTGGTAATGTGGAAACAAACCTGTCTGTTTCAATCCAACTGTCATCCAATCCAATCCGCTGGACAGATGGGGAACGAATCCCCACCCATCTGATTTTAACGGACCGGGTCGGATACCAGCAGATGTCAGTGGATATCCACCGTTGCATAGAGAAGAATGGCGGTTCCGACCGGGTCCACATGAAAAACCGACAGGCAGATCCAATCGGAAACGTCCGTGTGAAAGGGTCCTTATTGGAAAGGACACTGTCAGCTTGTCCATGCAGGGAAAATGACAGTGTTCTTCAAGGGCATCCCTGACCACCATATACTCACTTTATCTGTGCTCTCTTGCAGCTGGTAAGAATACTAAGCACTTACTGGTATGGAAGAGAAAATGGCCTGCTCCTCTGCAACAGGGCCTGGGTTTAGCCCAAAATCTAGGGAGTAAAGTCACTATGTCCAAGTATTCAATAGAAATAACCACAGCATCCTCTGAAGTCATCTCTAGCTGAGCTACAAACTTGCCCTTTATTACTCTAATGAGCTGTGGGCCAAGTCATTCCTGATCTGCAGCCCACCTCTTTGTTGCGGGAATGACCCAACCTGCAGATCATTGGAGCAAAACAAACAAAAAAGAGCGAGAGTTCGGAGGATGCCCAAGCTCATCTCTAATCAGAACAGGTAAGGTAAGTATATGGGGGGGTTAACCCCTTCACGCAGGCTGTGCGCATATCCGCAGCAGCACAATAGTGGGCTTAAACTCCAAACTGTCTCATATATATTCATACAGCAGGCATCGCTTGTTTGTGTTGGGTACCCCCCAGTACAGTGACCGCGTTGTCACCAAGCAGGCAGGGTAGGCTTCCGATCATGTAATCACTGTGACCGCCAATCAATGTGACCACATGACCAGGAACCCCATGTAGTGCCATGGGCTTTACAAATGTTTAAAAGGAATGAATAAGACGTGTAAATGGAGAATGACATTTTTGATTACATGCAGAAAGTCTATTCTCTCACAAGTCACACTTACCTGGCAGGGATGGTAGAGGGTCACTGCAGGGGCCTTTCCACACACAAAGCATCTGTGGAAAGATTCTTCATACTGTTCAGATGGAGCTGCAGACAAATCAGAAAAATACTTTCAGAACCTCAAATATGACTACAGGGAGCACTCTGCTTCTTCCAGATCCTTTTAAAAGAGATAATGCTCAATAGGTTTACTGAACCCAAGTGTGAGCAATGGCAGTGCACAAAGACAGCTTTCAAGAGTAGCCATTCAGAAGCCAGGGAATAGATGTTCCTGTACACATCAGTAGAAAAAGCTTCCAAATTTAAAAAGAGACCCGGCCACCAAAACATGTAAAAACACAAAAGAATCAAAAAGTACTGGAAATGCTCACTTGCGGTGTTTTTCCTTTCCATGAATCATTGTTATCGACTTGCAATGTGCCTCTGAACATGCTAGAAAGTTTGACTAATGCAGAAAAGTCATTCCCCTAGCACTGCCCCCTCCCTTTTTGCACAATATATCCTTCTCTTCATCTGGGAGTGTCTAATTACTGCCTGTGCTGGCCCAGCTCTTCCACCCCTCCCCTCCGATATGTAACCTTTTATGTAGCAGCCAGGAGAGAAGCAAAGGAGAATACTTTAGTGCCCTGGTGCCCAACCTGCGGCCCTCTGGCACTTTTTGTGTGACCCTGGGAGCTCCTGCAGACACTGATCTGTATTTCACTAGGGCAGTGATGGCGAACCTTGGCACCCCAGATGTTTTGGAACTACATTTCCCATGATGCTCAACTATACTGCAGAGTGCATGAGCATAATGGTAAATGTCATTCCAAAACATCTGGGGTGCCAAGGTTCACCATCACTGCCCTATTACACGACTTCGGAATGGTAGCTTATTGGCTCCCTGTGGCATTGTCCCTGGTTGCCTAGCTGACTGTATTACAGTCGATTCTCGACTATACTCCCCTGCCAAATGACATTATTTAACCCTCCTGAGTGGAGGTGTCACCCTGTCACATGACACCATTGAATCCTCCCGAATGGAGGCATCACCCTGAGCGTCAGCCGGCCTATTACATTCTCTCAGCTCTGGTTCATGTGTCAGTGAACCAGAGAGAGGCTTGGAACGCAAGCTGTGTTCTGTAATAGCGTTACAGACACGGCGCGTAATGACGCAATTACAGCGGAAACATGATGACGCGATTGTGACGCTCTCTCTGATTGGTGAGAATGAGCCATGGGAGTTACTGCATACAGCTGATCCGTTTGGAACTATAATTTGTAGGGCTGCAACTAACGATTATTTTCAGTTGGCCGATTATTGTTTCGATTAATCGGTTAATAACCTTAAAAAAAAGTGTGGTGTATAATTTAGTTAATATGTAAAGTTTTAAAAAAAAGGCAATTTATTCCTAAATATCTTTATACGCAGAGGTAAATATAAATAACCAACTATACGGTTAGGGAGTAAAATCTTTAATGTTGCACTTAGCACTTTGACTATTATTGATATGCATTCCTGGGATCATTCTGTGTATCCATAGGTATTCAGATTTATATACTTCTTGCATTATCTACCTTACATCCCTGAATATTTATCCTGGGATTCACTCATTATTTTCTCAGCGCTGCATTTTCCTTGTTCCTTTTTTTATTCTTTGCAATTAGTTTTATTGCTAATGCTGGCGGCTGTTGCACACTAGTAGCTCAACTTTTTGGCTCCCGCTGCTGTCAATCAAACCCAGTGACACAGGAGCCGGGGGGTGGGGCCAAGTCCCGCTGTCTGTGTGAATGGACGCAGCAGCAGGACTCGGGAGCGCACACGCATGAGTGCCCCCAGGGAGAGCTTCTCTCTATGGGAGCACTCGAGAAGGGGAGGAGCGCCACCGAGGGACCCCAGAAGAGGAGGTTTGGCGACACTGTGCAAAAACCCACTGTACAGAGGAGATAAGTATGGACATGTTTGTTATTAAAAAAAAAAAAAACTTTTCAATCACTTCAAGCCTTGTTTAAAGTATGATAGAATGACTGTAGTAAAAACCTGTCAGGAGTTTTAACCCTTCCCCACCAGAGACTACGTTTTTTCTATTATAATAATTATAATAATAATAATAATAATAAATAATAAAAAAGACTTTACTCCCGCTTTACATTGTTTGGTAGTAATGTATGTCTAGCCATATATTTTTTTTCTTATTCAGGGCTGGTGCTAGAATTTTTGACACCCTAGGCGAAACCTCATTTTTCCGCCCCCCACCCCCACGTATACCCCGCCTTTTTAATAAAGTGCCCATCAAATGCAGCCCCACCAGCGCCCATCAAATGCAGCCTCACCAGAGCCCATCAAATGCAGCCTCACCAGAGCCCATCAAATGCAGCCTCACCAGTGCCCATCAATTGCAGCCTCACCAGAGCCCATGAAAAGCAGCCTCACCAGCGCCCATCAATTGCAGCCTCACCAGCGCCCATCAATTGCAGCCTCACCAGAGCCCATGAAAAGCAGCCTCACCGGCGCCCATCAATTGCAGCCTCACCGGCGCCCATCAATTGCAGCCTCACCGGCGCCCATGAAAAGCAGCCTCACCGGCGCCCATGAAAAGCAGCCTCACCGGCGCCCATCAATTGCAGCTTCACCGGCACCCATCAATTGCAGCCTCACCGGCGCCCATCAATTGCAGCCTCACCGGCGCCCATCAATTGCAGCCTCAGCGGCGCCCATCAATTGCAGCCTCACCGGCACCCATCAATTGCAGCCTCACCGGCACCCATCAATTGCAGCCTCACCGGCGCCCATCAATTGCAGCCTCACCAGAGCCCATCAATTGCAGCCTCACCAGAGCCCATCAATTGATGTTTGCTTGCTTCCATTCATTCAGGAGTCGGGACACAGACACAGTCCTCTGCTACTGCTGTGCCTCTGACACTATGTGTGAACGGAGCGGAGGCTGCCTGTTCATGCTGAGACTTAGTTGCTTCCTGCAGAGAGAAGAGAGTAGGAACACCAGTGGCCGGGCGCCCTAGGCAGCTGCCTAGTGGTAGCACCGGCCCTGTTCTTATTGTAGCTGGATACAGTAGGGAAGGATAAGAACCTCTGCTGGGTATCCCCTGCTATGTGGGGAGATTTTGCCATCATCTCCTGTTCTAATGACAACTGTTTTACCAGACAAGCAGTATAGGTAAGGCGGCTGCATGCTAGATAGTAAGAGAGAGGAAACCAAAATGTTTGAGCTGTCACCTTAACAGGAAGTGAGGAGAAATCTTCCAATGGGCACACCTGTTCTGGTGACAACTGTCTGATGGGGGGAGGGGATGCCTTTCACCTCCTGTTGTGTCTCTGCGACAGGAAATGAAACTTCTGATTTCTTCCCAAACTATAAAAAGGCCCAGAGGGAGGAAAGCTATATATAGAGTGCGGTATATAGTCAGGCGAGCAGTATAGACTGTACCTGAACGCTCCTCCTTCTCTGTGTCCCGCACCCCTCCCCCTCACCTGCAGCTCCTCAATGAAGACAACGATGGGATAGGGAGAATCACCCCGTCAGCTGCCATGATCACTTCTTCCTACCAGGCGGAGAGGGGATGGGAGGAGCCGGGGGCGGGGCTACCAAAGCTGTCAGGAGGGAGTACACATGACAAGCTCTCTGGTGGGAGGGGGCGGGGACGGCTCTGACGACCATATAATACTGAGTCGTGCTGCTGTTCATGAGGTTACTGTATATATACAGCAAAGGTGTCCTGCAGATAGAGGGAGAAACGATAGCTAAAAGTATTCAGAGGAGGGGCGGGCACGTGCCGAAGCCGAGTCGGCCATTTTTACTAAGGGATCAGGAAAATGAGAGCTCATTAAGATAACACCCATGGCAACCTGTGATTTACATGTTATTCAGACTGCTCTCACTTCATAACCTGAAAACAAAAGTATGGCAAGGCCGTGCATGTGAAGGGACTGGCTTTGGCGACCCGTTCACACAGGCGATTTGAATTGTGGGCGGAATGGCTGCGATTCTCCACACAACTCCAGAATGACGACAAAAGGCGGGATGCGTTTGCGATGCCAGAACTTCTTTTGTGTGATGCGTAGTGCGATTTTGTTTGCAGCGTGATTTGTTTTGGGGCAAAATTGCACCGCGTTTAGGGTGACATTCAGAAATAATGGCATCGCAACCGCATCCCTCATTAATAGTTGGCAACATTATCAAAAAAATTTATAGGGACACTTTTTTGTTTAATTAGGGGGCGGGGCATTCATTTGCAGGCGTGGTTTAGTGTGGGTGGGAAAATATGGCGTGACAAAAAAAACGAGCCTGGTTTAAACTAAATTTTGGGCGTGGCTTAAAGCAGGTGTGGTTAGAGTCTGAGATGAAAGAGGGATGGAGAGAAAAAGAAAGAGATGGAGAGAGAAGGAAGGAAAGAAAGAGGGATGGAGGGACAGCAGGCCCAGATCCTGCACCACAATAGAAATATGTGTATTCCAGAAAGTTTAACAATCAGCAGAAAAAGATACTCCAACCACCTGGTGTTGCCGCTCCAATCATCACGGCGCCATGGTAGTTATGGTGTCAGGATGATTGAAGCGCATTATTTCTATTATTACATTGTAATATAAAATGAAATAGTTCAACTCACCATAATGCCAAATCAGTGGGAGCCCCGAGTGTGTCACTTGTCACTTGTCACCTGCCACCAGTTGAAGCTTGTCACTTGCCAACAACGCCTGCCACCAGATGCAGGTTGCAACTTGTCATGGTCGCCTGCCACCAGATGCAGCGTGTCACTTGCCACCTTGCCTGCCAGCAGAAGCAGCTTGCAACTTGCCACGGTCGCCTGCCACCATGTGCAGCGTGTCACTTACCACAGTCGCCTTCCACCAGATGCAGCATGTCACTTGCCACGGTCGCCTGCCACCATGTGCAGTGTGTCACTTACCACGGTCGCCTTCCACCAGATGCAGCGTGTCACTTGCCACAGTCGCCTGCCACCATATGCAGCTTGTTACTTGCCACAGTCGCCTGCCACCATATGCAGCGTGTCACTTGCCATGTTGCCTGCCACCAGATGCAGCGTATCACTTGCCACGTCACCTGCCATCAGATGCAGAGGGTCACTTTCCATGGTCGCCTGCCACCAGATGCAGCGTGTCACCTATCACAGCACGTGTCACCAGATGCAGCTTATCACTTGCCACCAGATGCAGTGCTCACTTGTCACCAGATGCAGCTTGTTACCAGATGCAGCACTCACTTGTCACCAGATGCAGCTTGTTATCAGTTGCAGCTTTTGTCACTTGTCACCAGATGCAGCACTCACTTGTCACCAGATGCAGCGCTCACTTGTCATCAGTTTGTGTCACTTGTCATCAGATGCAGTTTGTCACTTGTCACCACAGATGCAGCTTGTCACTTGTCACCAGATGCCGCGCTCACTTGTCACCAGATGCAGCTTTTGTCACTTGTCACCAGATGTAGTTTGTGTCACTATCACCAGATGCAGCGCTCACTTGTCACCAGATGCAGTTTGTGTCACTTGTCACCAGATGCAGTTTGTGTCACTTGTCACCAGATGCAGTTTGTGTCACTTGTCACCAGATGCACCTGGATCAGGTACAAAAGGAAAAGGTTGGGGCTTTAAATGAGGTAGGAATGTTGTGGCTAATCAAGTGGGTCAATATATAAACAAATATTTTCATTATTATTAATATTATATTTTATATATTGTTTGCCATGATATAGTAGTACGGTACGTACATGACAAACAGTACATGAATATAAAAGACACATCCTATTACAAACCATGTATCGTTCAGACTGGGACGAGGGAAATTGAGACTGTTGGCAAGTATGCTCATTTTGCCAAGATTCTGGAATCAAGGGAAGAAACGCAGCAAGCCTTGGCTTCATGTAAACTGGCCTACATTTAGGGCCCATTCACACCAGAAACTGCACATAACTGCATGCTTTTGACTGCATGTTTACATGCATTTGAAGCACGCTTGAGTGCGTTTGCAGTACATTTTTCTATATGTTTTTTGGGCTTGGTTTTCTTGGCTTAAAGGGGCACAGTGCAGTGCAGTAGTTGTAGCGCGTTGCCTGCATTTGCGGTGCGGAAAAATGCAGCATGCTCTACTTTTTTTTTTTAACTGCACTGAACTGCACTGCAATGATGTGAACTATGCCCATGGGATTATCATGATTTTGGGCTGTCTATGCAGTTGAAGTGCAGTTCAAAATGCATGCAAATGCAAAGTTAGTACAGAGATCACTCGTGCTGAGCTGTTGTGTTCTGACAGGGGGACACCCCCCTTCCCCGCCACAACACTCCAATCAGCACTCTCCGCCATTGGAGAGTGCAGTAGCCGAAAGGCTTCACTACCGGTTTCTCTTACGACAAATGGTGGCGGCAGCACCGACAGCCAATCTGAAAATCTGCTGGGGTGCCGACATCGCGGACTCCCTGGACAGGTATGTGTCCATATATTAAAATATTTGTAGCTGCTGACTTTTATTTTTTTCCCCCCAGGCGGAACACCGCTTTAAGTTGTCGCAGTTGGGTATTGTGAAAAGTGTTACGTTTTACATTTTCTAAACTCTGCCATGGCTGGTCCCAGGCCCCTTGCTGCCAAAAGAGTAGGGTTGGGTGCTGGGGGAGTAAACCAGCACTGTAAAAACCATTTGCCACTTTATTTCAGGAAGTGACGGTAAGGTGTTGGAAACATTTAAAATTTTCAAGTTTTCAATTTTTCTTTTAAAGGATATGTATTTGTTTTTTAACCACTTGCTTACTGGGCACTTAAACCCCCCTCCTGCCCAGACCAATTTTGAGCTTTCAGCGCTGTCACACTTTGAATGACAATTGCGCGGTCATACAACACTGTACCCAAATGAAATTTTTATCATTTTTTTCCCACAAATAGAGCTTTCCTGACAGACTCCATGGCAGCCAACGTGTGGGTTTAGTCCCGCCTCTACTACCCTATAGGACACTACTCCCATAAATCTTTGCTCCTCACCAGCAGCCGTGTTCTTTTTTTTGTCCTCCTCCAAGGACCTAGTAAAATGGTCTTTCTACCCGAAGATTATTTTTTCCCTGCGATCAGATCTGGCGAGCGATTCCTAGGATGGGATCGCAGTATTCCAATAAGCCCTAGCTACTAGCAGGGTATGGAAGGGGCATATGGAAGAGGCTCTGGAGACGGTGTAGTCCTAGCCACTGGCAGGCGAACCCCATCTGGTCATACAGCCTAGCTACTAGCAGGTGACCCTTGTTGCCCAGGAATAAGTCCGGTTTGTGCGGTGTTACCTGACCCAGGTCTTGATCGCAGCAGGAGTGGTGAGTCCGTTCCGTTTTCTCTGTTATGGCAGCAGTTTGTGTATCCCTTCCCTGTGTTTGTCATTGCTTGTGCCTGTGTCCTTCCCCGCACTGTCGGGTACAGTGCAGCTGGCAGACATGGCGGCTGGTTCCCTCTGCGTTCCAGCCGCCGTTCACTTCCTGGTTTCGTTTTCGCGGCCGTTCTGCGCATGCGCGGGTCCGGCGCGAGAACGAGGCTTGGTTCGCGCACGCGCGTAGCGGTAGCTGCGCGTGCGCACTAGCGGCACGGCGGTGACGTCACAGGGGCGCCAGATTTAAATTTGGGGAAATGGTCTCCAGGCTTGGGAATGCTTTCAGACTGTCGGCAGTGTATCCCCTTGCTCTGCGTCTGCTATATCAGGTAGGAGGCTTCTGAGGACAGGTTCTGTGGCCTGTCCTTACTGCTTTCTAATTCCTATCTGGTTGCCTTGTTGTTTCAGCCCCGATGGATCCCTCTGGGAGCCCTAGCGCTTCACCGCCTGCCCCTGGCCAGCCCTCTCGCAACAGGTACTTGGTAGGGGGGGTTCCTGCCTGGGTGTTGCGGGGGGGGGGGGGGTTATGGAACTTCAGTTATCTGTTGTTTCCATTAACACAGATGGACTTGTGTTTTTTCTTTTCAGCCCTTCTAGGTCTACTCAACAACGTAGCTCGCACAGAAGTGGTTCCTCTAGATCACAGCACCGGCATTCCTCTTCCAGATCTGGACATCACGGTTCTTCCTCGAAGTCGAGACACCGTAGCCGGGAACCATCTCGCCCTTCCAAATCTCACTCCAGTCATGCAACCGAAGGAGCCTGCTGGGGGTGTAGGGCAAAGGTTCCTGTAGGCAAATCCCTCTGTGATACCTGCTATATGAAAGCAACAGGTGAAAGAGGTGGATCAGATCAGCAACTCAAGTCTCTGGTGGAGAAGATTGTGAATGAGAATCTAAAGGAATTGGGGTCTAGCCAATCCCATGTTGCTCCTACAGAGCCTCCAGACCCACCAATCAGAGATACCCAGGCTCAGGACACTTGTGAGTCCTCTTTACCCAGTCACCTGTCTGCTGTCTCCTCAGATAGTGATTCAGAAGGAGAAGACCCTTATACTGGATTTAGTTTTGACTTACTCCCTCCTCTGATTAAAGCCATAAAGGAAACTTTAAGCTGGGAAGAGCCAGTGACGGCCCCTGCAAAACAGAGGAAGTTCTTCAAGCAGCTGAAGAAGGAACGTGTCAGCTTCCCCTTTTTCACTGAATTAGGTGAAGTTATCACGGATGAGTGGGCAAAGGTAGAGAAGAAGAACTCCCTTCTCTCTAAAATTCAAAGGCTTTATCCTTTCAAGGAAGAAGAAGTTAAGCAACTGGAGTCTGCTCCGCTAGTGGATGCAGCGGTGATGAGATTGGTCAGGCATGTGACCCTCCCTCTGGAAGACACGGTCTCGTTCAGAGACGCCTTGGACAGACGGATAGACTCGGATTTGAAGAGGGTCTATCTCACAGCGGGCATGGCATGTAAACCAGCCTTGGCTCTGGCCGCCATGTCCAGGGCCATGGAGTCGTGGTCAGATAGCGTGGACGAGTCACTTAGAGGTGTCTCAGAGGAAGTGGCCAAGAATTCGCCCATCCAGGAATTAAGGTTAGCCTCATCCTTTCTGGGGGAGGCTTCAATCGACATTATCCGCCTGGTGGCTAGAGTTATGTTGTCTGCTGTTACTGCCAAGCGTGCCCTTTGGCTTCGCCCCTGGCTGGCAGACCCAGCATCAAAGCAGGTTTGGTGCCGTATCCCCTACGATGGGTCCTCCCTTTTCGGTAATAAATTAGACAGCGCCATAACCCGTGCCACCGGGGGTAAGTCGGGGTTCCTTCCCCAGGACAGGCGATTACAAGGCCAGAGAAGATCATTTCCAAGGAAACAGAACCAGGATCGTGCCAGGGAAGCACGTGGATACAGGCCAGGCCGTGAGTTCTCCAGATCCTGGAAGGCCAGACAATCTTCTTTTAAGAAGACTGCTAAGACCAGTATGTCGGGTGAGAAGGAACCGACCAAGTCTTTTTGAGATGGGGCCCGCTCAGGCAGGCCAGGTGGGGGCTCGCCTCCTCCGCTTTCGGCATGTTTGGGCGGCCTCGATCCAGGACTTTTGGACCGTAAGGACGATTTCCTCAGGTCACACCTGGGTTTTCAGCACTGCTCCCAGGCTCAGATGTGTCCCCACATCTCTTCCAGCCGCAGAAGAAAAAAGAGAAATCCTTTTAGCCTACGTGAGATCTTTGTTAGATCAAGGCGCGGCTATTCCTGTCCCAGACGACCAACGTGGCTTGGGGATGTATTCTCCTCTTTTCATGGTCCAGAAAAAGAGCGGAGCATGGCGACCTGTTATAGATTTGACGCACCTGAACCACTTCATCAAGAAGGAAAGGTTCAAAATGGAAACCCTGTCCACAATTCGACAGTCAGTTCAACCAGGAGACTGGCTCATTTCAATAGATCTCAAGGACGCCTATTTCCACGTTCCAGTAGCAGCAGACTTCCAACGCTTTCTCCGTTTTTCCATAGGCCAACTACACTTACAGTTCACATGCCTTCCCTTCGGTCTGTCCACCTCTCCACGAGTCTTCTCGAAGGTCCTGTTGGCCGTTGTGGCTCTACTGAGAACCAGGGGGATCCGTCTTCACCACTATCTGGACGATCTCCTCCTACTGGCGCAAGACAGAGATTGCCTCCTGAAACACAGAGATACGGTCATCTCAACTCTCCAAGAATTCGGTTGGCTCCTGAACTGGGAGAAGAGCCAACTAGAGCCTTCTCAGTCTCTCGTCTTCCTCGGGGCCCTCTTCGATACAGCGAAAGGCACAATTTCCTTACCCGAGGAGAAGATCACAATAGTTCGGGACAGGATTCGCCTGGCTCTCTCCTCTTCTCATCTCCGGGCCCTCCAGTGTCTGAGAATCATAGGCACCATGGTGTCCACAATACCAATGGTGAAGTGGGCTCAGTGGAGGATGCGTCCTTTCCAGAAGGGGTTTCTTCTTCAATGGTCGGGCGACAAGAATCAGCGCATTTACATCTCTCAGACCATGAGGGGTTCCCTCTTCTGGTGGCTTCAGAAAGAGAATCTACGCAGGTGTCACTCCATCCTTCCCATCACTTGGATCACTGTGACATCAGACGCCAGCGAGAGAGGTTGGGGTGCTCATTGCCTAGCGGAAGTGGCTCAAGGTTCCTGGGATTTCCCAGCGCGGAGGTTGGTGTCAAATATCCTAGAGTTGCGTGCAGCCTTCCAGGCACTGCTGGCATTTCGTCATCTGATAGCAGGGACTTCCGTGTTACTCAGACTAGACAATACGACGGCAGTAGCCTATGTAAGGAAACAAGGGGGTACCAAGAGCCTGTCTCTGCTTCAAGAAGTGGAACCAATAATGGTCTGGGCCCAGAAGAATCTGGTCAACCTAACGGCAACCTACGTTCCAGGGATCCTCAATGTCCAAGCGGATTTTCTCTCACGAGTCCACCTGGACAACAACGAGTGGTCTCTCCACGAGGATGTGTTCAGATGGATTCTAACACTGGGGATCTCGCCAGAGGTCGATCTCTTCGCCTCCCCGTACAACAAAAAACTAACGAAGTACTACGCAAGGTTTCGAGATCCACAGGCCTACGGGATAGACGCACTGACGGAGCGTTGGTGGTTCCACAGAGCCTATGCCTTCCCTCCGACACCTATCATCTTCCAGTTCCTGCGGAGGCTCAGGTGGGAGGAGGTGGAGATAATAGCCATCATTCCTTACTGGCCCAACAGGCCTTGGTTTCCTCTCCTATCACTCCTCAGCTTCCGGGAACCAGTTCCTCTTCCAGCCAGAACGGATCTACTCTTCCAAGGCACGATTCTCCATCCATGCCCAGCTCACCTACAGTTGAGGGCTTGGTTCTGGAGAGGGATAGGTTGGAAGCACTAGGGTGCCCTAGGGAGGTTATTCCTACACTTCTGAATGCAAGAAGACAAAGCACTAACAAGGTGTATGAGCGTATTTGGACAAGGTTCTCGATCCATATGTCATCCAGGGCCAAGTCATGTGGTGCACCTGCAGTCCAGGACATTTTGAGCTTCCTCCAATCAGGCTTGGATCTGCCCTTATCGGTCAGCTCGCTGCGAGTACAGGTTTCAGCGATCTTAGCCTTTACTGGGGTGTCCTGGGCCAGACATGCCCTTATTCAACAATTCTTCAAAGGAGCAATTAGAATGAGACCTCAAAGGAAACCCAGGTTCCCTAAATGGGATCTACCTCTAGTTCTTGAGTTCTTCTCTCAACTCGTTAAACCACTGTCTGTTAGAGATCTTACTATCAAGACTGCCTTTTTAATTGCCATCACCTCAGCCAAGAGGGTGTCCGAGATCCAGGCATTAGGGTCAAAAGAACCTTTCTTAACCTTCTTTCCAGACAGAGTGACTCTAATTCCAATGCTAGGGTCAAACCCTAAGGTCACCTCAATTTTTCACGAGAATCAAGAGATCTCACTTCCTACCTTTAGAACTGCTGGAAGCCTGGAAATACATCCACTCGATGTTGGTGTCTCCTTGAAGCAATATCTAGAAGTAACGGCTCCCTTCCGTCAATCCGATTATCTTTTTGTGTCGTTCTACGGGAAGAACAAGGGGCTCCGGGCCTCAGTCAGATCCATTGCTGCATGGATTGTACAGGCGATCCAATGGGCTTATAGAGAGAAGGGCTTGGCTCCTCCAGAAGCGGTGACAGCGCACTCGACTAGAAGTCTTTCGACCTCGTGGGCAGCTTCGCGTCACGTCTCGCCTGAAGTGATTTGCAGGGCGGCTTCTTGGTCATCGATCCATACCTTTATGTCCCACTATTGTGTTGAGCCAGCGGCTCTATCCTCAGTTGATTTTGGTGTTAAAGTACTGTCGGTGGACGGTATTAAATAAATCTTTGTTTTCTTCAGCATTTTGCCCACCCGGGTGTGTATGGCGAGTTATTTCCCACACGTTGGCTGCCATGGAGTCTGTCAGGAAAACGGAAAATTCCTATCAAATACTTACCGTAATTTTCCTTTCCTGATGGACTCCATGGCAGCAGGAGTTCCCTCCCAAATGACTGGAGTAGGCTAGGTATCGAACACGGCTGCTGGTGAGGAGCAAAGATTTATGGGAGTAGTGTCCTATAGGGTAGTAGAGGCAGGACTAAACCCACACGTTGGCTGCCATGGAGTCCATCAGGAAAGGAAAATTACGGTAAGTATTTGATAGGAATTTTCCGTTTTCTTTTGGTGGTATTTAATCACAGCTAGGGTTTTTATTTTTTGCTAAACAAACAAAAAAACATGGAAATTTTTGAAAAAAAAAAATCATGTTTAATAGTTTGTTATAATATTTTGCAAACAGGTAATTTTTCTCCTTCATTGATATGCGCTGATGAGGCAGCACTGGTGGGCACTGATAGGCTGCACTGATGGGCACGGATAGGCACAGATAAGGCGGCACTGATAGGCACAGTTAAGGCGGCACTGATAGGCACAGTTAAGGCGGCACTGATGGGGACAGATAAGGCGGTACTGATGGCCACGGATGGGCGGCACGGATGGGCGGCACGGATGGGTGGCACGGATGGGCACTGATAGGTACCACTTATGGGGGGCACTGATGGGCGGCACTGATGGGGGGCACTGATGGGCAGTGATGGGCGGCACTGATGGGCACTGGTAGGTGACACTGATGGGCACTGATAGGTTGCACTGATGTGGGTGCTGATGGGTGGCACTGATGTGGGTGCTGATGGGTGGCACTGATGTGGGTGCTGATGGGTGGCACTGATGGGTGGCACTGTGGGCACTGATGCTTAGAAGATCGCCGTGATCGGGTTTTTTTTTTCCTCCTCACGCTGTCAGCGCGAGGAGGAAAAATAGCCGATTACCGGCTCTGTTTACATCACATGATCAGCTGTCATTGGCTGACAGCTGATCATGTGGTAAGGGGTCGGGACCAACCCCTTACTCTGATCTGTGATCAGGAGAGTCTCATAGACTCGCTGATCACCGAGCGCACCGCGCGCACCCTGCAGGGGGCGCGCAGGCCGCTCGTGCACGGGACGACGTTAATAGACGTAGTCCCGGCAATTTAGATCCGCGCTGTTGCCGTCATTTGGCAATGGCCCGGATCTGAAGCGGTTAAACAAACATGTCATACTTACCTCCTCTGTGCTGTTGGTTTTGCACAGAGTGACCCAGATCCTCCTCTTCTGGGATCCCTCAGTGGTGCTCCTGGCCCCTCCTCTTCTCGAGTGCCCTGTCGGAGAAGCACTCTCCCCCAGGGCACCCGTACAGGCGTGCTCCCGTGTCCTGATGCTGCATCCATTGACACAGACAGCAGGACTTGGCTCTTCCCCCGGCTCCCGCGTCATTGGATTTAATTAACAGCAGCGGGAGCCAATGGCTGCACTGCTATCAATCTATCCAATTTAGGACCTGAGACACCGGCTGGAGCGGGTGTGCTCGTCCCCGGCGCAGGAACGATCGGGCTCAGGTAAGTAAAGGGGGGCTCTGTGGGGCTGGTGTAATGCAAGAGGTTTTTCACCTCAATGCATAGAATGCATTGAGGTGAAAAACCACAAGGGTTTGCAACCCCTTTAACTCTTATATGGCTGGGCTAAGGATCACATGATCCATAACTACCTTCTCCCAGCCACGTACAACTCCTTGGGATTCTGGAGACTGAAAACCATCCCTTGAAGACTGCTGCTGAGTGTTATCCTCAACATCTATGCTGACACAATCCTCCTCCTCTCCTTCCTGTGTGTTTGGCGGGCCCGCAGGAATGCTATATGGATGAAGGGGGCCATACTTGCACAGGTACTCACTGATATCCCTCTGCTGTGTGTGCAGTCGCTGCAGCATTGCCAACGTTGAGTTCCACCTGGTGGGCATGTCACAAATGAGGCAGTTGGTGGGCAGGTTGCATTCCCTTTGAATGTCAGCCAGCCGTGCACTGGCATTGTATGACCGGCAGAAATGACCACAGACTTCTCTGGCCTGCCTCAGGAGATCCTGTAAGCCTGGATACCTGCTCAAGAACTGCTGCACCACAAAATTTAGAATGTGTGCCAAACATGGAACATGGGTCAAGTGTCCCTGTTGGAGGGCGGAGAGAAGGTTGGTGCCATTGTCACATATAACCATTTCTGGCTGAAGCTGGCGTGGCGTCAACCACCTCTGAGCCTCCCCCTGCAGAGCTGACAGAATCTCTGCCCCAGTGTGGCTCCTGTCCCCTAAGCAGACCAACTCAAGTACTTCATGGCATCTTTTTGTCTGACTGCTTGCGTAGACCCTTGAACGCTTATGAAGCACCGCTGGTTCAGAGGACAAAACTGCAGAAGAGGCCATAGAGGAGGAAGAGGAGGAGGGGGTGGAGGAGAGAACTGTGGCAGAATCACCACTAGCATTTTGGAGGCGTGGTGGCGGAACAAGCTCCAACAATACTGAACCCTGTCCTGCATTCTTCCCAGCTGCCAGCAGAGTTACCCAGTGCACCGTGAAGGTAACGTCCCTGCCCATGCCTGCTGCACCATGAGTTAGCGGTAATATGCACCTTACTGCTGACCGCCCTGTCCAACGAGGCCAAAACATTGCCTTTTACATGCCAGTAGGGAGCCGGAATGGCCTTCCGTGAAAAGAAATGGCGTTTTGGAACCTGCCACTGAGGTACAGCACATTCCACAAATTCACGAAAGGGGGCAGCGTCTACCAGCTGAAAAGGCAGCAGTTGCAGTGCTAGCAATTTTGCCAAGCTAGCATTTAGACGCTGAGCATTTGGATAGCTGGGACCTAATTTCTTTTTACGCTGGATGCAGAGTATATATATATATATATATATATATATATATATATATATATACAGGGCTTTTTTTCTGTGGGAACGCGGAGGAATGCAGTTCCGGCACCTCCAGCACTGACTGTATGTAATGGCAAGAAAAGCTGGGGTATGCTGCCGGGTCTATTGATTGGGGGATCTATTCTGGTTGGAGCGGGTCTTTTTTTGCAGGGGGGTCTATTGTTGCTGAGGAGGTCTAATGTTGCTGGTGGGGAACCTATTGTTGCTGAGGGTGGGTCTTATATTGCTGGGGGGTCAGATGTTGCTGGGAGAGATCTACTGTTAAGGGAGGGATCTATTGTTATTGGCTGACAGAGAGTCTATTGATGCTGGCTGCGGGGAAATTTTGTTGCGTATGGTCCATTGTTGTTAGGGGGATCTATTGTTGCTGGCGTGGGGCCCTATTGTTACTGGCTGCAGGGGATCTATTTTACTGCTTTTCTTGCTATCATTACCAAATTCCATACAAATTACTGAACACCACAAAATTATATGTGGTTTTTTATTCTTTAAAAGGGGCAGTACTGGGAGGTGGGTAGGGGGAGGAACCAAGGAATAGGGCTCAGAGGTGGGTAGGGGAGAAGACAAGACAAGGGGTGACCCGGAAATGGGGAGTTCCTGCACCTATTCTCTGAGGAAAAAAAGCCCTATATATATATATATATATATATATATATATATATATATATATATATACAGTATCTCACAAAAGTGAGTACACCCCTCAAATTTTTGTAAATATTTTATTATATCTTTTCATGTGACAACACTGAAGAAATGATACTTTGCTACAATGTAAAGTAATGAGTGTACAGCTTGTATAACAGTGTAAATTTGCTGTCCCCTCAAAATAACTCAACATACAGCCATTCATGATGAGCAAAAACTCAAGGCTGTTAGGCCTAGAGAAGAATGGGGAGGGGGGGGAATCTTCCCCAGGGACTTTTAAGGTGCTATTTAATAGACAGTATATTCAAAAAATTCTTGTACGATCATATAGAGTAAAATTAATATTTATTGATATTGAATCACATTAAAATATTCATGTCATACTTCAGGAGTGAGACATGTAGATAAGAACATTATAACATAAACATTGTCACCCAAAGGAATTTCTCGATTATATCACAATTGGATCATGCAACAAAAAGCAACTACTCAAAAGATGCCAAAACAATCTGCCGTTCTCGACATGTTTCGCTCTAGATGTGAGCTTCTTCAGGAGTTTAAAGGCAGTAATTGTGACGGACTCTAAATGATAAGAAAATAAACAAAAATCAATACATACATTTAAACATGAAATAGAGGGCATCCAATTTCTTCCCTCGAATATGCACAAATTCCATTATCAAAATAGAGATAGATACAGAGAATTTAGATATAGGCATATAGGTTTCAATATTGAACACTTTGATCAAGTATAAATGAACAATCAATCAAAATTTGTACATCTTACCAGGCTGTAGCACATTAATCTGGCATAAATATTTCAATGGATCGGTAATGTTACTGCTAGTTTCGAACCGGAAAGTTCTCATATATGAGGGATATCAATGCCATACTGTGACCACAGGGGAACATAAAGTTTACGAAGCGGCCCTTTAAAAAAAGGGAAAAATACATTCAAAATTTACCGCAAAATGGAAAGAGAGGGGGGGGGGGGGGGGGACACAATCAGGCTCTTTAATGGTATAGTTTCTATAATTTCAAAGGGATATATACCCTGAAAGTAGAACCAATTTGGGATATATTACCTGATACATAAAAGTATATCGGCAAATGGTGTCATATAGATGGAAATGGCATCATAAATGAGTAAAATCGGTGAAAGAATTCCACTGATAGCTGCAGGGATAAACGATCACCAGCAGAAATATTTTCTAAGTATAGAAGAGAAAAACAATGAAGGATCAATGGAGGATTCAAAGTGTAACTAAATGTCAGCTGATGACAGTGTCACACAGGGAAAACTTACTTCACAGGTGATGGTCCGGCATATAGACTGAGGAAAGCATCCCGCTACCTCTGTAGGATTGCACCGGTGACGGAGCTGTGGGCGGTGTGTAACCGCCTTTATATACCCCCATCACGGCGGCGTCCGTTCTCGCCGCCGTGATGCGGACGCTCAATAGGGCCGGTAACGTCGGGACGTGGGGAAACGCAGTGACGTCAGCTCTGACGTCATCAGCGTGTGTAGGGGTTACTGCGCATGTCTGCGCGGTTCAGGAGCCCGTGAGACATGAAGGCGCAAGAGGCGCCATTTTGGTTAAGGGAAACAGAGAGGTAACAACCGAATAGGGTATAAATTAAGGCTTAATGCCTAATTTAATTTTCAAAAATGATAGAAAAATAATTCTATGTATTCCCTATATGTTTTTAATAAAGGCTCATGTTCATGCCACTAGATCGATATCAAAGCCCATACCAGATGTAATCCGGCTCAAATTTAAGGGCCACCAGCCATAGGGACGATTGGTTCAACATCCCAGTGGTGGGTGCCCGGGGCGTCCGTGTGGTCCAAACTGACAAAGATAGTCCCAATATGAGAATATTTCCGGCGAACAATTTAAGATAATGAACAAAAAATGTTGAGTATATAAAGCCTGGAAAACTTCATAAATCAAGTTTGCAGCTACAGCCTGTAAGATACAATACAGTTAAAACAGTGGAAATTCAATGACAAAAAATATAACATACATAGAGATAAAGATGTTATGGTCATATTATAACTATTATTAAGTAAATTCTATGGCTCAAACATATAAATGGTGCCATAGCATAGCATGAAAATACTGGGTATAATAAATGACCAAAAGTAAAAAGAAGGGAAAGGAAAGAAAAGGAGGGGGGGAAAAAAGAGCCAACGCAAGGGTAATACATGGCAGAAGATGCGAGCCTCATCAAGGTTAAGAGATTAAGGGTATTATCATTATTCAAATGAATGGCTTGAAGCTGAACGCATCATTCATGCCAGGGTGTTGAAGAGCTGACAGTTTGTGTATCCAGCGTGCCTCTTTTTGTAGGAGGAGCCTGTCATAGTCTCCTCCTCTAACACCAGGGGGAATATGTTCTAGAGCAAAGAAATGTAAGCAGTTAGCGTCAAAATTATGTTGTAGGCCTACATGATTAAATAGCACCTTAAAAGTCCCTGGGGAAGATTCCCCCCCCTCCCCATTCTTCTCTAGGCCTAACAGCCTTGAGTTTTTGCTCATCATTTAATTATGGGATGTGGTGCTTACAGTTGACTATCTCTGTCCTCCTCATACTTTAATACAGCCATTCATGTCTAAATGTCTAAACAAAAGTGAGTACACCCCTAAGTGAAAATGTCCAAATTGGGCCCAAAGTGTCAATATTTTGTGTGGCCACCATAATTTTCCAGTACTGCCTTAACCCTCTTGCGCATAGAGTTCACCAGAGCTTCACAGGTTGCCATTGGAGTCCTCTTCCACTCCTCCATGAGGACATCACGGAGCTGGTGGATGTTAGAGACCTTGCGCTCCTCCACCTTCCGTTTGAGGATGCCCCACAGATGCACAATAGGGTTTAGGTCTGGAGACATGTTTGGCCATGCCATCACCTTTACCCTCAGCTTCTTTAGCAAGGCAGTGGTCGTCTTGGAGGTGTGTTTGGGGTTGTTATCATGTTGGAATACTGCCCTGCGGCCCAGTCTCCAAAGGGAGGGGATTATGCACTGCTTCAGTATGTCACAGTATATGTTGGCATTCATGGTTCCCTCAATGAACTGTAGCTCCCCAGTGGCGGCAGCACTCATGCAGCCCCAGACAATGAGACTCCCACCACCATGCTTGACTGTAGGCAGGACACACTTGTCTTTGTACTCCTCACCTGGTTGCCGCCACACACACTTGACACCATCTGAACCGAATACATTTATCTTGGTCTCATCAGACCACAGGACATGGTTCCAGTAATCCATGTCCTTAGTCTGCTTGTCTTCAGCAAACTGTTTACTGGCTTTCTTCTGCATCATCTTTAGAAGAGGCTTCCTTCTGGGATGACAGCCATGCAGACCAATGTGAAGCAGTGTGCGGCGTATAGTCTAAGCACTGACAGGCTGACCCCCCACCCCTTCAACCTCTGCAGCAATGCTGGCAGCACTCATACGTAGGGCTGGGGAAAAAATTGATTTAAATCTTGAATCGAGTTGAGAGGTCAAATCGATTCAAAATTTAAGCAAATCAATTTTTTTTTTCACCGCGCCGGTCCTGAGGCGCTGCAGGCTTGAGTTTTTAGGCGAGGCCGCGGCTTCGGCCGGACACCGCGGACTAGGCCGAAGCCGCGGCCTCGCTTAAAAACTCATGCCCGCAGCACCTCAGTACCGGCGCTGACCCCGCGCCTGTCCTGAGGAGCTGCGGGCAAGGAGCTTTTAGGTGAGGCCACGGCTTCGGCCTAGTCCGCGAGGCCGGACCTCGCGGACTAGGCCGAAGCCGCGGACTCGCCTAAAAGCTTATCCCCGCAGCGCCTCAGGACCGGCGCAGTTTCCAAAGAAAAACTCGATTCGAATCGTGAATCGAGTTTTTTTTAAGAGAATCAAAGATTTTTTTTTTTTAAGAAAATCTCCCAGCCCTACTCATACGTCTATTTCCCAAAGACAATCTCTGAATATGACATTGAGCACGTGCACTCAACTTCTTTGGTCGACCATGGCGAGGCCTGTTCTGAGTGGAACCTGTTCTGTTAAACCGCTGTATGGTCATGGCCACCATGCTGCAGCTCAGTTTCAGGGTCTTGGCAATCTTCTTATAGCCTAGGCCATCTTTATGTAGGACAACAATTATTTTTTGCAGATCCTCAGAGAGTTCTTTGCCATGAGATGCCATGTTGAACTTCCAGTGACCAGTATGAGAGAGTGAGAGTGATAACACCAAATTTAACACACCTGCTCCCCATTCACACCTGAGACCTTGTAACACAAATGAGTCACATGACACCGGGGAGGGAAAATGGCTAATTGGGCCCAATTTGGAAATTTTCACTTAGGGGTGTACTCACTTTTGTTGCCAGCGGTTTAGACATTAATGGCTCTGTGTTGAGTTATTTTGAGGGGACAGCAAATTTACACTGTTATACAAGCTGTACACTCACTACTTTACATTGTAGCAAAGTGTGATTTCTTCAGATGAAAAGATAGAATAAAATATTTACAAAATGTGAGTGGTGTACTTACTTTTGTGAGATACTGTATATACACCGCCTGAAGTGTTTTAGAAACAGTACACCACAGAATGCACTGTATATATAGGCTACACTGGATGCAGAGTATATGTGTATATATATATATATATATATATATATATATATATATATATATATATATATATATATATTAGACTGACTACATATATATATCAAATACACTGCCACTAATTGAACAACCTGCCTGCTTAATCTAACTCAAGCTATCTCTCTGTCCACACCAACAACACGACACACACCGTGTAAGCTGCCTTATATAGTGTGGGGGGTGGACTTAGTCCCCCTGAGCCATGATTGGCCAAAGGCACCCTGCCTTTGGCCAATTATGGCTCTCTTAGCAGAGGGCGCTGTGATTGGCCAAAGCATGCAGGTCAGGTGCATGCTTTGGATAATTATTTTACAGCAATGCACTGCGATCCCACAGTGCATTATGGGGCGTTCCGCAGCGCTCAAATATGCCGCGAATGCCCCATAATGTTTGCTGTTCTGTGAAAGGGCGAACACCCGATGTTCGAGTCGAACTTATGTTCGACCCAAACATCGAGATTATCCCTAGTAGATAGCCATTACCTTATGCCCAGGTTTCAGGTCTAGATTACCCCTCCTCTTTTTATCGTAGAATCTCTTATTGTTTGCCTGAGACTTGGTAATAGCTTCTTGCAGGAACTGATTATTGGATCTCCAGAATTCCAGCTGATCCTGTATTGTTGGTACTGAAGATTCTCAGGGAACATCTGGCAAGAGGGTGAAATCCGTAATTTGCAAAGAAAGGTGTCTGTTTACAGAATGCATTGAGTTGTTGAAAGCAAACTCTGCTAATGGAAGAAGAGACGCCCAATCATCTTATGTGAAAGAAGAAAAACAACATAAATATTGTTCTAGGGTCTGGTTCGTCCTCTCAGTCTGACTGTTTGTGGATGATAGGCTGATGACAAACAGTGTTTAATTCCCAAAACTTCACACAAAGCCTTCCAGAACCTGGAAGTGAATTGAACCCCACGGTTCAAAGTGATGTTAATGGGAATACCCTGTAGACGTACCACCTCCCCGATGAAAGCAGAAGCAGTCTCTGTGGCGGAAGGGATACCTTTCAAGGGCACAATGTGGGCCATCTTGGACAAAGATGGTGGTGAATCCTTCTGATGGGGGTAATTTGACAATAAAGTCCATTGAGATCATGCTCCATAATTCCTTGGGCACAGGAAGAGGTTCCAACAGACCTCAATTTATAGCTCTATCAGACTTCCTCCGTAAACATGCCGCGCATGATTTAACATAGTCTCTGCAATTCTGTACCAGGTCTGGCCACCAGACTGAGTGAAGAGCTAAGTCCAAAGTCTTATGCACTCCAAAATGACCTGCTAGGGGATGGTAATGGCACATGTAAAGGACCACCATCCGTAATTGCTCTGGAACAAAGATCTGCTCACCGTGGAAATAGAGACCCTCCTTTAGTTGAAGGCAAAGTTCCTGGGATGGTGGGTAATCCAGAACTGCTGTCTTGATTTGAAGGATGAGATCAGCCTGTAATAACAGAAAGTTCTTAGCAGGTAAAATGGTGTCAGCTTCAGAGAACACCTTAGTATCTTGAAACATACGAGAAAGGGCATCAGGCTTTCCATTCTTAAATCCTGGCCAATAAGTAACATGGAAACAAAATCTTGAGAAGAAAAGAGCCCATCTGGCCTATCGGGGTCTTAGTCATTTTGCTGCTCTTAGATACTCCAAGTTCTTATGATCTGTAAACACAAGAATAGTATGTGCCGCTCCTTCTGGCAGATAACACCATTCCTCCAAGGCTGATTTAATGGTAAGTAATTCCCAATCACCTACATCATAGTTCTTTTCTGGGGCACTAAGATTCCTAGAGAAAAAGGCGACAGGGTGAAGTAGGGATTTTGTCCCCTATCGTTTAGACAGTATGGCTCATACAGCAATCTCAGAAGCGTCAACCTTGAGAACATATGGCAATGCAGGATCAGGATGTCTTAAAATGGGTGCAGATGTAAAAAGACATTTCTTTATCATACATCACGGGACACAGAGCACCATAGTAATGACTATGTGGGTTTATATGCTACCTTTGGGTGATTGGACACTGGCAACCAATAGTAAGAAGGTTCCTCCCATATAACCCCTCCCATACAGGAAGTACCTTTAGTTTTTTGTCAGTGTCTTGAAGGTGATGGTCACGGCTGTGAAAGCTCTTGCTTCAGATAAATGTCCCAGTGAGGATGTTATAATCGGATCCATTCGATGGCATATCATGCTAAAGTGGATGGTACCCGAGCCCTGGTTCAAGAACAAGGTCTTGCCTGTAATGTTTCCTTATGGAGCTGGACCCTTGTGATATGGTATTCCTGGTCTTTTATTTGCCCAAGGAAACCTAAAGGGTGCTTTACCGGTCCAGGGGTGTGGACCCTAAACAAAAGGGGACCCGGTCTCTGAAGGTCCTCAGTGGCATTACCCGCGGTGATGGGGGAAGATTGGGCCTATTTCAGGCTCTGCTGCGAGGATCGGTGAGTGCTTCCTTTGGAGGCCCCATTTTATTACCTTATATATGTATAAGTAATATTATGTCTATGCCACATGTAGTGCCTTTTTGTGTGCACTGGGGGGTTCCGGAGAAACAGTTGCACAGACTAGATTCCTGTCTTTGGGACCGCGCGTGGGGAGCGGGCACGTGCAGGCGGGTGGCGCGCACATGCAGACGGCGCTTGCGTGCGCAGCCCGCTCTCTCCTGAGCGCGCTCTAGCATGCGGCATGGCGTCGCGGCCACGTGTTACCCGCGGGCATGCGCAGTAAGTCCCGGGCGTGCGTACGTCACGTGATGACACACGCATAGGGAAGTCAGGCGCCTGCGTGTGTCAGTGCTGTTTGTTAAGGCTCAGAAGAGCCGGGAGCCGGTCACAGAGCGGGGCACGTGAGTCGGGCATTAGCAAACTTTGTAAGGAGGCTATAGTAGGCTTGTTTACAGCCATATAGCACTGTAAGTTGCCTCTAATCTTGTAAGCATGTCTTCCAGAAAACGAGGTGCAGGGAGCAGGATTAATCCAGAGGGTAAAGTGACTCCTTCAAAAACAGGAGATCAAGCTCAGGCTATTGCAGCACCTGCCTCTCCTGAAGGCCTGTGGCATTTGATCTGGCTGAGCCATTGCATTTGTCAGGCGTTGTGGCCACCACTAATATCCCTGCTTCGGCTTATGTTACTAAGGATGACTTAACGTCAGCTCTCGCTGGTCTTGAAGGCAAAATAGCGGGTATGATTGCCTAAGTAACGCAGGGAGGGAAGAAACTAAATAGATCTCCCTCTCCTGAGCCTGGTCCCAGTGCTGAGTCTCTTGAGCACCAGGACTCCCTTAGCCAAATGGGTCCTTGTGAACTGGATCCTGAATGGGCAGAGGATTTTGAGGAGGTGGCCATAGGGGATAAAGATGCTGAAGCAGAGGAGTCCTCTGCAGGGGACTCAGGTTCGGAGGAACCGTTGACGGCTTCGCAATCTCAGAAGCTGTTTATCCAGTCTTTAACCGAAATGGTAAGAGCAGGTTTTAAGTTGCCCCCTCTACAAGGGCCAGAAATTTCCTGTTCTACATTGGGGTCCTTGCGACCTTTGCAAGGTTCTCAGGCGTTTCCTGTACATCCTTTATTGGAGCAATTGATTACGCTGATTGGGAACATCCGGACAGAATATACTTACCTCCTAAAAGGTTTTCTTTTTCGTACCCGATGGAGGAAAAGTTCAAAAAAAGGTGGGATACACCATTAGGGGATGCTGCTATTTCGTCAGTAAATAAAAGCTTAACCTGTCCAGTGGATAATGTCCAAGGGTTTAAAGACCCCGCAAATAAAAAGCTGGAATCTTTGCTAAAGGCCTCCTTTACGGTGGCCGGGTCAGCAGTACAACCAGCTGTTGCGGCTATTGGTATCTGTCAATCCCTAAAAGACCGTTTTAAAAAACTGGTCAGGAATCGACCTGTTCAGGAGGAATATTCTGATGAATTGAAAGAACTTCCTCATGCTTTGTGTTTTGCAGTAGACGCATTAAAAGACTCAATCCAGCAGATGTCTCGCTTTGCGCTACTCTCAGTGCATATGCGCAGAACTTTGCGGTTAAAGAACTGGTCAGCCGAGATGGCTACTTGCGGCTTTTCCCTTTCATGGAGAACGTTTGTTTGGAGAAGATCTGGATAAGTATATCCAGAAAATCTTGGGAGGAAAAAGCTCCTTGCTTCCTGTGAAAAGAAGGAATAAGCAGCCTTCCTTTAAGATTCTGAATGCTCCTGGGCCAAGCGCATCTTCTCCCAAGAAGTATCGACGGCCTCAACCACCTGCCTTTAAAAGACCTTAAGGTCAGAAAAGAACTTGGACTCAGAAGCCAAATAAGGCCAATGCCAAGACCTCCTTGTGAAGGAGCGCCCCCACTCTTACAAGTGGGGGGGCAGACTGCGGCGGTTTGCAGATGCTTGGGCAGGGTGGGTGCAGGACAAGTGGGTTATCTCCACTATAACGCAGGGCTGCAAAATAGAGTTCCGGGATTTTCCCCCAAATCGATTTCTGAGATCAACAGTTCCTTCGGATCTACAAAAGAAGAAAAGCCTATTCCTAGCCTTAGAACAGCTAAAATGGCAAGGGGTGATTATCAAGGTTTTCACACAAAGAAAAGTTCAAGGGGTTTTATTCAAACCTATTCACAGTGCCGAAGACAAATGGGAAAGTAAGGCCCATTCTGGACCTCAAATCCCTCAATTCCTTTCTAAAAGTCCGAACCTTCCGGATGGAATCGGTTCGTTCAGTAATAGCATCTCTCAGAAAAGGGGACTATTTAGCCTCATCAAGGATGCATACCTGCATGTACCGATTTTCGGACAGCATCAAAGGTTTCTACGCTTCTCAGTGGAAGAGTGTCATTTCCAGTTTGTAGCACTATCGTTCGGTCTGGCTACAGCCCCTCGAGTCTTCACAAAGGTGTTGGCTCAGGTATTGGCCTCTCTAAGATCTCAGAAGATATCGGTGATAGGATATCTGGACGACCTTCTGTTAAAGGACCAGTCCTATTCCACCCTGATAGAGAACGTTTCAACTACAGTTCATGTTCTGAGATGCCTAGGTTGGATTCTGAATATGGACAAATCAGCTCTTCATCCAGTTCAAATCTTGACATATCTAGGCTTGATCCTGGATACGACCCAGGAAAGGGTGTTTTTACCCCCCGTGAAAGTCAGCTCAATAGTGGAGCTGGTCAGGAAAATCAAAAGGGAAGAAAGACCCTCAATTTGATTATGCATGAGAATGCTGGGAAAGATGGTGTCATCTTTCAGCGCAGTTCCTTATGCGCAGTTTCATTCCAGGTTGTTCCAGAGAACGATCCTGGAGGCTTGGGACAAGTCTGTCCTAACCTTGGATCATCCAATATCTCCATCCCCAAAGGTAAAGCAGGACCTCTCTTGGTGGTCAAAGACCAGCAACTTAAAAAATGGGGAGTCCTTTCCACCAGTAACTTGGAAGGTGGTAACCTCAGACGCCAGTCGTCTCTCCTGGGGAGCAGTATTGGAAGAGGCCTCCGTACGGGGAAAGTGGTCCCAGGTAGAAAAAACCTTACCGATCAATCTGTTGGAAATCCAAGCGGCTCGTTTGGCCCGCATATTCTGGACGGCCAGGCTTTGGGGGTCTCCGGTCAGAGTCCAGTCCGACAATTCCACAGTGGTGGCATACATCAACCACCAAGGGGGTACCCGGAGCTGGGCAGCCCAAAAAGAAATAAATCACATACTGAATTGGGCAGAGAGATATGTGCCATATCTGTCGGCAGTCTATATTCCAGGGGTGGACAATTGGCAGGCAGACTACCTAAGTCGTCAGCAGTTGTTGCCAGGGGAATGGTCCCTTCACCCCGAAGTTTTCCTTCAAATATGCCAGCGTTGGGGGATGCCAGAGGTGGATCTCCTGGCATCCAGGTTCAATGCCAAGGTGGACAGCTTTGTGTCCAGAACCAGGGATCCACTTGCCGTAGGGACGGATGCATAAGTGGTTCCCTGGGATCGGTATTCTCTAATTTAACCCTTTCCCCTGATCCAGATGCTGCCGTACCTGTTACGCAGAATACAGATAGAGCAGAAAACAGTAATTCTGGTGGCCCCACGGTGGCCAAGGAGGTCTTGGTATTCACAGATTGTGAGGATGGCATTAGGAGACCCCTGGTGTCTTCCATTGCGCCCAGACCTATTGTCCCAAGGTCCAATATACCATCCTTCTTTACAGTCGCTGAATTTGATGGCATGGCTATTGAGACCAGAGTACTAAAAGACCGTGGTGTCAGTGGTTCTGTGCTGGCTACTTTAATAAATGCTAGAAAGCCAGTGTCTAGGAAAATTTACCATAGAGTATGGAAGTCATACATTTCATGGTGTGAGAAGAGAAGATGGCACCCTCGCAAGTATACAGTTGGGAGGGATCTTGCCTTCCTGCAAGCAGGAATTGATTTAAACTTGTCCTTAGGAACCATCAAAGGACAGATTTCGGCCTTATCGTTTTTTTTCCAGAGGCCAATTGCGTCTCATTCGTTGGTACGAACCTTTATCAAGGGAGTACTACATGTAATGCCACCAATTAGACTGCCCTTGTGCCCATGGGACTTGAATTTAGTGATTTCAGCTCTACAGAGTCAACCCTTTGAGCCTATTAAGCATATTCCTTTGATCCTATTGACTAGGAAATTGTTTTTTTTGGTGGCTATAACCTCAGCAAGAAGGGTTTCGGAGTTGGCCGCCCTTTCTTGTGAGAAGCCTTTTCTGTTTGTTCATCAGGACAAAGTTGTAATGCGGCCCCGTCCAAGGTTTTTACCCAAAGTGATTTCCAGTTTTCACTTAAATCAGGATATCGTTTTACCTTCCTTCTTTTCTAACCCTAAATCTAAGGAGGAAAGATTGCTCCATTCACTGGATGTGGTGAGAGCTATTAAGGTTTACTTGAAAAGGTCAGCCCCTTTTCGGAAATCTGACTCCTTTTTTGTTCTGCCTGAAGGTCCTAAGAAAGGACAGGCAGCAGCTAGTTCTACAATCTCTAGGTGGATTTGTCAGGTCATTATCCAGGCCTATGAGTTAAAATGCAAGGTTCCACCTCAATATCTCAAGGCTCACTCTACAAGAGGAATTAGTACGTCAACAAGTGTCGATGGCTCAGGTTTACAAAGCAGCCGCTTGGTCTTCAGTTCATACATTCACCAGGTTTTACCGACTGGATGTTAGATCTCAAAAGGAGACTGTTTTTGTCCAGAGCGTGCTGCAAGCAGCTTTATAACTTGGAGCCTAAAATAAAGGGGATTTAGGTATGTTCCCTCCCCTCAAAGGCATTGCTTTAGGACATCCCACATAGTCATTACTATGGTGCTCTGTGTCCCGTGATGTACGATAAAGAAAAATGGATTTTTAAAACAGCTTACCTGTAAAATCCTTTTCTTGGAGTACATCACAGGACACAGAGGTCCCTCCCCTCTTTTTCTGGGATCTTCATTGCTTGCTAAAAAACTAAAGGTACTTCCTGTATGGGAGGGGTTATATGGAAGGAACCTTCTTACTATTGGTTGCCAGTGTCCAATCACCCAAAGGTAGCATATAAACCCACATAATCATTACTATGGTGCTCTGTGTCCCGTGATGTACTCCAAGAAAAGGATTTTACAGGTAAGCTGTTTTAAAAATCCATTTTTCAGTCTCTTGAATTCTGAATTCTTGAATTCTGTTTGAGCTTCCAAGGTCCATGTGAAAGTTGTGCGTAGTTTGTCAGCTGTGTGCTAGGGAAAATTATACCAGAAAAGTCCTTGATGAATTTTCTATAGAAATTGGTGAACCCCACAAACCGCTGCACTGCTTTTTTATCAGTGGGGGCAGGCCAATCAAGTATTGTGGACACCTTCTGCGGATCCTTGGTAATTCCATCAGCAGAGATAATAAGACCCAAGAACTGGATGGTGAGTTTCTCGAATCTGCATTTCTCAGGTTTAGGTGCTGCACCAGATTTAGAAAAGCCCTGCTGCCATTTTTGGTAGCTTTACTGACATGTGCAGCATATTCAGGTAGTTTTCCTAGCAGTCAGTGATGGAGACAGTGGGAGGAGCCTGATGGGTCCACTCTTCCCTTGTGATTGACAGCAGGCAGCGGGCAGATTCCATAGCCAATAGCAGGTTGTTTTTTGGTTATGGAATCCTCCTTTTGCCTATTGTCAATCACAAAGAGTGGACCTAATGGGGAACTAGTGTCTCTGAATTCCCATCAGGCTCCACCTATCTAGCTATAAACCTGCTCAGGAGCTCCACCGTATTGTATGACAGCTGCAGTGGTGGGGAGGAAGCTCATGCAGGATGAAGTGTCTGTATGAACATGCAGGCCTCAGTGTGCCTCCACACATGATGCTTGCCATAAATTCATGTACCTGCTTCTTACTTGCAACGGACATGTTGGAACTTCTAAAGAGTGTCTTAGACACTCTTTATGAACTCCCCGGAGTATGTCTCCTCTGTAATAAAAAGCCTACCTGGTTGTCTTTATTTATTTGTACATTGTAAGCGGAACCCTCCTATCCTTAACAGCCAAGGAACCTGCCATCTTAGCCTCTATTTGATCAGCGGTTGCCAATGTGCTGCATGTGATCAGTTACGTAACCAGCCATTTTATTGCTTGACAGTTAGGTTGAGAGCAGAAGCAACTGTGACAGTTATCATTCATGGCATGCCTTGAATGTAACTGCTTTGGGAAACAGTTAAATCGATGGATTTAGTTCCACTTTAAAGTTCTGCTTTAAGTCCAGTACCCTGTCATTCAACCGTCAAATGCCAGAAGACAGTAGTAAAGCCTCTAACATTTGACAGTTAGGAGACAGAAGTGGAGATTAATTTGAATTTGAGAAGAAATCGAAGGCCTGATTTTCAGCCTGAGATTGTGATCTAAGTGGGCTCCATAAGGAAATGGTGGTCTTTTGATCACACAAGTACTTATAGGCACCACATGCACTTCAGTAGTGTTACTTTAGAAACATGTTCGATCAGTTTAGGTTCACTTTACTGAAAATACAGGTGATACTTGAAAAATTAGAATATCGTGTAAAAGTTAATTTATTTCACTAATGCAACTTAAAAGGTGAAACTAATATATGAGATAGACTCATTACATGCAAGCCAAGATAGTTCAAGCCGTGATTTGTTATAATTGTGATGATTATGGCTTACAGCTCATGAAAACCCCAAATCCACAATCTCAGAAAATTAGACTATTGTGAAAAGGTGCAATATTCTAGGCTCAAAGTGTCCCACTCTAATTGGCTAATTAAGCCATAACACCAGCTAAGGGTTCCTGAGCCTTTAAATGGTCTCTCATTCTGGTTCAGTGGGAATCACAATCATGGGAAAGACCTAACAGTTGGGCAGAAAAACATCTTTGACACCCTCCATAAGGAGGGAAAGCCTCGAAAGATAATTGCAAAAGAAGTTGGATGTTCCCAAAGTGCTGTTTCAAAGCACATTAATAGAAAATTATGTGGAAGGGAAAAGTGTGGTAGAAAAAGGTGCACAAGCAGCAGGGATGACCTGGAGAGGATTGTCAGGAAAAGGCCATACAAAAGTGTTGGGGACTTTCGCAAGGAGTGAACTGAGGCTGTAGTCAGTGCATCAAAAGCCACCACACACAGACGGATCCTGGACATGGGCTTCAAATGTCGTATTCCACTTGTCAAGCCACTCCTGAACAACAAACAATGTCAGAAGCGTCTTACCTGGGCTAAAGAAAAACAGACCTGGTCTGTTGCTCAGTGGTCCAAAGTCTTCTTTTCTGATGAGAGCAAATTTTGCATCTCATTTGGAAATCAAGGACCCAGAGTATGAAGGAAGAACGGAGAGGCACACACTGCAAGATGCTTGAAGTCCAGTGTGAAGTTTCCACAGTCTGTGTTGATTTGGGGAGCCATGTCATCTGCTGGTGTTGGTCCACTGTGCTTCATTAAGTCCAGGGTCAACAAAGCCGTCTACCAGGAGATTTTGGAGCACTTCATGCTTCATTCCGCAGCTCTATGGGGATGCTGACTTCATTTTCCAGCAGGACTTGGTACCTGCCCACACTGCAAAAAGCACCAAAACCTGGTTCAATGACCATGGGATTACTGTGCTTGATTGGCCAGCAAACTCGCCTGGCCTGAACCCCTTAGAGAAAGATGAGAGACATGAGACCGAACAATGCAGAAGAGCTGAAGGCCGCTATTGAAGCATTCTGGTCTTCCATAACACCTCAGCAGTGCCACAGACTGATAGCTTCCATGCCACGCTGCATTGAGGCAGTAATTGCTGCAAAGGGGGCCCAAACCAAGTACTGAGTACATATGCATGCTTATACTTTTCAGAGGTCCGATATTGTTCTATGTACAATCCTTGTTTTATTGATTGCATGTAATATTTTAATTTTCTGAACTTGTGGATTTGGGGTTTTCATGAGCTGTAAGCCATAATCATCACAATTATATCAAATAACGGCTTGAACTATCTTGCTTTGCATGTAATGAGTCTATCTCATATATTAGTTTCACCTTTTAAGTTGCATTAGTGAAATAAATGAACTTTTAAATGATATTCTAATTTTTCGAATATCACTTATATGTGATCTGCTTCCCGCAGGCGGGGGGTCCTGTCGGACAAACCCCCCCCCCCCACCCCCCCGGTGCCCGAGGCGGTCGGCTTTTGTCCAGCGGCGAACGAGGTGAGGGGGAGACCATCCATTCCTGGCCCCCCCTCGCGATCGCCGCCGACCAACAGAATCATTCCTCTGCTGCTGTATGCTAAACAGCAGCAAAGGAAATGATGTCATCTCTCCTCGGCTCGGTATTTTCCGTTCCGGCGCCGAGGAGAGAAGACTGCAATGTGAGTGTAAAACACACACACAGTAGAACACGCCAGGCACACAAAACACCCCCCCTTTACCCCCCGATCCCCCCCCCTGATCACCCCCCAATCACCCCCCCCCCCCCCGTCACACTGACACCAAGCAGTTTTGTTTTTTTTTCTAATTACTGCATGGTGTCAGTTTGTGACAGTTAGTGTGGTAGGGCAGTTAGTATTAGCCCCCTTTAGGTCTAGGGTACCCCCCTAACTCCCTAATAAAGTTTTAACTCCTTGATCACCCCCGTCGCCAGTGTCGCTAAGCGATCATTTTTCTGATCGCTGTATTAGTGTCACTGGTGACGCTAGTTAGGGAGGTAAATATTTAGGTTCGCCGTCAGCGTTTTATAGCGACAGGGACCCCCATATACTACCTAATGTTTTAACCCCTTGATTGCCCCCTAGTTAACCCTTTCACCACTGATCACCATATAACCGTTACGGATGACGCTGGTTAGTTCGTTTATTTTTTATAGTGTCAGGGCACCCGCCGTTTATTACCGAATAAAGGTTTAGCCCCCTGATCGCGCCCGGCGGTGATATGTGTCAGATTAGCGCCAGTACCGCTAACACCCACGCATGCAGCATACGCCTCCCTTAGTGGTATAGTATCTGAATGGATCAATATCTGATCCGATCAGATCTATACTAGCGTCCCCAGCAGTTTAGGTTCCCAAAAACGCAGTGTTAGCGGGATCAGCCCAGATACCTGCTAGCACCTGCGTTTTGCCCTCCGCCTGGCCCAGCCCAGCCCACCCAAGTGCAGTATTGATCGATCACTGTCACTTACAAAACACTAAACGCATAACTGCAGCGTTTCCCAGAGTCAGGCCTGATCCCTGCGATCGCTAACAGTTTTTTTGGTAGCGTTTTGGTGAACTGGCAAGCACCAGGCCCAGGCAGCGTCAGGTTAGCGCCAGTACCGCTAACACCCACGCACGCAGCATACGCCTCCCTTAGTGGTATAGTATCTGAACGGATCAATATCTGATCCGATCAGATCTATACTAGCGTCCCCAGCAGTTTAGGGTTCCCAAAAACGCAGTGTTAGCGGGATCAGCCCAGATACCTGCTAGCACCTGCGTTTTGCCCCTCCGCCCGGCCCAGCCCAGCCCACCCAAGTGCAGTATCAATCAATCACTGTCACTTACAAAACACTAAACGCATAACTGCAGCGTTTCCCAGAGTCAGGCCTGATCCCTGCGATCGCTAACAGTTTTTTTGGTAGCGTTTTGGTGAACTGGCAAGCACCAGCGGCCTAGTACACCCCAGTCGTAGTCAAACCAGCACTGCAGTAACACTTGGTGACGTGGCGAATCCCATAAGTGCAGTTCAAGCTGGTGAGGTGGCAAGCACAAGTAGTGTCCCGCTGCCACCAAGAAGAAGACAAACACAGGCCTGTCGTGCCCATAATGCCCTTCCTGCTGCATTCGCCAATCCTAATTGGGAACCCACCACTTCTGCAGCGCCCGTACTTCCCCCATTCACATCCCCAACCAAATGCAGTCGGCTGCATGAGAGGCATTTTCTTTATGTCCTCCCGAGTACCCCCACCCAACGAACCCCCCCAAAAAAGATGTTGTGTCTGCAGCAAGCGCTGATATAGGCGTGATACCTGCTATTATTGTCCCTCCTGTCCTGAAAATCCTGGTCTTTGCATTGATGAATGTTTTGAACGCTACCATTCACTAGTTGAGTATTAGCGTAGGGTACAGCATTGCACAGACTAGGCACACTTTCACAGGGTCTCCCAAGATGCCATCGCGTTTTGAGAGACCCAAACCTGAAACCGGTTACAGTTATAAAAGTTAGTTACAAAAAAAAGTGTAAAAAAAATAAATATATAAAATAAAAAAAAATAGTTGTCATTTTATTGTTCTCTCTCTCTCTCTATTCTCTCTCTATTGTTCTGCTCTTTTTTACTGTATTTTATTCTGCAATGTTTTATTGTTATTATGTTTTATCCAGTTTGCTTTTCAGGTATGCAATTTTTTATACTTTACCGTTTACTGTGTTTTATTGTTAACCATTTTTTTGTCTTCAGGTACGCCATTCACGACTTTGAGTGGGTTATACCAGAATGATGTCTGCAGGTTTAGGTATCATTCTTTTCAGTCAGCGGTCGGCTTTCATGTAAAAGCAATCCTTGCGGCTAATTAGTCTCTAGACTGCTTTTACAAGCAGTGGGAGGGAATGCCCCCCCCCCCCCACCGTCTTCCGTATTTTTCTCTGGCTCTCCTGTCTTAACGGGGAACCTGAGAATGCAGCCGGTGATTCAGCCAGCTGACAATAGAGCTGATCAGAGACCAGAGTGGCTCCAAACATCTCTATGGCCTAAGAAACCGGAAGCTACGAGCATTTCATGACTTAGATTTCGCCAGATGTAAACAGCGCCATTGGGAAATTGGGAAAGCATTTTATCACACCGATCTTGGTGTGGTCAGATGCTTTGAGGGCAGACCCAAATTTTTTTTTGACCCCAATTTTTTAAAAAAGAGTACCTGTCACTACATATTGCTATGATGGGGGATATTTACATTCCCTGAGATAACAATAAAAATTATTAAAAAAAAAAAATGAAAGGAACAGTTTAAAAAAAAAAAAAAAAAGCAAAACAATAATAAAGAAAAAAAAAAAAAAAAGCACCCCTGTCGCCCCTGCTCTCGCGCTAAGGCGAACGCAAGCGGCGGTCTGTCGTCAAATGTAAACAGCAATTGCACCATGCATGTGAGGTATCACCGCGAACGTCAGATCGAGGGCAGTAATTTTAGCAGTAGACCTCTTCTGTAAATTTAAAGTGGTAACCTGTAAAGGCTTTTAAAGGCTTTTAAATATGTATTTATTTTGTTGCCACTGCACGTTTGTGTATCCATGTACTCGGCCTAAGATCATCTTTTTTATCTCATCAAACATTTGGGCAATATAGTGTGTTTTAGTGCATTAAAATTTTAAAAAGTGTGTTTTTTTCCCCAAAAAATGCGTTTGAAAAATCGCTGCGCAAATACTGTGTGAAAAAAAAATGAAACACCCACCATTTTAATCTGTAGGGCATTTGCTTTAAAAAAATATATAATGTTTGGGGGTTCAAAGTAATTTTCTTGCAAAAAAAAATAATTTTTTCATGTAAACAAAAAGTGTCAGAAAGGGCTTTGTCTTCAAGTGGTTAGAAGAGTGGGTGATGTGTGACATAAGCTTCTAAATGTTGTGCATAAAATGCCAGGACAGTTCAAAACCCCCCCCCCCAAATGACCCCATTTTGGAAAGTAGACACCCCAAGCTATTTGCTGAGAGTTATGTCGAGTCCATGAAATATTTTATATTGTGACACAAGTTGCGGGAAAGAGACAAATTTATTTTTTTTATTTTTTTGTTTTGCACAAAGTTGTTACTAAATGATATATTGCTCAAACATGCCATGGAAATATGTGAAATTACACCCCAAAATACATTCTGTTGCTTCTCCTGAGTACGGGGATACCACATGTGTGAGACTTTTTGGGAGCCTAGCCGCGTACGGGACCCAAGCACTGCCTTCAGGCTTTCTAAGGGTGTAAATTTTTGATTTCACTCTTCACTGTCTATCACAGTTTCGGAGGCCATGGAATGCCCAAGTGGCACAACCCCCCCCCCCCCAAATGACCCCATTTTGGAAAGTAGACACCCCAAGCTATTTGCTGAGAGGTATTGTGAGTAGAAATATAGTGAAGAGTGAAATCAAAAATTTACACCCTTAGAAATCCTGAAGGCGGTGATTGGTTTTCGGGGCCCCGTACGCAGGTAGGCTTCCAAAAAGTCCCACACATGTGGTATCCCCATACTCAGGAGAAGCAGCTAAATGTATTGTGGGGTGCAATTCCACATATGCCCATGGTCTGTGTGAGTAATATATCATTTAGTGACAACTTTGTGCAAAAAAAAAAAAAATTGTCACTTTCCCGCAACTTGTGTCAAAATATAAAATATTCCATGGACTCAACATGCCTCTCAGCAAATAGCTTGGGGTGTCTACTTTCCAAAATGGGGTCATTTGGGGGGGTTTTGTGCCACCTGGGCATTCCATGGCCTCCGAAACAGCTGAATGTATTTTGGGGTGCAATTCCACATATGCCCATGGCCTGTGTGAGCAATATATCATTTAGTGACTTTTTGTAATTTTTTTTTTTTTTCTGTCATTATTCAATCACTTGGGACAAAAAAAATAATATTCAATGGGCTCAACATGCCTCTCAGCAATTTCCTTGGGGTGTCTACTTTCCAAAATGGGGTCATTTGTGGGGGTTTTGTACTGCCCTGCCATTTTAGCACCTCAAGAAATGACATAGGCAGTCATAAACTAAAAGCTGTGTAAATTCCAGAAAATGTACCCTAGCTAGTAGACACTATAACTTTTGCGCAAACCAATAAATATACGCTTATTGACATTTTTTTACCAAAGACATGTGGCCGAATACATTTTGGCCTAAATGTATGACTAAAATTGAATTTATTGGATTTTTTTTTATAACAAAAAGTAGAAAATATAATTTTTTTTCAAAATTTTCGGTGTTTTTCCGTTTATAGCGCAAAAGATAAAAACCGCAGAGGTGATCAAATACCATCAAAAGAAAGCTCTATTGTTGGGAAGAAAAGGACGCAAGTTTCGTTTGGGTACAGCATTGCATGACCGCGCAATTAGCAGTTAAAGCGACGCAGTGCCAAATTGGAAAATGTCCTCTGGTCTTTAGGCAGCCAAATGGTCCAAGGCTGAAGTGGTTAATGAAATGCTGGATTATATTAAGGTATATGGATGAGTATTTGGCAGCCTGCTGAGTCTTTTTTTTTGGTTGGTAGTCTCTGCTATTTTATTTGCCTACAGATTGTGCCAAAAGTCTTTGCATTTGGTGGCACATAGCCAGGTGTTTACACATGGGATGGCTGTCATCAGATACCTGTACTTTCAACAGACTTGAGTATCAAATCACTTCAAGCCGCTACAATTAAGGGTGTTTTATTTCTCCCTTATGTTACAAAAAATATACAGTAAGACTGGTGCTGGAGCTATCTGCCTTTCTGAAATGGAAAGATGGAAAGAGGGCCATCTTTTAAAATGTAAGTTCTGCATGGTCATGTGAAATCATCTACAAGGTATTTGTAAAATGATTTTTGCTTTTACTCACTTTAATGTGTTTCTTTCTTGGTTCTTCTCAGACACTGTTGAACTCCACAGATGCACCCTGAGAAGGCTACATCCCTATTGCCTTCCAGACAGATCCTAAACTGCAAAATCTTGGAAGAAGGGGGTGGCTTGAATTTTTTTTTTTACGGCGCATGCATGAGATGAGGGACATCATCATGTGCCACATTTCCTGCATGCTGTATGAGATTACTGTATTTTTAACCACTTCAATACTGGGCACTTTTACCCACTTCCTGCCCAGGCCTATTCTCAGCTTTCAGTGCTCTCGCAGTTTGAATGACAATTACTCAGTTATGCAACACTGTACCCAAACTATATTTTATCATTTTTTTGAGACACATAGAGCTTTCTTTTCGTGGTATTTAATCACCGCTGTTTTTTGTATTTTATGCGACATAAGCAAAAAAAGGCTGAAAATTTTAAAAAAATTCATTTTTCTTAGTTTCTAGTATCTAAAAAAGTATCTGATACCCTGCTGATTTTGTACATTTGCCCACAGACAAAGAAATGATCAGTATATAATTTTAATGGTAGTGAGAGACAGAATAACAACAAAAATATCCAGAAAAATGCATTTCAAAGAATTAATAAAGTGATTTGCATTTTAATGAGTGAAATACGTATTTGATCCCCTATCAATCAGCAAGATTTCTGGCTCCCAGGTATCTAATTCCTGACAACCTATCACATTTTTGAAGGCCCTGGAGCACCAGGACAGTGGAAACACCCACAAAATGACCTCATTTTGGAAAGCAAACACCCCAACATATTTTCTATGAGGCATAATGAGTCTTTTGAACATGCCATTTTATTTCACATTTTTTAAAAAATGTGGAAAGAAAATGAAAACGTTTGTTTTTTATAAAAAGTTGTCAATTTATAAGGTATTTCTAACACAAAGCATGGACATACAAAAACACATTCTGCTACTCCTCCTGAGTATGGCAATAATGTATGTGTGATACTTCTTCACAGCCTAGCCACAGGCTAGGCCCAACATCCAAGGAGTACTTTCAGATCTAGGGATATACGTAAATTTCACATCCAATTTCCTGACTACCTATCACACGTTTGAAGGCCCTGTAGCACCAGGACAATGTAAACACCCACAAAATTACCACATTTTGGAAAGCAAACACCCCAACATATATTTTATGAGGCATAATGAGTGTTTTGATTGTGTCATTTTTCAACAAGTTTTTGGAAAATGTGGAAAGAAAATTATAAAGTATAAGTATAAAATACATTCTGCTACTTCATCTGAGTATGGCAATACCACATGTGAGACTTTTTCATGGATAGCCTAGCTAAACAAAATGTAAATAAAAGAATACCTGTGGTTTTAGTAGAGCCATTGTCTGCAGAGGAGAGCATTGGTCCAGGAAGCAGGCAGAGTTGTGGTCAGCAACAGTCAAAGGAATCACCCAGGCAGCAGGCAGGAATATGGTCCACAAACAGGCCAGGGTTGGTACAGACAGCAGGCTGACATCTAGGCAAAGCGCAGGAACATGGTCCATAAACAGTCCAGGGTCAGTACAGGCAGCAAGCAGGGATATGCTCAGCACAGCAAAAAGTATTGGCCCAGGCAACAGGCAGGAACATGGTCCAAAAAATGTCCTGGGTCAGTACAGGCAGCAGGCAAGGATATTGTCAGCACAGCCAAGGTGTCAGGGTTCTAGTCAGCATAAACATGAGCATTTGATAAAAAAGAAGAAGACAGAAGAATAAAAATGTGCATGTGCTGAGGAAAAGACCTGGCGTAGTTGCCAATACTTTACATGGTTATGCTCGATGCACAGAAATGCGTGCATGCATTTATGCTGCCTGAACTGGCACCAAACGCCCTATATAAGGTCAGTGGCTGCACTTAGACTTTGCTGGATGATCTTCAGCTACCAGTACTCTTTGCTCCTGCGTTTCCTGTATTCTTTGGATTACCTGTTCCCTTGCCTCTGGACTTCTCTGCTGCCTAATCCATGGTCTTCCTCTAAGGACTCTGCTTCTCTTAGTCTACCATCTGTGGCGCACCCCCTAAGAAGCCGCAAGTAGAAAGGGATTCCCTACCCTGCACAGCCAGGCTCACTGTATTTTCACAGCACACATGAGTCAGAAGAACAGTCCAGTGCTTTGTTTTTTTTGTTTTATTGAGGGGAATAAACTTGGATATGGATAGGAATGTTATGGGGTGCCCACTTGATCAAAGGAACAACTCTTCAGGGACATTCAACTATATACAGTCCTCACATGTACACTCCTCTTCTGCCTCCTGCACAAATCTTGCTAACAGAACTACAACTCCCAGGACCAGCTGGCACAGTTGGGTAGGTAGCAAATGCCCTTTACAAGCAGGGACCGCGGACCCCTTGTTTGTGTAGCAAAGTCCTAGTGCCCAGTTGTCCTTCTGTGGCTACTTATTCCAGCACCATCTCTTCAGGCACTGCCAGCCCACCTGGCTGCAGCTGCCCCTTTCTCCAGCCCTCTTGGCTAAACTTTCACGGTCCTCCCAGATTGACTCTGCATTCATCTCAGACTGCTCTCACCAAGTCCTCTCAAGCGGCCTCTCAGTCCTCTCCCGACTGTAACACCCACCAGCCCACCTGGTTGTCTTCCTCCCTGGAGATTTGCCTGTCAGTGTTCTCCTGCTGTCCTTCTCCTGCTCCCGGTCAGGACACCCCTGTGTGTCATGAAGAGGGCCCCTTGCGCACCCATGCCCAGGCCCGAGGTCCCCCCCCAAACTAAAGGGTTACCCTCAAGGGCCACCGACAGCCTAACACTCCATCTCCAGCTTCCACCCGAACTTAACTGCCCCAGCTGGGCTGACCCAGACTATTTGAAGGGGCCTGCCTCCTGCCAGCTCATCTGTTGGGGATTGGTCAGGACCTTCAGAATACTCCAGACAGCTCCTCCTCACCCCCACTCCTATTCTTCTGGAAGTTTCCAGTAAGCTCCAGAAGGAGGAGAAGGTCTCAGAGATGCTACCTGTGAGGCATCCAGCCCTCCCTGAGTCACTCACCCTGACCCAGAAAAAAACACAAGCTCGGCTGCCAGCCAAGCCTAACAATTTACTTACACTACAGAAGAATCTTATTGTAGCACACTAGAAGGTGCTACACATGCATGACCCTGGCTTGCTCTTGACTACCCTTCTGCATGCTCCACTGGATCCCTGTGAATGATCTCGGCTCTGTTCTTGACCAAGCATCTGCCTACTCCCTGGCTTGCCTTCCTGTGTATGACTCCGACTCCTATCCTGACTATGGTTCTTCAGTCCAGACCTGCCAGCCTGATACTGCTTCTTCCACCTTGCCTGTGGTCGCTGCCCTGGTTCTGCTACATCTCAAGGGGCTACGGAGGTCCTGCCATCTGTCCTGACAGACCAGCTGACAGCTATCCAGTTCCACTGTTTTGCAAGCAGTTTTCAGCAGATCTACCTAAAAAGTGCCGGTGCTTCTTTAAGCCTAGAATTCCCTGTTCTCACCTTGGCACTTAGCTGCAAAGGAAGCCCTCTTGTCAAATTGGCCTCAGATTAGGTATGCGACATAAAGTATTGGTACAGGCAGCAGGCAGGAACATGCTCCATAAAAATTCCTGAGTAATTACAGGCAAGAGGCAGAGATATGGTCAGCACAGCCAAAGTATTGGTCCAGGCAGCAGGCAGGAACATGGTCCACAAACAGTCCAGGGTCAGTACAGGCAGCAGGCAGAAGTATGGTCAGCACAGCCAGAGTATTGGTGCAGGCAGCAGGCAGGAACATGGTCCAGAAAAAGCCCTGGGTAATTACAGGCAGCAGGTAGGAACATCAGGCTTAGAGCCTCAATCAGGTAAGACTTGGGCAGAGGGGTAGAGGCTTATTTCCACCCAAATCACTTTGAAGCCTCCGGACTCCAGACCCAGAATTAAAAAACCCGGAGAAAACCAAAAACTGTTTTTCTCTACTCAGAACACTACTCTGAAGCCCCTTGCATATGTGAGACACGTGTTATCTTGAATCCCACTACTACAGTAGCAGGGCAAAAGATTAGTCCAAGTGGCAGGCAAAAAACACAGTCGATTAACAGGACGAGCTCAGTGCAGGTGGAAGGCAGAAACGTGGCTGACAAACAATCCAGAAGGCAGGCAGAGGAATCATATGTAAACAGGCCAGGGTCAGTTAACGTTAAAGGCAGAGGCATGATCAGTCGAGGCAGCAGGCAAATGTTCAGCACAGAAATTAGAAATGGGTAAATGGCAGGTTGTTAGAAATAAAGGCACTATACCTTCACTCATATTTTAGTGGCGTGTGGTAACTTAGTAAGCAGTCTCCGATGCATAGGCCCGGTTAGGAGGGACATTGGGGAAAATGAAAATTGGTGTCTCTCCTAACTCCCTCTCTGCTGCATACCCAACATTTTTTTTGGTGTCTTTGGGCTGCTTCTGTGGGTGGAATGTTCTCTGGAAAATATCGCTCATGCAGTCTGCTCACAGAATCAGAGTTAATGTTTTCTGGTGGAGATCCTTGCTGATAGATCAGGGCAGTGATGATATCTTTTAGAAATTTGAGGAAGGTGGTGGGTGTTTGCGTGGACTTGTGATAGGTGACAAATGCATTATAAATAGCCAAATAGAAAAAAAATAATTGCAACTTTTTTGTACCAGAAAAAGTACCCTCTTATTGCTAAATAGGGCTGTAGCATCTGATCATTAAAATCCACCCACCATAAACAGATTGTAAAATTGGATGCATGCAGACTTTTGGATGGGACCGTGTTGTCTGTGAATTTCCATTGAGGTGTCATTATGGATGGTGGACAGAATGTACACATCTCTCCTATCCCTCCACTTCATGGCCAACACTTTGTCGTTCCTCAAACTCACCGATTCCCCCCTTTGTAATTTTGTGGTCATCAGACTTTGTGGGAAGCCCTAGCCATTTGTTCTTGTTGTACTGCAGGCCAAGGATTTCTGGAGGTACAGGTTGTGGAAAAGGGGCAGAATTGTGTATAAATTATCCAGGTAGATGTGATACCCAGTAGAGGCTGGTGCCCAATACTTTGGGGGGGTGTCCAGCACCCTGCATGTAGATTAGGGGCCGGGCGCATGGATTAGGGGGGCAGTGCCCCTGCGTCCCCAATGGGCAGGCTGCCACTGGTGATACCCTTTTTTGAATAGTGGAAATGCCAGGTCCCAGACAATTTTCCACTAGTGCCCATGTAGGTTGGGCACTTAGGGGGCCGGAGCTGGGAATCTTTGCCTTTGTACACTCAGAACACCTACAAATACCCCTGGCTCTTTCAGAGAGCTTGTAGAACTTTACTCCATATCAGGCCCTTTTAGTGGGAATGTACTGCTTGATTCCCAGCCGGCCAGTGAAGTGGACAAGGGACTCATGGATGGGGTGGGTGGAACAGTAAGCGTGTAATTATTTTTTTTTTTGAAGCCCCATGTTAATTGTGAGGCCCAAAAATAATTTGAACTCCTCCATTGTGAGATGTCTCCATTCAAACGAGCATGCATAGAATGAATATATTTGTGATATATTGCTGGGCAAAAAGATTGGTCTGGTCTACAATTAACTGAAGTAGATTGTTGGTGAAAATAAATAAATAAAATGAATTGTTGAAAAATGTTCAGTGTTGGGCTGAACATCTGACTGTGCGGTGAAAGATGGGAAACTTGCTGATCCTGAGTTGGAAGGCAGCCACAATGGGTTCGCAAGTGCGTCTGGAAGACTTACAAATGCCCTAATTCTTGGGCTCTGATGTGATAGCCCAGTACTAGTACTGGGCCTTTCATCCATGGGTCTAGCACCGTTGGTGTTTGCCAATTCACCAGTGAGGTGTGTGGCACTGCTTTTGGTTGCCTGGTCTTGAGAGCATCTTATCCTTTTTGGAGGGACCATTTCCTCCTCTGATTCGGTCACTGATCCGTTACTTTTGACAGGGTTGTACTCGAATCGGAGTCAGATGGTGAGAACTCCGCGCTGCTCTCATCCGTCATACTAAGGCAGAGGTCTCAAACTGGTGGCCCTCCAGCTGTGGCAAAACTACAAGTCCCATCATGCCTCTGCCTGTGGGATTCATGCTTGTAACTGTCAGCCTTGCAATGCCTCATGGGACTTGTAGTTTTGCAACAGCTGGAGGGCCACCAGTTTAAGACCCCTGTACTAAGGATCAGTGACGGCCCATTCAGTAGAGACGCACGGGCGCCGCCTCCCCATCCATGTGTGCGGCCCCCTAATCTACATGCAGGGCGCTGGACACATGGATTCCAATGGGGGGGGGGGAATTTTTTTAAGTATGTGATCACTGATTAGAGCCAGAGGCTCTAATAGGCTTTAAAAAAGGATGGGCTCGGGGCACAGAGCACTGCGTTCTGAGCCCACCCAGTTGTGTGACAATAGCAATATTCGCTATTGTCACACTGATCCTCCTCCTGGCCAATCAGAAAGCGGGTCCTAAGACCCGTCACCCGATTGGCTGAAAGGACAGGCCAGGCGATCCTCTTGGAGGCTTAGAGTAGGAAGGAGGAGACGCAGAGGTGGAGGAGACGCAATAGAAGCCGCTGCCTGCTCGCAACCTAGGTGGGGTAAGTGTGGGAGTGGGACTGGATGACCGACCAAGACCCCCTGGGAGGGGGGGTTGCGGTTTGACCCGACCGACAGCGCAGGGGGTTGTTTGCCGCCCCCCCCCCCCCCACAATAAACACCAGCCGCCACACTGCTGGGGATTTGAAATGCCTCCTCACTAGTATAACATTTCTTGGACATGGCTGGCTCTGGTGACCCTGGGACAGGTACACAGCTGATAGGCAGCTGTATGACAGGTACACTGCTGTTGGGCAGCTGTGTGACGGTACCATGCTGATGGGCGGCTGTGTGATGGGTACACTGCCGATGGGTGGCTGTGACGGGTACAATGTTGATGGGTGGCTGTGTGATGGGTACACTGCTGATGGGCAGCTGTGTGACATGTACACTGCTGATGGGGGGCTGTGTGATGGGTACACTGCTTATAGAAGGGCTGTGATGGGTACACTGCTGATGGCAGCTGTGTGAAGGGTACACTGCTGATGGATGGCAGTGACAGCTCAGGTCGGAGCCACTGTACTAACAATTCAATTTTAGTACAGACATCTCCTCTGCTGTGCTATTTAGTGTTCTGACAGGGGGATGGCCCCCACCATAACACACCGGTCAGCGCTCTCAGCCATTGGCCGGAAGTCGGTTGGCAGACCTTTTTCGGTCATGAGCCTTTGAAAGAAGCCTGCCCTTCTGCCATACACACGGGTCGAATGTCGTCTGGCTTCTATTGAACCGGCCGATTCCATCCGTCATTCGGCCTGTGTGTACTAGGCTTTACTGGTCTTTGTTTACATTTGTGATCAGCTTTGATTTAAAACAGAAATGATGTGATCAATAGCCAATGTCATCTCCTTAACAGGATCAGTGATGTACTGTAGGGGGCACAGCTCACCACTAATTGCCACGCTGTTCTCCCCCCTGTGGCATGCATGTGCACCACGTATTGGAGGAAGTCATATGATGTCCACTCGAATCTAGAGCGGTCCTGCCCAGCCGTCATTGGACTATAGGCAGGGGGTGGAGCAGAGCCACACTGTCTGCATCTTAAGCTGGTCATACATGAATTTGATCTGTCTATGGGCAGACTGGTTGTACTGAAGTCGATCCATCGATTGACTTCAGTACAACCAGCCTGTCAGATTTTTTGTATGCGATTACTGTCGGTGGCTATAGCTGCTAGCAGTAATCATTGTGTTGTTCCAGCCAAAAATGTCTCCCTGCTGGCAGAACACCATAGTTCCGCAGCATGGATTACCCTATCAACACCAAATGTGTTGATAGGGAATCATGCAATTATCTTTCTTTCCACCCTTGGTGGAAGGAAAGATAATCGTGTCATCTATGACCTGCTTAAGACAGCACGGTTCAGGATCGAGCCCACACGAGTGCCTCCATAGCAAGCCGCTGGCTATGGGAGCACTCGCCAAAGAGGAGGAGCCAGCAGGAAGACTAGAGGGAGAACCCAAGTAGAGGTTTGGGCTGCTCTGTTCAAAACCATTGCACAGAGCAGGTAAGTGTGACATGTTTATTATTTAAAAAATGAAGGTTTAGAATCACTTTAATTTTCTATTTATTTAACCACTTGCCTACCAAGCACTTACACCCCCTTCCTGCCCAAGCCATTTTTCAGCTTTCAGTGCAGTCACATTTTGAATGACAATTGCGCAGTCGTGCTACACTGTACCCAAACAAATTTTTTATCATTTTCTTCACACAAATAGAGCTTTCTTTTGACACTTTTGGCACTGATGAGGAGGCACTAATATGCCGCACTTATGGGCACTGATAGGCGGCACTGATGGGCACTAATAGGCAGCACTGGTGGGCACTAATAGGCGGCACTGTTGGGCACTGATAGGCGGCATGGATTGGCACTGATGGGCATTGATGGGTGGCACTGATGGGCATTACTGATGGGCGTTGATTGACAGCAGTGATGGGCATTGATGGGCAGCACTGATAGGTGGCACTGATTGCCAGCACTGACTGGCATCGCTAATGGACACTGATTGGTTGCACTTGTGGGCAGTGGTGGACACTGATTGCTGCCACTGGTGGGCACTGAGAGCTGGCATTGGTGGGCAATGGTGGGCACTAATTGGTGACACTGTATTTCACTATTGTAATCAGGGCACTGATGATCAGTGCCCTGATTACATTCCTAGACCTGCCCCTGGGAGGAGATGCCGCTGATCGTCTCTCCTCTCCTCACACTCTGTCAGTGTGAGGCGAGGAGAGCCGATTACCGGCATTTCCTTGTTTACATGTGACCGGCTGTGATTGGATGCGGCTCTTTACAGAGATTGGGGTCGCGCCGTGTCCTAGCAACAAGGCGCAGCGGGCGCGCAAGAGCGGCCACTCTGGGACGCCGTCATATGACGGCGTCCCAGAATGAGAGCCGCAACAGCCCGCCCTGCCGTCATTTAACGGCGAGGCGGGTGGGAAGCAGTTAAAGACATATATACATTACAGTAGGTGGTACAGTGGCTTAGTGGTTATCACTTCTGTCTTGCAGCACAAGGGTCCTTGGTTTTAAATTCAGCCAGGACAGTTTGAATGTTCTTCCTGTGCTTATGTGAGCATCCTCTGGGTACTTTGGTTTTCTTTCCACACTCCAAAGACACCATATTAGGTTAATTGGCTTTTTTTTTTTAATTGGCTGTATTTTGTGTATACAAATTGGGTATGCACATGTGTTATCAAATTCTGCATGCTAATCCCAAGTTGAACAACTGGGAGGGTTGAGCAAAGATCTGGTGACCTACCTCGTAAATAAAAATTGTCAAGAAAATTCTATGAAAAAGGCTCTCAAGTGTTTTGGACATGGTGCCTATTAGTGTGGCCATCCAATCATCAAGAGTTGGATACGACTGGATGGAAACATAGACAAATTAGAGAAACAAAGGACAAATGAGGGGGAAATATGGCTGGATGAATTTGTATCCAAAAGAAACAAAAATAGGAGCTATACTTCTACATGTTAATTGTCTTATGCCGTGTACACACAGTCGGACTTTTCAGAAACAAAAGTCTGACGGCCTGTCCGACAGACTTTCGACAGACTTTTGGCAGACTTCCGATGGACTTTCTAACGAACGGACTTGCCTACAAACGATCACACAAAAGTCCGACGGATTCGTACATGATGACATACACCGGACTAAAATAAGGAAGTTAATAGCCAGTAGCCAATAGCTGCCCTAGCGTCGGTTTTTGTCCGTTGGACTAGCATACAGACGAGCGGATTTCTGGGTCCGGCGGAGTTACGACGTAAAGATTTGAAGCATGTTCCAAATCTAAAGTCCGTCAGATTTGCAACTGGAAAAGTCAGCTGAAGGTCCAGTGAAGCCCACACACGATCGGATTGTCCGCCGGATTTGGTCTGTCGGCGTCCGTCAGACCAGTCTGGTCGAAAAGTCCAACCGTGTGTACGCTGCATAAGTGACACTTTGCTGTTGAGTCAAAGTCAATATTGTCTAAGGAGCAAACTTAGCTAAAGATTGTTAATGCAGGTTTCTATTCTCACCTTTCTGTGATAATCTTTCTTCCCAGCCTTCTACCACGAGAAGGATGGACAATGGACTACAGAATATGTAGGTAATGGACTCGTCCAGATCAAGCCAACCAAAACAAATTAAAACAAAAATGGTCAATTTATTGCACCGGGTTTTCTCACTGCTACTTTTCATTTATATTAAATAGTATGTAAACCCAACATTTCCTATTCTTGATATGTGCCTGCTGTACCATGTACTTGTATGAAAAAGTAATCTGTTCTATTTGTATTGCTAGCTTTGTGTGAAATCCCTGATGTTCCTGACAGTCCCTCTGCTTTCCTACTAAAAACTAACCACACTAGGCATGAGAGCACAGCGTGGTCAGTTTTTTAGCTGTGCTGAGAACTCAGTCTGCTCCCCTCCAATGCTCAGACTTGTCCTGACAGTTAGAACAGCCATTCACTGGGGAGATCAGTGTAATCCTGTTTCTCCTCCCCTCAGCTCTCTAAACACCTTATGCAGCTGAGAACAGAGGGGGTGTGATCACTTATAAAAAGGGTAAAAAATATTTATAATGTTTACTTAAATTTATAAACAAATGTTATACCTAAAATTTCTATTTTAACCACTTCCCATCGGAGATACGCATATTTGTGGCCTCTCCATTGGTGGGCTTTAACGCTGAGCAGCCACATATATGCATCCCTGTGAAAACATTCTACTGTGCCCAGAGTGTGTTTCCTGCGCACTACTAGCACAGTAATCGGTGGATACCTGAAAGCTTCCAGTGCATACTTGCACTGGACTGCAAGTATGATCGCTGTGACTGTCAATCACTGACTGTCTGGCCAGAAGTGGTCTTCATGGAAGAATTGCGGACAAAAAGCCATACCTCCAACGTCAAAACAAGGCCAAGCGACTCAACTATGCGTAAAAACATAGGAACTGTTATATACAAACAGTGGAGTTGGGACTTTAAATGAAGCGGTTGGATTGCGGAGGGTTGAAAAATAATAATTTAATAGTCATAGTAAATAGAATAACAAGGATTTCACATATATCAACACACATATATGTTGTTGCATAAAAATGAAGCATATAGTATGGAAAAATACATGCAATAGTATTGAAATACTAATGGTACGACAGTAACTGGAATTAATCACATAGCCAAGATAATAATCATAATCCTGATCATGGTAGGTGCCAGAAATGGCATGCCCGGAACCTGGTAGCTGGAGTATAAAACGCATGGTAATAATAATGGTCATAATAGGTACCCGAGGTGGTGTGCCCGGGACCTGGTATGAAAAGGGCACAATGATATAGAATGTTGAAAAATAATGATGACATCAGAGTACAAATAATTAAGGTTGAAGCATCAAGTGTAGCCCGACGCGTTTCGTGGATGGTTTTCTCCACTCATCAGGAGCTGATGCAGTACAAACCTGTAAGATATATACATATGATAAATCTCCATCTTGGTAGAGAGGAGTAAAATAGATCTAATCACAAAATGGTTGGTCAGAAAACATACACTTACCAACCCTGGCACTGAGTGCGTCGCACGGCAAATGGCACGGAGTGAGCCAGAGGCAACAAACCCCGGCACGGGAGCTGAGGCAGCATAATATGTCTGGGTGGCAACGGGTAAAGGAAAGGCAGTGTCCGGATAATGGGGTGGTGTCCAAGTGACAGAAATGATAATAAAGAGCTTGTCAAAATGAAGGGATATCTGGGAACAAAATATTAATTTGTAGATAATAAATAATTGTAATATGAAATAAAATTCGTAATATTGAATAATGTGTAAATAATGTACCCAAAGATACCCTTGTATATGATATTGATGGATGATAATATATAGAAATAATAAAAAAAAAAAAAATTAGTAATATTGATTGCTGTATAAATAATGTATCCAAAGATACCCTTGTATATAATATTGATATGATGTAGATAGTATTTATGGAAATAATAGTAATAGATACCTTTATATATAATATTAATAGATAGTATTGTGAAAGTCATGGTGAAACAATTAAAATAGTGACTAGTGCAGATCTACATGGTGTGGTTTGTTGAAGAGGGAGTGTTGAAAATAAATAGTGGCTAATGGATAAAAACAGGATGTGCAGTGAAACAAAGCAGGGGTATAACAGAGAAAGTGAGCCCATAATCCAAAGACTTACCTGATGCTGGGTTGCATAACTGGGGTGCATAAGGCCCCTTTCACAAGATTGGCCCACAAAGAGTGGGCCACTCATTGATTTGTATGGGCAGGCAGATGTCAGCAAAGATGCGTCCGCTGACACCCGCCTGCCATCCGATCCGGCGAGATCCGCTGGAAACATATTTATCGTATCGCCATCCGTCTATTAGATCAGATGGGATTGGTTGAAAACGAAGATGCTGTCCGTTTTCATTCGATCTTTCCATAGAGAACAGCGGAGCTCTGACAGGTCCATCCCTGCACAGTGAACAGACACGGACCTGTCATCCGCCTGCTCAGCGGGAATCAGCGATTCGATCCCCGCTGAACAAAACAGACTATGCTGAGTGGATCCGCCCCGTGTGTGAGGGGCCTAAAAATGGCAGTAGGTGCTCTGAACTGATGAGTCAAAATTTGAAATATTTGGCTGTAGCAGGAGGCAGATTGTTGACAAAGGGCTGAAGAGCTGTATAATATTGAATGTCTGCAAGCAACAGTGAAGAACGGTGGAGGTTCCTTGCAAGTTTGGGGCTGCATTTCTGAAAATATGTGAACCTAGCCAAAGGCCCTGTTCAAACTTCGGTGTTGAATATTTGTGCACACATTTTTTGGTGCTTTTTCAGGCTTGAGCATTTTTGTTTTAGTTGATGGAAAACTAGTCACAAGGAAGAGAAGGTACTACACATTTTTTTCAGACGTGTTTCAGACACTGACTCCCATAGAAGTCTATAGAAGCCATAAATGTGCCACTCTGTCCCAAAGAAGCTCATGTACTTTTTGGAGCTTTGAATGGCAAGTTTTAAGTGACTCTGGGTGTGAACGAGCACTCTTGAATATAAAGGGAATACCGATGTTCAGCATTGAAGCGCTACGAGAAACGTGCTCAAGGCCGGGTTCACATATGTGCGAATTGGATGGAGGTTTCCCTGCGTCCAATTCACATGAAATGCGACTCGAGTGTGACCAGCTCTCAATGGAGCCAGTTCACACAGGTCCTGAGCGGAAGCTGTCAGCATTCCAAAAGGGTCCTGTGCGTGTTTAGGTCTGGTTCAGGTAAAAATTCGGACCGGATTCACACCTGAACCGGTGAACTGAAACACACCGGACCCCATGCTGGGGAACTGCGGCCGCACATATATGGAACCCGGTCTCAGATTGCTCAGATGTGAACCCAACCTAAGGGCCTGTTCACACGTGTGACATGTTTTACTGTGCGTTGCAGTACAATTCATCAGGAGCAGCACCCAACTGTAATAAACAATTGCAGGCAAGCCGTTGGCTCTGCAGGGCACCACAACACACACTTTGTGTGCAGGGTGGAGGGCCGCCTTAGAAATAGCATTGCAAAGTGTTGGCACAAGGAGAGGATGTGCTTTTTCCAGGGGGGGTTGCAAGCATCTAAATGGCCGGTACACACCATCAGAAAATCGGACGAAAAATAACACTTTCTAAGCGATCGTACAATAATCCGATCGTTAGTACACAGCTTTTGAGAGCCTTTCACAACAGTTCATCCAATATAATCCGATGGGACAAGCATGAAAATTCTCCTCGTATGATACCAGATCGTATGATTTTCATTTAATCAGTACAGTTGTCGTTCGAAAATACAATACGTTACATCACTTATAAATTTTTAATTCTGTAGTATGAGAATTTTCATAACTTAAAGTGGAGTTCCACCCACTTTTACAACTCTTCAGCATCCCTCACTAAACTGTGCACTGTAAACGAATTGGATATTTAAAAAAAAAAATTCTCAGCACCTACTCTATATCTGCTGTATTCATTTTTCACTTCCTCCTCCCTGGCCGCGGCCCATCGCATCATTTCCTGTTTGCAATGCCTTCTGGGAAGGAGCGGCAACTCCCTCTGACACTGCTGTTGCTATGGAAACCTGACCTGAAACCTATTACACTGCTTGTGCTGCACTGAGCATGTGCGAGATCTGCAAGGATGAGATCCAGGAAGAAATACAGTCTGGCTTTCAGATGCCCACACTTAAGATGGCCATGGCCTGCTGCAAGTTTATAAAATAACAAACTACTGCTATAAACTAACAAAACAGACCTTAGTTTACAGACTAACTTTACTAGAATACATTAAGCTTGTGTATTATAGGGGTATTTTTATTTAAAAAGTATAATTTCGGCCGGAACACCACTTTAAGTAACCTCTTCATTTTCCATATGGAGACTATCATGCAAAAAAAAAACTGATCATTCATCCGATAATCTCATTGTGTGTACTAGGCAAGGCTGCTTTCACCTGATCTGCTGTAAAAACATGGCAAAGAACGCATATGTGGTGCAGTTTTTAAGCGCTTGCTGACCAGCCCTGCAGTTATACTACGGTAGGTTTGCTCGGCTGCACAAATCGCTGTAGGTGCACGGCGGTCCCTTTAATGGTCATAGCAGGCGCTTCACCCGCGGCGCTTCGCCAGAGCAGATGCACGCGGCCGGCGGCCGCGATGTCCGCCGGCCACCTGTGATCGCTCCACATAGAGCCAGAACGGGGATCTGTCAATGTAAACAAACAGATCCCCATTCTATCAGGGAAGTAGAGAGAGATCATCTGTTCCTAGTGATCAGGAACAGTGATCTCTCTCTCCTCCTCCAGTCAGTCCGTCCCCCTCAAAGTTAGAAACACCTCTTTAGGGAATACTTAACCCCTTGATCGCCCCCTAGTGTTAACCCTCTCCCTGCCAATGTCATTTATACAGTGATCAGTGGCTATTTTTTAGCTCTGATCACTGTAATAATGTCACTGGTCCTAAAAAAGTGTCAAAAGTGTCCGATCTGTCTGCCGCAATGTCGCAGTCCTGCTAAAAACCGCCATTACTAGTAAAAAAAACAAAAAAAATGCCATAAATCTATCCCCTATTTTGTAGACGCTATAACTTTTGCGCAAACCAATCAATATACGCTTATTGCTATTTTTTTTACCAAAAATATGTAGAATACATATTGGCCTAAACTGATAAAGAATTTTTTTTTGGGGGGGGATATTTATTATAGCATTAAGAGTTTTTTTTTTTTTTCAAAATTGTCGCTCTTTTTTTGTTTATAGCGTAAAAAATAAAAACCGCAGAGGGGATCAAATACCACCAAAAGAAAGCTTTTATTGTGGGGAAAAAAAGCACATTAATTTTGTTTGGGTACAACGTCGCATGTCCGCGCAATTGTCAGTTAAAGCGACGCAGTGCCATAACCAAGTGGTTAAAGGACAGTTGACTCAAAAACCGGAGCAAAAACGCATTGTGGGTGCGTTTTTGCCGTGTTTTCCATTACTTTCCATGGGAGGGTGCATTTTTGGTGCAGTTTATTTAACTCCCCAAACATGCTCCAAAAATGCTGTAAGAAGAATTTTTTTTCTACTGCAACGGAAGCTCACCGCCCCACTGTGAACGCATTCATTTATTTTAAAGGTAGGCATTTTTCTTGAACTTTTCAGGTGCTTTTTTTTTTTAACGCAAAAGCGCTTGAAAAACTCCTTAGTGTGAAAGCAGCCTCAGGGCCAAAAAATGCAGAACACTGCCCCAAAGAAGCGTGTGTACTTTTTTGACTTGTTCACACGTGTGGCGGGAGGGGGGGGGAGTCAGCAATAAAAACAGGCAGTTGAGCTGCGGTTTTACCTCCTGCCTGAACACTAACATATCCGGCAAAACATAAACAGCATGTCCCTTACAGAGGGTGGTGCCCGCTAAACACGACCAATGCAGATCTACGAGGCTGCAACACAATCGTAGGTTTAAATCAGACGGTAAGGAGGCGATCTGTCGCCACCTATCAAACACCATGCTTGGGTTGTTTTTCAGGGAGGCGTCGGTCCCTGCCGCGCATGTGAATGAGCCCTTTGGGCTTCGAGTGTTATGGTTCAAGCAGCACGATGCTCAGGTGGGGAACGGGCACCACTGAAAATAATGGGAATCTTGAGGTTGAGCTGATTATTTGGGCGATGCGCTTAAGGTTGCCACCTCATCCCAAAACCAAACACATATTAAATAGACAGGTTCTGTGGCTGATTAAGATGGTAATTAAACTTACTTGGTGCCTTATCTGCATCAAATTAGCCTCAGAACCTGTGTAGTTCATATGTGTTTGGGTTTAGAGGGATGAGGTGGCAACCCTAGATGCGCTTCAAATCCCTCAGGTGGGAATGGGGTCTATTATGTGCAAGTGAATGCGCCTTTTGGGCTTCGAGTGATAAGGTTGAAGCAACGCGGCGCTCAGGCAGAGAACGGGCATCACTAAAAATGATGGGAATCTTGATGTTGAGGCGATTATTTGGGCGATGCGCTTCAAATCCCTCAGGTGGGAATGGAGTCTATTATGTGCATGTGAATGAGCCCTTTGGGCTTCGAGTAATAAGGTTCAAGCAACACGACGCTCAGATAGAGAATGGGCATCATTGGATATAATTGGAATCTTGATGTCGAGGCGATTATTTGGGTGATGTGCTTCAAATCCCTCAGGTAGGAATGGGGCCTATTATGTGCATGTGAATGAGCCCTTTGGGCTTCGAGTGATAAGGTTGAAGCAACGCGACGCTCAGGTAGAGAACGGGCATCACTAAAAATGATGGGAATCTTGATGTCGAGGCGATTATTTGGGCAATGCGCTTCAAATCCCTCAGGTGGGAATGGGGTCTATTATGTGCATGTGAATGAGCCCTTTGGGCTTCGAGTGATAAGGTTCAAGCAACACGACACTCAGGCAGAGAATGGGCACCACTGGATATAATGGGAATCTTGATGTCAAAGGCGATTATTTGGGTGATGCACTTCAAATCCCTCAGGTGGGAATGGGGTCTATTATGTACATGTGAATGAGCCCTTTGGGCTTCGAGTGATAAGGTTCAAGCAACACGACGCTCAGGTAGAGAATGGGCACCACTGGATATAATGGGAATCTCAATGTCAAAGGCGATTATTTGGTGGGCGATGCACTTCAAATCCCTCAGCTGGAAATGGGGTCTATTACGTGCATGTGAATGAGCCCTTTGGGCTTCGAGTGATAAGGTTCAAGCAACACGACGCTCAGATAGAGAATGGGCATCATTGGATATAATTGGAATCTTGATGTCGAGGCGATTATTTGGGCGATGCGCTTCAAATCCCTCAGGTGGGAATGGGGCCTATTATGTGCATGTGAATGAGCCCTTTGGGCTTTGAGTGATAAGGTTCAAGCAACACGACGCTCAGATAGAGAATGGGCATCATTGGATATAATTGGAATCTTGATGTCGAGGCGATTATTTGGGCGATGCGCTTCAAATCCCTCAGGTGGGAATGGGGCCTATTATGTGCATGTGAATGAGCCCTTTGGGCTTCGAGTGATAAGGTTCAAGCAACACGACGCTCAGATAGAGAATGGGCATCATTGGATATAATTGGAATCTTGATGTCGAGGCGATTATTTGGGCGATGCGCTTCAAATCCCTCAGGTGGGAATGGGGCCTATTATGTGCATGTGAATGAGCCCTTTGGGCTTCGAGTGATAAGGTTCAAGCAACACGACGCTCAGGTGGAGAATGTGCACGACTGGATATAATGTGAATCTTGATGTCAAAGGCGATTATTTGGGTGATGCACTTCAAATCCCTCAGGTGGGAATGGGGTCTATTACGTGCATGTGAATGAGCCCTTTGGGCTTCGAGTGATAAGGTTCAAGTAACACGACGCTCAGGTAGAGAATAGGCACCACTGGATATAATGGGAATCTTGATGTCAAAGGCGATTATTTGGGCGATGAGCTTCAAATCCCTCAGGTGGGAATGGGGTCTATTATGTGCATGTGAATGAGCCCTTTGGGCTTCGAGTGATAAGGTTCAAGTAACACGACGCTCAGGTAGAGAATAGGCACCACTGGATATAATAGGAATCTTGATGTCAAAAAGGCGATTATTTGGGCGATGCGCTTCAAATCCCTCAGGTGGGAATGGGGTCTATTATGAGTTTCTTAAATTGTGAACCAAAAAAAGGTGTCAGAATTCCACACAGAAATGTTGTCTCTGCTTTTTATTTTGGACTGTTATCATGTAAATACTGTGCTCTGGGTCAGGGACTATAATGGCGCCTCAGGAGCCATATACATGTATTGTTCCTGGTTTTAGCCTCGCCCGAGCCTTATAGGCGCTTTGTATCGGCTCCACAATGGCCCGTAGGATTAATGTATTGTCCCTCGCGGCCATTTCGGGCGTTCTCCATGGCGCCGCCATTTGTGGGAGCGGAGAGGCGGTGCCAGGCTCTATAGGAGGAGTGGCACAGTGGGGGAGACGCCATTATCCCTCTTTCCCTCTGCAGCTGCTCGTTGCTCGCCATTGTTTTTTTTTTTAGCTAGCCATGTCGGCCGAAGAGGATACGAAAGAGGAGACCATGGTGGAGGAGGCCTCTGCCAGCGAGGCCGAGGGCGCCGCACCTGGCGAAGGTGGCAAGATTAACGCCAGCAAGGCCGAGGATGACGAGGGGTGAGCATTCATTTATTATCGGGGGTGCTTTGTTTTTAGTGTCGGTGGGGTGTAGTAGGATGCAACGAGGAGGATTGGTGCAAGGGCCCTGCAGTCTTATGTGGCCGCCTGCTGGCTCGGCTCCATTGCCTTTTTCCAGCAAGGGGCCCGGAGCCCTGGTCACGTGGGCAGCCTGGGACTAGCTCAGGGTTAGGTTGGACTAATTGAAGGAATTCAACCTACTATACTAGATCCATGTCTGTGTGAGCACAATAGGGGTATATCTTCTATACATACAAAGGTACACACTGCTATACTGGACACCTTCCTATACTTGTGCTTTATTGGGGTGGGGGAAAATTAGGCCTCATGGATATTTTGGGTGAGTGAATTGCAGGCATATTTCTGTGCCCATAGCATTCAGCCGCCCATAGTAGTAATGGCCGTACACAGGTATGCACCATGCTTGTGTAAAGTCATGCACAGGCAAAAAAAAAAAAAACTGTTTGAGACATCGCTTTTCTGTTGTGTGTGTGTGTGGTGGGTTTTTTTATTTGTTTTGTTTTGTTACGTGATTACAGCTGTATTATTGTCCATGACAGCGGTTCTCCACATGCCCCCAGAAAATAAAAATAATTGACTCGCTCGATAAAATGCATGATACAAAATCCGTATTGATGATCTGGATGGGGCTGGGTGTTGCTGTGGGGGGGATGGAGGGGGTTAGGAGACTGCAGCAGACTTGGCGGCCTTGTTTGGGGGATGGGGCAGCAGCTGTGGGATGTTGTTTTTAGGTTACAAAAAAACTTCCAGCGCTAATAGGTCTTCCATGGTGTGACGTAACAGATGTCTGATAAAATGGTGGTGTGAAAGGTCTATATAGTATCCCAAAACTAGGTGGATGCTGCCTTCCTCAGATGGGGTCATCCAAAAGGAATTACAAGAAAAACAGAAATGGAAGGCGCGCACACCTAGTGCATCACCAGAGATAATTTAATAGGATTATTGTATAAAAGTGGGTACTCACAACATGCAACTGACAAAAGGCCATAGACACAGAGCATGGGTACAGCTACCCCCTGCATGTCCATGCTCTGTGTCTATGGCCTTTTGTCAGTTGCATTTTGTGAGTACCCACTTTTATACAATAATCCTATTAAATGATCTCTGGTAATGCACTAGGTGTGCGCGCCTTCCATTTCTGTTTTGCTTTTGTTTTAGGTTGGGAACACTATGGAGGACCGGAGGCTCTGCAGGAGGCTGGGGGGAGGGGGGACACTGTGGTGTATGAGGGCTCATAGGACTTGTGCACACAAGCTTTGCTCTTTGTGCGATCTTTGGAGAGAATTTGAAAGGCGTGGTTTATCACCTCCCCACCGCCTGTTTTAACCCCTTGTGCCCTGCATTAGCACATCATAAAATATATATATCTATCTCCCCTGTATAATAATACTTATACAGGATATTATATCATAAGTGCGTGCAGTTGGGAGGCGCTTGCAGAGCAGGCATAGGTCACGTTTTATTTCTGCTGCAAAGCATTACGGCTGTGGCATGTGTCCGCTGCTGGCCTCTGCAGCTCAAGCGGGTGTGGGGATTGGCAAAAGTGTGGCTCAACCATGGGTGTTATGGCTCTTCTTATCCGCTAGTGTGATTGAGGGAACATTATGGGACGATGGGGGCAACTAAGGAAGCTGGGAGGCACTGTGGTAGGTTAAAAGCTCTGCAGCTGGCTGAATGTCTAAGAGAAGAAAGGCCGCTGCTTGGCGGCGTGGGCACGGGAGAGGGGAGGCCTGTGGCGTGGGCGCGGGAGGGGGTAGGCCACGGCTCGGCACTATAGGCATGGGAGAGGGGAGGCCGCAGTGGAGGCACAGGAAATGGGAAGCAGCACTCAGCAGTGGGCCCAGGACCTGGTAGTTAAAAACCATTGATCGATGGGAGATCAATAGGACAGTGTACACAGGTGTGTAAAGATCCATAACACAGCAATGTGTTAAAAGCCATGAAAAAAATCTTTTAAGTGCAGTCATTTACAATTCAACAAGTGCAAATCTATATGCATACACTGTCGGCTAGAAAAGAATGAAGAATTTTGTGCACGTGTCAGGTCTTTACGGAACATAACTTGCATTTTTTTTTTTTTACTTGGTCTCTTTCTGCCAGCGGCTGCCACCAAGATCCTCAGTCTGCTAGGAGGCCTAATTCCTTGAATGCACAAAAGCCATGTTCATGGATTTGTGTGTAAGTTTATGTAAGCACAGCGTATATCGGCTTATAGACAGTCATTGCTGTGTCATCTAGGTGTGGTGTAACACCCTCACTTTACACTGGATGTTTGAAAGCATCTGTGTACAGTAGGGTTTGAGTAAATAGTACACAGCTTAGGAGTACATATCACCTTTTTCTGGGAAAAATACACATTTTATGACCTTGTTCCTGCTAATGTTGGTATATGCAGGCAAGGCCTCTCACACCTGGCTGCCTGAAAAACCGTTTTCAGGCATACTGGCGTTTCGTGTGGTGTGTGTGTGGGTTTTTTTTTTCCTCGCATCTAAATGCAGCTCATTGTTTTCACTGTGCCTGTACACACAGGCCTGTAAACATGCTCTGTGTGTTGATCAGTAAAAAAAATAGTATTTTTGTGTGTGTCTACGCATAAATTCCTCTTTCTGTGTGATATACAGCCCACCCGTGCGTTTCTTTCTCTGCCAGGAGTGTCTGATGCTCGTACATCAGTACAGTGTGCAAGAGGCCTAGTGGCGAGAAAGGACTGAAGCCCTCCAATCGACTTCATGTTCTACTAATCATGTTAGCAACAAATGTAGCTGTTACTAGCCAGATAGCAATGCTGTTGAGTTGTAGCCCAGTGCTGGGGAGGGGGGCTTGATTGCTTTTTTTCATAAGCTGATAGTTCTTTTCTTGTTACATGCCATTTTACATTGTATTTATGCAGGGTTGGGTTTTTTTTTTATTTTTTTTATTTTTTAACCAGTTCAGTTCTAAAGAGGTTTTATTTATTTTTTCACACGTTAAAATCTTAATTTGTGGCAATATAATTACTTAAACTTTTATATGTTTTCTGAAAGCTGAGGCCCTGTAGAATAAAAAGAAGATGGTTGCACATTTTTATGTCAGATGATGATACTTGCGCAACTGTTTATTAAACACAAATTTCCTGGAAAAATGATACCATTTATTTTAGTGCAAAGAAACAAAATATAATACCCATATTTTTGGTAAACTATCAAAGATGAAGTTGCGTTGAGTTGCACCTGTCATGTCGCAAGAAACGACAGTACCTAAAAACCTCCATAGGTGACGCTTTAAAAGCCTTTACAGTTTTACAGACCAGGATAAGTTTTTAGGTTTAACCAGGAGCTCTTGTGCTAGAATTATTGCTCTCACTCTGACATTTGCGACGATATTTCATGTGTATGGTGCGGCTGTGGTTTACATATACATGCACCCCCTTGGCTTGTGTGTGCGGGACAATGGGGGATTTATTTTTTAAATGCATTTTATTTTGGTCATTTATTTGTACTTGATTTCTATTACAAGGGGTTAATATAATGTTTCTTTTTGGAGACATTAGCGATTTAATAGGCCCCAAAGTCTCCCCCCATCCTTCACACCATGTAACCGAATACAGATCTACTCAGGTGTTTCTACTGGCTGTACCGGCCAGGAAATGGTGGTAGATATGAAATCGGAATTGCCAAAACCATCGTTTCTTTGTTACATGCGAGAGTGAGGCATGGATATGCCGCGCTCTCACACTGCTCTCTAACATGTAGCTGGCTGTTGTGTTCCCTGGCTCTCTGTAAGAGCGGGAGAGCCCAGGAACCACGGGGGAAGGAGGTAGGGCATGACACCGCCCCCTTGGTGAAAGTGATCGTAAGCTTTGGAGCTGCCACATCACTTTCACTTTGAAGATAGGAGCCAGCTATACAAAACTTGCACAAGCTGATCACCTTGGGCTTAACCGTTCGTTCTTTGGACATACTGTACGTAGTATGTCTGAAAAACTGAACTAGTTGAAGCCCAACACGCCCTATCCAGACACTGGATGTTGATGGGGGAATTGCTCCCACTGAGTTATTGTATTCCTACAGCGGGGGGTGCCTTCCCCGCCATCCGGATGCAATGATCAGTGTTGCCAGCTATAGCCGGCGGCATTGATCAGGAAAAACCCGACAGGCTGGTTGTACAAAAGTCAATCAATTTGTGAAGGTCCGCTTTTAGTGGCCTGCAGATAGTTGAACTCTGGTTTTTGGACATTTGAAATAAGTACCATGAATGAAACCAGTGACGTGTAGCTGCTTCTGCTGATGAATGCCAAAATCTCCCTCCTCCAATCCCAGAGCACTTTGCATTCTGTAAACAAAATAAGAAACTTTCTGAATGAAAGCGCTGCACAGCGAGCACCCTATAATCTGTGTACCACAGCCAGAACTGAAAGTGAAAGCAAGTTTTCTCTAAGGCTTAATGTACACGGGACTTTTTTTTTTTTTTTACAACCTCTCTTGAATGATTTAACTTGACAGATAGTAACCCACATTTAAAACGTCTGTTTTGCCGCATTTACATGTCACGTTTAGCGGCGTTTTGCCACGTTTGCGCTTAGAAGCGTTTTTTAAAAATCGTCAAAATAGCCAAAAATGAGAAAAATGCCTGTGTAAATGAAACGAGAGTTACCGCGTTTTTAGCTTCTGAAACCATTTTTTTTTTTCTTGGGGGTTCCAAAAAAAAGCCTCTAAACTGCCTAGACACGACTATAAACGACCCTGTGTACATATACTGATAACCTAAAGGAGAGTTCAGTTGAAAAAAATGCCCAACTGCTCCTAAACATCTGTTTAACAGCAAAAGTGCACATGAGGCCTTACAGTAGCAACCTCACACTTTATTTGTGGTAACTTATTTTTATGATGCAAATGTTCAATAATCTCTTGTACAGCTTTACAAAAAAAATGTGACATGAAGGCTGCCATTGCTACTATGTAAATTTGCAAATGTTAGTTTCCAGGCTTTTGGTTTACTATTTTTGCTCTAATACAGCCTTTCATAGCCAGGGTTCCATGCAACCATAGAGTTCCTTCAAAGATTGCTGGGAGTTCCTTTAGCAGTGGTGGGTTAAACTACCACCTGATAGTGCCTGCATAGTTCTGGCACCAATGCCACTTAGCAGTGACATGGAAGTCAATTACATGGGGCCATTGGAGCTCCTCTTCCTTCCTTTTTTTTTTTTTTTTTTTTATTATTTACTTATTTATTTTTTACTTTTTTGTTACGTAACTACTGGCATCAATAACCATGCTAGCTGCCTCTAGAGGAGGGCATTTTTCTCACCACCGACCACCAGTGTAAGAGGAGCGTTCTTCCCACCGACCACAAGTGTAATCATTAACCACCATTGTGGTGTGGCTTCTGTACCACATTTAGTGTGTATATTCCTTTTTTTAGCAGGGGTTCCCCAAGACCTGAATATTACTGTAAGTGTTCTTCTATGGTAAAGGGTGAGAATGGCTGCTCCAATACTTTTTTGTAGAGGTGCATTTTAATGAAGATTTTGGAACGGAAAATTTAAGGAAATCTTACTTTTTAAATAAAAAAATATAAAATTATATAAAACTTTTTAATTAATAACGTAAATTTTAAATATGAATTTGTTGGCCATTATTGGCACCTTTAGCGCAAGATAAGCTCAAGAAAAATGCGTCCCTTTTTTGAATTCTATGTATATCTTCACACTGGTCCGTTGCGCTTCAGTTGTGGTGTTAACAATCCTGCTTGCTGCATTTTTGGTCAGTAAAAAAAAAAAACTGCACCTCCCTGTTGAAATGGATTGAAAATGCATCAATAGCGCACACATTACATTTTTGATGACGTTTTTGAGTCGCGTGATCTATGAAAAACACAACATAAGCATAGTAAAATTGCGTGTGTTTTTGGCACCATTATCAGCACTTTTCTCCTTATCTATAAAATGGCGAAAAAACATTTTCGGCCACCAAATTTTTTTTTTTTTTTTGTGCATCTCTAATATTTTGTGTTCTTTGCTTGGAGCTAGCATGCAAATACAGATGTGACTTTCCAGATTGCATGCTTGTTCTAGGCCAGTGACTCAAATTGTATAGGACTAGACAGGCAGCTTGCATGTTCAGAAGGGGATTGGCAATAATGGCCTCCATTTGTCTCAGGAAAGGTTTACTTTAAGATTAGAATTGCCTGGGGTTGGGCTTTATTTTTAAAGTAGAAGTGCGCCCTAAAACGAAATTCCCTGCATCTACAGAGATCCACGATCTAACACTAACCTGTCTAACCCTGTAAAGAAGAAATCAGTATACAAACCTTTTTCTGCAGCAGATCTGACCCGATCCCACACTGAGCTGTCAGCGGTGGCTTTCCTGTGGAGTTGCAGAGGACACATCTGACAACAGAAGCCCCATAGTAACTCCTATGAGTGACGTCACTTCCCATTCATTTCACAGCCGTTGTCTGTGTCCTCTGTAGAGCTTCCACTGCTGGAGACTGTATCGGGTCACGCTCGCTGGTGCAACAGAGACAAACATACATTTTACTATCGATAGGCAACGCTTTAAAATCCCTTACAAGTTTACCATTTTAGATTTACACAGGAAGTCTGGTGCTAGAATTACTCCCCATGATCTGATGTTTGCAGTGATACTTCACGTGTGGGACGATCGCTGGGTGCGGGCAGGACCGATGTGTGCATTTGCCTTTTTTGCTCGAGGACAGGGCACTTAAAAAAAACAAAAAAAACAAAACATTTTTTTGTTTTTACACTGTTATTTTTTTTTAACACTTTTATTGCTGTCGCAAGGAATGTGAACATCCCTTGTGACTGGTAGGTTTTATGGTTTCTATAAGACCCCAAATTAGTCCTCGGCACTTAAAACTATGTGATCACACCAAGATCGGTGACCACATAGATAAAGGACAACTGTAGTCATATTGTCCTATAGGACATGCATTACATTTTATACCCAATGCCTCCTCTGTAGTTTCTGCTCCTGTGAATTCCGAGAGGTGCTGGGAGTAGTGCAGAGAACAGAGGGATCTTTCAATGGCAACACTGATCAGGCTGTGGGAGGGAACACGGAGCTCGAGCACATAGCTGGATAAGGAGGTGAGACCCAATGATGAGTCTGTGTAAGGCAGCAGTGCGATGCAGAGAGCCAGAGCAGTGTGTGTGTACGGCATGTAAAATTTTTGTTATTGGTCCGCTGGATTCAAAATTGTGCTTTAAAGGACAATGTGTACCAAAGCTGCATTTGACCTTTAAGGCTGGGTTCACATATGGGCATGCAACGGGTTACAGCAGAAGTCTGGTGCGTCCTCGTTCACTGTTTCAGGTCTGATTTCAGTTCGAATTTTTGGCTGAATTCAAACTTGAAACAGACCAGAAGATGCACAGGGCTCCTGTGCAAATCGCACTGGAGCCACCGTGGAGATATGTGAACCGGCTCCATAGAGAGCCGGTCACGATCTCCTGCTGTGCGAATTGGATGCGGAGAAACCATCATCCAATTCACACTGGTGTGAACCCAGCCTAAAACAGGGCAAAAGCTGTAGTGAGTCACCAAATCATGAACTCAGAGGGAGGCGTTGGGAGTAGTGCACAGAGCGGCAGGTGAAGGAAGGGACTTCCAATGGCAGCACTGATCACACTGTGGGAGGGAGCATGAGCAAAATCTTGCAGTTGTATCCCCATCCCTGGGGATTTTGTTTACATGCTTTTGCCGATCTTCTGTACTTTCAGGATTCTGTGGGGCCATCTCTAAGAGCCCATTCACACCTGAGCGTTTTGTAGATTGAAGCCTGAAGCTGCTTGAAGGGAAAAAAAATCCATTATTCTCTATGGAGATGGTTCACATCTCCACTCCAAGTCACCTGAAGCCCTACGCCTGAAGCTCAAACAAGTTCTGGACCCTTTTTTGTCGCGCGAATCGGGCAGATTTGGGCGTTTTTGGAGCAGGAAGCAGATGACAAAGTCTAAAAACATAGCAACAAATGATGAAACAGATCATTTTTCCTATTGGCTAATAAAAAAACCACCAAAGCTCAAACGCTGGACAAAGCTGCATGGAAAGGCGCAAATATGCTGAAAAAACATGTGACAAAACGCCGGAAGAAACGCTCAAATGCAACGCTCAGGTGTGAATGCAGCCTGAGGGAGGAAAAGCTCAGACAGCCCCGTAGTAATGCTATGGTGTAGCTGGAACGTGAACGATAGTAGAGGGATGTAAACAAACCCCAGAGGCTGTGGGCATATTTGCAAAGATTGTATGCATTTGGGCCCTTTGTGTGGGTTTTTTTTCTTTTTTTCCCCCCAACCAGCGGGTTGAAAGAGAGAGAAAAAAAAATTATGACTTGATTTTCCCCCATCCACGCATTCGAGGGGGTTGGGGGAATCCTCCCTGTTGAGCCTTCGTATTCTGACAGCGGGGAGACTTCACCGCTAACCAGCACTGCCAGCTATAGCCAGCAGTGCTGGTTGAGGAGAAACCTTTCAACAGTAAAGTGTAGGTAGGTTGTGGCGCTTATAAGGGCCTATGTACAGGGGCTTTTGTTCCAATCAGAACGGCTGTTCTCCTCATATAGTCAAAGGGAAAGCCAGAGCAGCTTGATGCAGCTAAGGTGGTCAAATGCATTAAAAAAAAAGGGAAACCCTGCATTTACACAAGCATTTTGTCTCTAAAATGAGCCCCCCTTCTTGCAGATCATGGGGGGCCTTGACTTTAGGCCAAGTCATAATTAAGCCTTGCCCTTGTCTTTCAACCGTTCAGGAAAGCTAAATAGTGAGAGGGGCTTGATGGTAACACTTGTACTAACACTAATATTTGCAGGCACCACAAAGTAACTGTACTTGTTGCCTTAAATGCGTTTCAATACAAAGTGGATATGTACTGAACTGCAAGCTATTACACCGTTCCAAAACCTAGAGCCACTATAGGGCAACCATACCTGAAAATGCATGGCTTATTTCTCTTTCAGGTGCTTGAACTTGGAAACCTGGCTGTTTGACATTTTGTAGTGCTATCTGCAATGATGTGTATTTGTATTTTGTAAAACAACCTGGAAAGTTTGTTAAACATATTTAAATCCATTAAGATAATGAAAGTCAGATATTGATGTTACTGAAATGAAAACCCTGCCCTGGAAAATTTTCAGTAAGTATTATCTACCATAATATCTATGGTAATTGTACTGTAGGTTTGATGCACACTACAATATGTTTTGCAGTGACCATACGTGTGTGTTTATCTCTCTATCTCTCTATCTCTCCTCCTTCATCAGATCAAAAACACACCTAACATTTCAGATAAATTCATGAGGGTTTTAAACCCTTTCACAAAGGAATCACATATGGAATGAATCCTGTGGTTAATGACTAATCGGTCCAATTCCTTTCCTTCATTGATTATTTTCTCCACTATTGCAGAAATGGTTAACCAGGACAGGTGTTCTCCGCATACTTTAATTGGGGTTCTTTAGACCCCTTTCACACGGTGATTTATTTTCAGGCGCTTTATCGCTAAAAATAGCGCCTGAAAAAGCCTCATCTGCCAGAGAGCTTTCACACTGGGGCGCACCGCTGGCAGGACGTCAACAAAGTCCTGCTATCAACTTCTTTAAGGTGCTTTAGGAAACGGTTTACACCGCTCCTGACGCGCCCCTGCCCATTGAAATCAATGGGCAGTGCCTGCAAAGCGCCTCAGCAGCAACGCTTTGCGGGCGCTTTTTGACCCTTTATTCGGCCGCTAGCAGGGGTTAAAAGCGCCCCGCTAGCACCCGAAAAGTGCTTTCACGCTAAAAAAAAGCACTTGAAAAGTTCACGAAAACCTATTTCCATTAAAATCAATGAATGCTTTCACGCTAGGGCAGGGCGGTGAAATAACGCCCCTCTGCATTGAAATGAATAGAAAGCTCTTCAGAAGCGCTCAGTGTTTTACTACCAGTTTAGAAGCGCCTCAGTGTGAAAGGGGCCTTTGTCAGTCTGTCAAAATGTATACATATGGATATCACCACATATTAAATTTATATTTTAAATAAATCTAAATCGGTATGTAATCCTTTTGGGGTAATGGTATTGAGAACATCTTTCCAGTATACCTCACTTTTTCTGAGAATTATTTCTCGATCACCTCCTCTCCTATTTGTATTAATCCCTTCCAATACCATATACTTTAGTTGGGAAATAGCTAGACACTTTATAGACAAAGGTAATTCTAACGGTAGTTGTGGCAATTTTTCCCTTATTGAATACTTATGTCTAGCTATACAGTCTTTTAACCTTTTGTGTTTCACCAATATAAAGTAAACCCACAAGGGCACTTTATGGCATAGATTACAAAAGAGGATTGGCATGTATAGTATCCTTTTTAATTGGGATTTCAAAACCTTTGGGGATGTGATATGGATTTCCCATTTGATCATAGAATTGCATTGTATGCATGACAAACAGGGATAAGACTAGGACTGGGAAAAAAATCGATTTAAATCTTGAACCGAGTTGAGAGGTCAAATCGATTCAAAATTTAAGCAAATCGATTTTTTTTTTTTTTTTTTTTTTTTCTTTTCTTTTCACCGCGCCGGTCCCGAGGCGCTGCAGGCATGCGTTTTTAGGCGAGGCTACGGCCGGACGCCGCAGACTAGGCTGAAGCCGCGGCCTCGCCTAAAAACATGCCCGCAGCGCCTCCGGACCGGCGCTGACACCGCGCCGGGCCTGAAGAGCTGCGGGCTAGGAGGTTTTAGGTGAGGCCGCGGCTTCGGCCTAGTCCGCGAGGCCAGACGCCGCGGATTAGGCCGAAGCCTCGCCTAAAAGCTCATGCCCGCAGCGCCTCAGGACCGGCGCGGTTTCCAAAGAAAAAAAAACTTGAATCGTGAATCGAGGTGTGAATCTCCCAGCCCTAGATAAGACCCTGTATTACACGGTCCCAAAATTATTATATTGGGACTAGAAGGGAAATACTGGTCAGATCTAACCAAACGATCTCTTTACGTTCTACCTTTCCTATATGTGGGTAAAGGTGGAACAAAAAACTCTCTCTCAATAATCACCAATGTTTTTTTAAGGCAGTATTAAAAATACGATAAGAGAATGGATGGAATTGTGAAACAAAAGGTATTCTTTTTATATGTCTAGTTGATGTTCTATTATTAGATGGCTTAATCTGTTATTTCTTGATCCTTCTTTTGATCCGATGAAGGGCGTAAGCTTGTGAGCGGAAATCTTCAAACATCTGATTATTGTCATTTCTTGAATAATTGATAAATATTTTAAATGCAGCAATCCGTTGAACATGCAATGGGGATGGTATGTCGGTTGTATGGACACTCCAGCCTGCAAATACATTGATGTACTTCTTTCTAATACCTACACAAATCTGTCACTGGAATCTACTTTGGTCATGCAGAGGCACAGCATAATTCTAAATCGGGTCTCTGACCATCTAGGAATTCCAGGCATTGTTGCTTACATGGTATGTTTAAGGCTCGGTTCACACTACTGCGACCTGAAAGTCATGACTTTGCCATGCGTCTTCCTGGCGATTTGATGTGACTTTAGTACTACTTTGATGCAAGAGGGGCTACACCGCAGGGAATGCCTGGGTAATCTTCCTGTAATGTCGCATACAAATCGCATTTAATATAAATGAGAATCCAACTTGGAGGCACCTTCCATTAAAGTCTATGGGCACAAGTCGGATAGAAGTTGCCTTGAAGTAGTACAGGAACCTTTTCTAAAGTCGGAGCGACTTCAGTAGTGCTAATTAGGACAGCTCTCTTTGACTAACATGGGATTTCACATGTCGTGTGACTTGGGGCCTCACAAGTCAGATCCCAAGTTGTGGCAGTGTGAACCAAACCAAAGCTTATTTGAACTTTCAGTTTAAATCCACAAAATTTTATTCCAGATGTATCGAACAAATTGTGGTGTCTGTGGTTCTGTGGTTGTTTTCAAAAGAAAATAAACAAAGACGGACTCTGTGGAAAAGCCTGTCCTGTCCACTGCCAGAATCAGAATCAGAATTTGAAAGACCGCTGCGCAAATACAGTGTGACATAAAATTATTACAACAACCACTGTTTTATTCTCTAGGGTCTCTACTAAAAAAAAAAATGTATGTGGGGTTCTAGGTAATTTTCTAGCAAAAAAGTGATTTTAACATGAAACCAACAAATGTCAGAGAAAAGGTTTAGAGCCGGTTCACACAGGGGCGACTTGTCAGGCAACCTAGCTGCCTGACAAGTCGCCTCCCGTTCTGTACAATGGAACCGTTTGGACGCAAGTCGCTCCGACTTAGAAAAAGGTTCCTCTACTACTTTGGGGGCGACTTGCATAGACTTCTATACAGAAGTCGTTTTGCAAGTCTCCGTGGCAGTCCTGTGCAGGTCGCCTCGGTGAGGCGACCTGCAAGTCGTGCCGCCCCTATTGTGAACCGGCACTTAGACCCCATTCACACAGGGGCAACACAACTTGCAGGTCGCCTCAGCGAGGCGACTTGCAAAACGACTTCTGTATAGAAGTCTATTCAAGTCGCCCCCAAAGTCGTACAGGAACCTTTTTCTAAGTCGGAGCGACTTGCGTCGCTCCGATTAGAACGGTTCCATTGTACAGAACGGGAGGCGACTTGTCAGGCGACTAGGTTGCCTGACAAGTCGTCCCTGTGTGAATACTCACTAAGAGCTCATTTACACAGGGGCAACACGACTTCCAGCGCGACTTTGGCAGGCAACTTGGACACGACTTGAGTATGAATCAAAGCACGACTTGGGGCAACTTGCAACACAACTTGAAGTTGCCTCCAGGACAGGGAACTTTACAAGTGGCCAATCAGAGCTTATCAGCTGTGTGTGAGAAGGAGGGGGCTGGCTGTTTAGTGGAGTAAATTACTTTCTACTTCCTGTAAATTTGCCTCAGTATGAACAGTGATCAGACTTGGAGGCAACTTCCATTGAAATCAATGGGTACAAGTGGCCTTCTAGTCGAATTGAAGTAGTACAGGAACCTTTTCTGAAGTCGGAGCAACTGCAGTAGTGTGCATTAAGATGGATCCATTCACTTACATTGATTTTTTTTGATGTAGCGCGACTTGGGGCGACTTGAAGTCTGATCCAAAGTTGCCCCTGTGTGAATGGGCTCTTACACAGATGTCTATTCCATTGATAAATTGTTACAATGTTTCAAGTTAAGTTCACTGCTAAAGAATGTTCTAAGACCCCTTTCACAGGTGCAGACCTTCAGATCCGCCTGAAAAAACTGACAGGTGGATCTGAACGGGCGCTCCATGCACCTCTATGGAGCGTCGGATGTCAGCAAAAATCCAGACGGATGCAAACCCTAATTTTTATCCGTCTGGCAGATCGGATGAAAACTGACAGGCAGTCCGTAATTATCTGATATTCCCCCCCCATAGAGGAGAGCAGAGCTCTGACAGGTCCGTCCCTGCACTTATCTGCCGGCTCATCGGGGATCAACGAAGCGATCCCCGCTGAGCAAGTGGAGGAGTAAAAACGGATCCGCATGTGTGAAAGGGGCCTAATTCTTGGCAGACTGCCCTTCTTCCTTTTTTTATTTCCTTCCTTTCTTTTGAGGGCTGTGGCTTTAGAAGAGCAGAGCGAATTCTTTGCATAGCAAGAATTGTGAAACACTTTTTTCAAGATTGCAACGGGGATAACGATTCTTGACGATAATTTGTGCAGCTCTAAGGGGTGTCACTGGGAGTCCCCCAAAGATAGTACTCCGACTTTGTAGCCCACAATTCTTCCCCATAGTTGCCCTAATGCATACATTTAAATATAAAAATGACAAGAAAATTTAAAAATTGCACAAATCAAGCACCAACCACAGGAAAAGTGATAATGTTAATAAAGCCGACCATACATTATAGCTCTGTACAATTTTTTTTTTTTTCCTTTTTAGATTTACCTTTTAAGCTGTGTGCCTCCCACCCGCCTACTCCCCTGTGATTTGACACAGCGGGAGTCTGTCAGTAAATATTGGCCAATGATTCATGCCTGGGACCTTTTGATCGGCTGTGTTGAATCACAGCCCAGAGCTGTTTTGACAATCAATACGGGCTCTGTACAGAGGGAACAATCACTTTCTTTTCCCTGCAAAGCAGCAATTTTAGTATGCGAATACACAGAATTTGTTTTTATTTGTAGCTGGAGGTATGTGTTTTGTTCTTTTCCAAAAATTTGAGCTGCTGCGCACATAATGTGTCCTCATCCCCCAAATTCAAATTTGTCCTCAGTGCTGGATGCCCTTTTTCTTTAGGCGCTATAGTATATGATACATTTTTTACATTTGGGTACAGTGTTGCATGACCGCGCAATTGCCAGTTAAAGTAGCGCAGTGCTGAATAGCAAAAAATGGCCTGGTTATGAAGGGGATTGAACCTTGAAGTGGTCAGCCACTTGCCGTAGTACGTCGTCAGAATGGCATGGACAGGCATATTAACGTACCTGTACGTTGCCTTTTAAAACTCGACATTGTGAGCGAGCGCGTGCCCGCCGCGAGCTCCGTGAGTGTGATCGCGGGTCCCGCGAACGGGGAAATGCTGATGTAAAGAAGCAAAAATGGGGAGCGGTGATCAGTGTCGTGTCACACGTAGCCCATCCCCCACCCCCACAGAACACATCCCTAGGACAAACTTAACCCCTTCAGAGCCCCCTCCTGGTTAACCCCTTCACTGCCAGTCACTTTTACACAGTAATCAATGCATTTTTAATCGCACTGATCGCTGTATAAATGTGAATGGTCCCAAAATAGCGCCAAAAGTGTCCGATCTGTCTGCCATAATGTCGCACTCACAATAAAAATCGCTGATCACCACCATTATTAATAAAAAAAAAATAATGCCATAAAACTATCCCCAATTTTGTGTACGCTATAACTTTTGTGCAAACCAATCAATAAAAAGCTTATTGCGATTTTTGCAAAAAATGAAAAACCGCAAAGGTGATCAAATCCCACCAAAAGAAATCTTTGTCTGGGGAAAAAGGACATCAATTTTGTTTGGGGGCCATGTCGCATGACTGCGCAATTATCAGTTAAAGCGACGCAGTGCCGAATGGTCTTTGGCCAGCCAAATGGTCCGGGGCTGAAGTGGTTAAACAATTTTCTTCAATTTCCATTAGATTTACTTTTCGACTATGAAATGCAAGGGCCTGCCTGCATACAAATTGAAAGTGTTTAGGTTTTGGCCTTCTATACGGTTTTGGTAAAGCTAAAGAAAAATTGTATAATGTATGGGCAGTCCAAGGCTTTGGTTTCTCAACTGCAGATCCTGATGTACTTTTTTTACTTGTAGCATTGCCTCCTGTTGCTGTCTCAGTTTAGATCCATGTGTGTGTTTGTTTTGTTTGTTTGTAACTTTTGTTTCTTGTCAGTCTAACACGTGGAGTATGCAAAGCTATAGATTGATGTGTTTCTTGGGAGAACTGTTTTTCTGTTTGGCATTTTTTTGAACCTAAAAACTAACTTTGTTGCCAGTACCTTGCAACCCAAGGAAAGATTATTTCCTTATGACCCCTTTCACACTGAAGCAGCTTATTCAGGCATTTTAGCGCTAAAAATAGTGCCTGAAAAGCACCTCTTATGCCTCCCCAGTGTGAAAGCCAGTGTGCTTTCACACTGGGGCAGTACGCTTGTAGGACGGGAAAAGTCCTGCATGGAGCATCTTTGGGACGGTGCGAGTGCTGTGTATAAACTGCCCCTGCCATTGAAATCAATGGTCAGTGCTGCCAAAGCGCTTTAGCGCTTTTTATTTTTTACAGTGGGGTAACTTCTTGTTAAAAGCACCCCGCTCCCGCCTAGCGTCGATTTACCTCTAACGCTCGGGTGGGCCGAGTGTGAAAGTACCCTTAAAGTTTGTTGCACTGGCACAATTACAAGATTCTGTAACACCCAGTTAGAATTTTAACATGAACAGGTAAGCATAGGGAATTTTACATTTTGAACAGTCAACATAGCTGCTGCAGTCTTATGTGCATAATAAAAAGCCATTGCCAACTGTAGTTATGTCTGTCTAGATCTGGAATTTGAAATATTGGTACAGCTCCTCATAGTTGTGTAAAAAAACAAACGCGCTACAGATCTTTATTTTAATCCCCTATGTAAAATACTGTACATCGTCTGTGGCAAATCTAGTACATAGAGTTTTATAACCTACATATACTTTTTTTTTTCCCTTGTTACAGGAAGATGTTTATTGGCGGTCTTAGCTGGGACACTACAAAGAAAGATCTAAAGGATTACTTTTCAAAATTTGGAGAAGTTGTAGATTGCACTTTGAAATTAGATCCAATCACCGGACGCTCCAGAGGCTTTGGTTTTGTATTGTTTAAAGAGTCAGAAGGCGTAGATAAGGTAAAGTACTAATTTTAGAATTTGTGAGTTCCAAGTTCCACATATATTAGTGAAATTAACCAGTTTCATATGTTTGACTAGACCTTTTTATTTTGGCCCTCTAGTTGCCATTAATGTTAAAGCTGAACTCCAGGAATTAAGCCACATTTTAAAATGTGTTGGGTGAAGTCCAATGAGGTGTATACCACCTTGTGGACTTATCTATTTATTTAATTTACAATTTGTTACTGAGCTATTGCTAAACTTCCCGGTGCTGGACCTTCTGGTCTCCGCTCCTGTAGAGATGGTGTGCACCTAGTTGGACTTAGCCCATAGTAAGCCTGCAGTTTGCAAAGTAGTTGAATTTTGGAGTTCTACGTTAAATTCAGCTTTTATTAGTGAATAGGGTCAAAATTATTTAATATTTATCGGGGGACATTTTATCTAAGTGGTCGCTTGTTGTCACAAATATGAATCCGCTACATCACTTTCAAAAAATGAGTTGGCTCCTGTGGTGTACACGCAGCACTTCTGTGACCAGTATAGAACCGCTGCATCTGCCTTGCTAAATGTAACTCTTATGCTCTGTAAACACGGCCGGATTTTCCGATGGAACATGTGTGATAGGACCTTGTCGGAAATTCCGATCGTGTGTACACAAATCCAACACACAAAGTGCCACGCATGCTCAGAATAAATTAAGAAACGAAAACTATTGGCTACTGCCCCATTTATAGACCCGACGTACGTGTTTTACGTCGCCGCGTTTAGGACGATCGGATTTTCCGCCAACTTTGTGTAACTGTGTGTATGCAAGACAAGTTTGAGCCAACATCCGTCCGAAAAAATCCTAGGATTTTGTTGGAATGTCCAAACAATGTCCGATCGTGTGCACGGGGCATAAGAGAGCCACAAAAAATTTCCTTGGCACTTTGCTGTATTTCTTTCCCCAAACTATGACACCGTTCAGTGTCCCTGTCACATTTAATGTATCCCCGTGTTTGTGGTTTAAGAGTAGAAAAAGAAAAACGAGAGAAATGAGTAAAGAACATTTGTAGGGTGGGGCCTACTTAAGAGGACTTGCTGCACGATTCAGAGTGAATGTTTGCAGGACAATGTGTATTTCACGGAATTCACCCATTGTTTTCATACATTTCCCCATATTTCTCCATCACTTTCAACAAGGATATGCCCTATGTGTATTGTGGGAGCTGATGGGCATATCTTGTTGGAAATATATATATTAGATTAGATTAGATTATATTAGATTATATTATATATTTTTTTTTTTTTTGTGACAGCTGGAATGCATCTTGGTAAATGTGATGGGTGAATCCTCCTCATTCATTTTTAGATGGATATGTGTGTGTATATATAATATAAAGGTGTGTGTGTTACATACTGTGCCATTCTAGCAGAAGGCAAAGACTGGTCACCAGTATTTCCTGTGGTCTCCCTACACCTAACCTTTCCCATTACTGTTTTTTGCACTGTATCTCTGTGTGGAGGTGGCCATTTTGGTGGAGGAAGTCCTCATGTCAGAACCTTCAAGAACAGTGGGCGGTACAAAAATGGCATGACCACAGCTCACTCCAAATCTCATGAGACCAGCAGTTCCTTAGATCTTACACTGCAGATATACAAATATGAGGCTGTAGGCACTAAAGTTCCTAGACACCCCTAACAGCACGATGTACAATGATCTTTTTAAAGAGCACCTTAAAGCAAAGGGTAGTTTCGTCGGGGTAATGCTTATGCACAATAAACATTTCTAGATGTTTCCCATAACCTAGCAAAGCTTCACTTCCCTTTTTTTTTTTTTTTTTTTTCACTTTTGAGTTTAGATCCCCTTTTAAAAAGTATTTAGCCCCTAGGAAGGTATATGCGCCCCCTTCCCTTTTTTTTTTTTTTTTTTTTGTCAGGACAAATGAGAGCAATAGAGGTAGCACAGTAGGTGTTGCAGAATAAAGCATTTTTTTTTCTGTCAATTTTCATGAATGGCAGCTGCTGCTCCTCATTGCATCTGAATGTGACATTTAGGCTGCTTCTTATTGCTGCAGGTGATGGAACACAAAGAGCACAAACTGAATGGCAAAGTCATCGATCCAAAAAGGGCAAAGGCAATGAAGACAAAGGAACCAGTGAAGAAGATATTTGTGGGAGGTTTATCACCAGACACACCAGAAGACAAAATAAGGGAATACTTTGGGACATTTGGGGAGGTATATTTTACTCTTTTTAAGACTGTCTGCTTTTCAAGTTGATAAAAGGCAAGAGTATGATGAGTTATAACTGGTATGGACATATGGGTACATATTTTATTTTTAATTTTTTTTTTTTCACCTTGCAATCCAAATCCTTCAGGTTGAAGCAATTGAGCTCCCCATGGACAACAAGACTAACAAAAGGCGAGGCTTCTGTTTCATCACATTTACGGAAGAAGAGCCAGTGAAAAAAATCATGGAAAAGAAATACCATAATATTGGCTTAAGTAAAGTATGTTGAGCTAGCGGGAAAATTGTAAAGTAAAAGAAACTTATAAGACATTTTAGTACTGCCATTTGACAGGTTAAGCTTTCAGGTGTTTTTTTTTTTTTTTTTTTTTTTTCTGTGAACCCCGTCAGCATGGCTTTCTTGCCCCTGTCCAATCTCCTTGCAGAAAGGAAGGAAGTTGTCAGTTCACATCTTGTTTCTCTCTGGAAAAAGATTGAGTTCACCTTTCGTAACATATTAAACCCATATTCGGGACCGCCTGAAAAAAAAAACATGGCTGAGTGGGGCTCCTGCTGTGTCACTCATTCAGTGTTCTGCCTTTGCGACTGTCGGCTTGTAGTTTTCATTGAACTATCATGGCACTGTGGTAGTGCATTCTCTTCTATCAGATTGTATCTGCTTGCCCATACAGACACACAAACATACTGACAGATCTACAGGAGACCAGCATGGCACTATTGATCTGCTGATCGCTGGTGCAATGCTTTAGAGCAGGTGTCTTCAAACTGCAGCCTGAAGGCCGGATGTAGCCCTTTGCTAGCCTTCATCCGGCCCTTGGGGCACTATTCCTCCCACTGACAACAATGGGCCAATTTTTCTTCCACTAATACCAATGATGGGGAACTACTTCCCCCTCCTACTGACCACCAACACTAAGGCCCTGTTTATTCTCACTGAGGCTGGGCCCATTTTCTACCCCTACTGGCCACAATCCTGCCCCCCTAAAGTCTGTAGCACTATAAACTGGCCCTTTGCTTGAAAAGTTTGGAGACCCCTGCTTTAGAGGCTCCAGAAACAAAAAATAATAAATGCACTTCTCCTTTTTTTTTTTTTTTTTAAGGTGAACTTGTCTTTTTTTAAAGCTCTAGTCCAGCTTGAGTGTACATTCACATTTTCCAGAACCCAAAGCAGGCTAAAATAGCTTGGCTGCTTAACTTGGACGATTTCTGGCACTGTCCCTTGCAGACTGGCTGATCTAGCACTGCTGCTCTGAGTTTAATAACGCCCAGCTTCATTTAACCTAGTTCCTGTAAGGGCCCTTTCACGCGGGGGCGGTAAAGCGGCACTATTGTAAGCGGCGCTTTACCGTCGGTATTCGGCCGCTAGCGGGGCGGTTTTACCCCCCCCCCCCCCCTCCGCCAGCGGCCGAGAAAGTGTTAAAAACCACTGCAAAGCGCCTCTGCAGAGGCGCTTTGCCGGTGGTATAGCCGCGCTGTCCCATTGATTTCAATGGGCAGGAGCGGTGAAGGAGCGGTATACACTCCGCTCCTTCACCGCTCAGAAGATGCTGCTAGCAGGACTTTTTTTCCCGTCCTGCTAGCGCACCGCTCCAGTGTGAAAGCCCTCGGGGCTTTCACACTGGGGACAAAGCAGCGGCACTTTCGGGTTGGTTTGCAGGCGCTATTATTAGCGCAATAGCGCCTGCAAACCGCCCCAGTGTGAAAGGGCTCTTATCCCAGGTGCTACAATTCATAGAAGATTGCTGCACACAGCTGTACCATGTCATTACATGAGAACAGAGGATCTGTGATGATTGGACCAAAGAGCCATGGAAAAAGTTAAGTATAGTAGGTATTATTCCTTTCTCTATGGCAGGAGGGTGGTGGAACTGGCAAGTCTGGAGCTGGACTGTAACTTTTTTAATATAAAAATTCCTGAAGCCACAAACAGCAGCTGTAAAAAAAAAAAAAAATAAACGTCCAGTGTGCATGAGGCCTAATGGGAGAGACCGAGAAAACGTGGGACACAGTGGGCTGTAGGGGTGCAGTGAACTGGAAGAGTTTGACTCCTTATCTGTTTTGGGCATTAATACATAATATGGCAGTTTCTAGGTTGGTCCAGAGATCCCAGCACCTTAAATCATGGGTTTGCTGTGGTCTCTGGATGGTTGCACAGTGAGAAACACCAAGGCTGTACTCCTAGCTTGTATACACCTGCTGATGTTTAGAGCCCAGGGCAAGTATAAGGCTGCTTTCATGCTGATGCATTTTTTATCATGCTAAAAATGCAACAAGAATGCAATCCCTTTAAAATCTATGGAACTCTTCACACCACTGCAGTGTGTTTTGAAAAGTTCTGCATGCTGCAATTTTGGAATCTGCACCAAAAGCCAAGGTCCCCTGCGTTGTGTTTTTGGTGCATTTCCTGACGCATTTCACAGGTGCATGCTGGGTAACAGGCACCAAAAAGCACATGTGTTTTTTACAGCGTGTTTGTTTTTTTTTGTTTTAATAAAGGTATTTAAAGGTTATTAAATGGCATCTAAAATATAGTGTTCATAAAGAACATAAATGATGTGCTGTGGTAAGGGGATAGATTTTGTTTTTTGTTTAGCCTAAATGTTTTTATTTAATTTTAATTTTCTATTTTTTTTAGTGTGAAATTAAACTAGCACTTTCAAAGGAACAGTATCAGCAGCAACAGCAGCAGTGGGGAGCAAGAGGCGGAGGGTCTTCAACAAGGTCCAGAGGAAGAGGAGGTTAATGCATTAAGCCATTAAATAAAATATATATGTTAATATGGGTCATTTTTGATTCACCTGCTAATCTCTTCTAAATATGTTGGTAACTGTTTCAATAGCTTCAAACCAGAGCTGGAACCAGGGATATAGTAATTACTGGAATCCCAGCTACAGTAGTTATGGATACAACAACCAGGGCTATGGAGGCTATGGAAACTATGACTACACTGGATATAACAACTA